>JACEFZ010013361.1:380000-412500 GCA_014155875.1 Cepaea nemoralis
CCATCACCTCCATCGTCATGCTGCTCGTGGTCATAGAGTGGGCACCACTGGATTCTTGAACGGTTCGGCCCTCTGAACGGGCTGTAAATGCCCACGCACTTCTCTGCTGCTTTACAACAGATCCATCTGTATAGATGAGCACTTCGGGGCTAAGTGAGTGTTCATAGATGAGCGCGTTAACCTCTGCATTGACAGCGGCAGGGTTCTGCTCTCTGCACCGTCTGTCGAGTGTGATAATGCAGGTGAAAGTGCACTTAAAAGCTGGAGGCATCGGCACCCATTCCTTACCGGGGTTGATACTGGTAAGACTGCAGACCTGTCTGACGACATCTTCCGCCCGACCCATCCATGAATTGCCCCTCTTTAGCCTGTCACCCTTTTCTCTGAATATAGCGTCATGCAGAGGGTGCTGCTCATCTGCACTTATTTTTAAGTATGCACGAGCTCTCCAGATCTTGATTCTGTGTTCCATTGTCGGGAAGTCAAGGAGGTATCTCATTGCTACACAGCTGGTGTCTCTCGTGCCATCACTATTCTCTCGTCTCTCGGGCGAGAAGTCACCGTGTTAATCCAACTCAGCACTGTAGAGATTGAACCCGCTACTCAGCCATCAACACATCGGAAGTTTAAGATCGAGCTCGCTTAACCATTCGGCCATGCTGATATCTAGTGAAATGACATGAACAGCGTCAGTCTCAGTCGTTAGACTTTTGAACTTGAGGATTACCATTCGGCATACGATGACACCGTTCTCCGGACTTCTGAACCCGATGATTACCATGCGGCATACGATGACACCATTCTCCAGATCTCTGAAACCGATGATTACCATACGGCATACGATGACACTATTCTCCAGATCTCTGAACCCGATGATTACTATGCGGCATACGATGACACCATTCTCCAGACTTCTGAACCCGATGATTACCATACGGCATACGATGACACCATTCTCCAGACTTCTAAACCCGATGATTACCATTCGGCATACGATGACACACCAGCAAGCACACAACCCTTACACACGGCTTAAGATTCAATTGACATATGGTGCTAGACCCATGTTTTATAGACCAATTAGCACTCGGTGGATGGTATAATTATCACGGGGACCGCTTTTACTTCCTAAGTCATTCCCTGGTACCCATTTAAGGCTGGTTCGATCTGACAGGCCAGAACAATTTTAAAAATTAGTCTTGATGCGAAATTAAACCCATGACCACTGGGTCGACAGGCGAGAGTCAAGCCACTGCCTCTCTGCAGCTTTCGTGATGTCCTACACTTGTTCTAATTGCAGTAGTTCAATATTCGTTCAGTTGCATGTTCTTTGCAGAGCCTCGTTCCCATAACAACCTTCCGGAAACGTCTTGGTCATTAGCGAGATGTCCCACGTATGATACACCCATGTGGAGATCATCCGCCACATCCTGCACCTATCTACTCTTTGGCCTTCCTCTTCCTCTCTTCCCTTGCATATATCCCTCCATGATTGTTCTCTCCATACTTTCATGACCCTTAAGTGACCAATATATTTCAACTTTATTTGTTGTATCGTCTTTAGTAACCAACCTTCTTCAGTGTTCAGCTCTTTTCGTATGAATACAATTGTTCTTTTCTGTATCCAAATTATTATTAGTACCTGTCTATAACATATTTATTCAAAGGCATTTATGCGTTGTTCAGCTTGTTTAGCTAGTGTCCAGGTCTCACAGGCGTATGTTTTAATGGGAAAAATGCATGCTCTTAAAAATCTACTTTTTTGTAGTTCTATCTGTCCCACTCCACAATTTATTCAGTTGTTTTAGTCTTTGAAGAGCAATTGATATTCGTTATTTAATTTATTTCATTGTGTCACCATTGTTGGTAATAAATGACGCAAGATATTCGAAATTTTCCACCACCCCAATTTGTCCTCATTGACATATATTTCTTTCTCCCCAGCAGTTTTAGAGTTCAATATAGAAGTTGTTATTTTGTCTTTTCCTTAGATTCATAAGATGCCTGCTAAAAATTGCAGTGAGACGTAAAGTAATGAAGAAGTTAACAGTCTTTCCTAGCTAGGACAATTAATCAATTGGTTACTCTTGTCAGAAGATGACATTCCACACACCTCGGGCACGTTATGCTGTGAGAAATCAAAATCAGGGGTGCGTCACGATACCTAGAAAGCTGGGTTACGTCAGGATAATTGGAAAGCTAGGGTACGTCATAAATGGAAAGCTGGGGTACGTCATGATAACTGCAAAGCTGGGGTACGTCATAACTGGAAAGCTGGGGTATGTCATAACTGGAAAGCTGGGATACGTCATAAATGGAAAGCTGGGGCACGCCATGACAACTGGAAAGCTGGGGTATGTCATGACAACTGGAAAGCTGGGGTATGCCATTTAACTGGAAATCTGGGGTACGTCATGATAATTGCAAAGCTGGAGTATGTCATGACAACTAGAAAGCTGGGGTAGTCATAACTGGAAAGCTGGAGTACGTCATAAATGGAAAGCTGGGTTACGTCATAATAACTGCAAAGTTGGAGTATGTCATGATTAATTGAAAGTTGGGCACGTCACTACATGATTTATCACCTTAATCGGCATACGATGACACCATTCTCCAAAATTTGGAGTATGTCATGATAACTAGAAAGCTCGAGTATGGCATGATAACTAGAAAGCTGGGGTACGTCATGATAACTCCAAAGTTGGAGTATGTCATGACAACTAGAAAGCTGGGGTACGTCATGATAACTGCAAAGTTGGAGTATGTCATGACAACTAGAAAGCTGGGGTAGTCATAACTGGAAAGCTGGAGTACGTCATAAATGGAAAGCTGGGTTACGTCATAAATGGAAAGCTGGGGTACGTCGTGAAAACTGAAAAACTGCGTTACGTCATGACTACTGAAAAACTGGGGTACGTCATGATTACTAGAAAGCCGGAGTACGTCATAACTGGACAGCTGGGGTACGTTATAATTGGAAAGCTGGTGTACGTCATGAAAACTGGAAAGCTGCGTTTCGTCATGACAACTGAAAAGCTGGGGTACGTCATGATAACTAGAAAGCTGCAGTACGTCATGATAACTAGAAAGCTGGTGTACCTCATAAATGTAAAGCTGGAGTACGTCATAAATGGGAAGCTGGGGTACGTCATGATAACTAGAAAGCTGGGGTACGTCATAACTGGAAAGCTGGAGTTTATCATGATAACTAGAAAGCTGGGGAACGTCATGATAACTGGAAAGCTGGAGTATGTCATGATAACCGGAAAGCTGGGGTACGTCATGACAACTGGAAAGCTGGGGTACGCCATGATAACTAGAAAGTTTGAGTACGTCATGATAACTGAAAGCTGGGGTACGTCATGACAACTGGAAAGCTGGAGTACGTCATAACTGAAAAGTTGGAGTACGTCATAAATGGAAAGCTGGGGTACGTCATAAATGGAAAGCTGCGGTACGTTATGAAAACTGAAAAGCTGCGTTACTTTATTGTAGTATATTAAAACGTCTCTACCAACCTCCTACTATTCACGCTTTACAAATACAAATCCCTAATAGTTACTTTTTAAGTACCATACGGTGTGGGAGATAAACGAGGCTAAATTGACCTGTGTGCGTCATCAGTTATTTGGCCTTAGTTTAAGATCTGGGCCTGGTGATTGTTCAAGTACCTGGCCAGACAGGCGCTTGATTTTAAAACAAATGGATTAGTAGCCATTGTGGTCAGCGAACACAAATGACACACATACGTTAAAACTCCCCTGCTTGGGAGGAAGTTTTAGCCCTAAAATATTTCACTCTCCGGAGCATTTGGTATGGTGAATATACATTATAAATATGTATTCATGTATTTTGATAAGATACATATACCATTTTGTAATGTAAGAATTGTTAAGGTGATAAATCAATGATTCTTGTAAATGAGAGCCTGATTGTTTTCTACTAAAGCAGCCATGCTGCCATGCTGTCATCTTCCTATTCTATACAGTTTCAAATTCCTATGTTTAAATAACTTCTATGCATTGTGAAACATATCACTATCAATGCCTATACATCTGTAAATATCATATGTAGTGTAGATTCACTCTTAAGGACATTTCATGAAACTTTCTCTCCATGTGGAAGTATAATCCTGATAACGCATCTTATGGACTCTAGTTCATGTTGGAGAAATCGTTTTACTAACAGCTAATCTGTAACTGGAACTATCGTGCCAAATGTTGGTCCAATCTTCTTGTTAACATATTAGTAACCACACAATATGAGTGATGGGCATGTAATCATTTCATAAATATTGCTAGGGAAATGCTAAGTGGGATGAATATAATCTCAAGAAAGAAATAAAACGGATGATATATACTCAAATGTTCTGGAAGGAAATGCCTTCAGTCACACCTCATCAGGTGGTAGGAACCTGGAATAATATTATGTTCCGAACACTTATACTGCAGAAGTTATTTCCTGGAAGAAAAAAACTGGACTGGACTGGATACTTCTTACAATAGCAGCAATGGGTGAGATATATAACAGCGTTTACTAACCCCACGCTTTTATAGCCAAGTGGGAAGAAGAATATATATTCTAGTCTCATGGATTGACGAATGGGGAAATCCAATACATTGGCTCCTGCATTATTAATGTGATTATTATTATTATTCATATATGAGGAATGTAAATGTTTGCTTTTCGCTGTTATGATATATATATATATATATATATATATATATATATATATATATATATATATATATATATATATATATATATATATATATATATATATATATATATATATTACATTGGCACCTTTCCGTCTTGACAGACGATAGTTTGGTACATTGTGCTTCAAAAAGGCTTAATAACTGTCATATGGGAATAACTACAATCCATGGCGGTGGCGAGTGTGGCTGGTAAGGCCAATTCTTGCTGCAAATGTTTGCCCACAGTAGATGCATGTGAAAACATGGTCATTTCCACCATTTTACACCATCTTACGTCTCTCACGCTCTGTGTGTGCTTTATCTGCAATCATTTTCTCCTTTGTCTTTATTCCATTTCTGATAGTTGCCCTCCATGCAACACGTTCAGCGGCGACGTGCTCCCATTGTGCATTATCAATGCCTGTATCAATCATGTCCCGCTTACACACATCTTTGTATCGTAGTAGAGGCCGACCCTGAGATCTCTTACCCATCTGTAATTCACCAAAAAAGATGTCCTTTGGTATTCTACCATCATCCATCCTCCTAACATGTCCTATCCATCTAAGTCTACGAAGACTGAGCATGGAATACACCGTCACATATATATATATATATACTGTAATGTATGTTACTTTTGCTGTTGGGAATATTCATGTTAATGTTACCTCTGGGGACATGATGATAGTGGTGATTTAAGAAGCCTTGTGTATGTCAGCACCACAAGAAGATAATGTGAATGGTATGGTTGGTGGCCTGTGGTCTAATACGGATTACACCTAATGAAAGAAGACGAGTAATTCTGGGGGAAAGGCCTGTCTCAGAGATTCTTGTCATAGTAGGACAGATATAACATCCAGATGGATTGAAAGGTTAGGATGTCTCAGATTCATCAAACAGTCCCAGTAGCAGTTTCAGAATATAATATTGAGTGAGGAGATACCTTACTCACAATAAGAGCTAGAATAGCTCAACAGCAAGCGACGAGGCACAAGGGACACATTGGAAAGACTCTCAGATCGCCTTCCCCTTTTTTTGTTTGTAATTGTGTTGTGAAAATGTTAACATAACGCATTGGATTAATCCGTGTTTTGTATTCTTTGTCATTTCTATCGCCAGGGAGTAGCAGGTGGTGGGTTTTTTTTAACTGTATCCTGTGTTAACAGTCGGAAGTAAGTGATAAATGGCAAACTGTCCTGAACATAGTCTGGATCTAGAGTAACATAATTGTTGACTGCTGCACTTATTAGCTGCCATAGCTAGCAAAGAACATTTTCGAAGAAGCATGACAGCGGTGGTGATGAAGTACTACTTCAGAAGGAATATCTAGGACGGACTTCAGTATCTAACAATCTATCAAGATAATGATCTATAGAGTAACCGCAATAGTGTATCGTCTGCTTTAATTCTGAGAGGTACCGCCTGAAGCATCATCAATATGCGAAGTCAATAAAACTATGGGACAGTCCTACAAGGTTAATAAAACTAACAGCAGTGAGAACCCTCCAACTGTCTGTTGGACTCCCAGTCATATTCAATAATGAATAACCTTTCGATACCAGTCACGCAGCAGCAAAAGCAACATAAGGTTCAAGACACTGAAACAATTGGAATACACTGAAATACACAATGACAACAAATCATCCACATCAGATCATAGACCTGAAGACCAATTGAAATATACCTTGATAACAGCAAGAATACCAACGCAAGACACCGAATGAAGCTAGTGGAGTTAATGTGTACACTCACACAACAGAAAAAGCATTGACCTGTCTGCAACGCTCAATTTGTGTGCTGGAAAATTATTCATCTTCTGATCCATGTATGTGCAGATTAATTCTGGACATAGTCACAGATGCTACCAATGAATGACTATCAGCAATATATGTTCCTACACTGGACTAGATAGTAACGACTAACTCTTTGCTGGTCTCATGTCAGCCTAAACGCCATCATCAAGTGTGGAATGGGTTATAGACTATTGACTAGGTGGGTGAAAAATCCATGTGTACATAACTGGGATTCGGATATCAGAAGCCGACCCGCCGAATGGCCGTCAACTTTTCATCGGATATGTTGATACAGTGAAGAACCTTGTGCGAAGACTCAAATTGTATCTCCTGAAAGTTTGACCAACCAAGGTCCCAATTTCACAAGGACACCGAGCCTCCTTGCAACAAAGTATTCGAAGAATCTAGCCCCATGGAGGGGATTAAGTGCTTGTGTGTAAATTCTATTCTTGGATTATAGAGTATGATTTTCACCAGCCAATTACCAGTTGATATACATGTGAGGAACACAACTGAGTGCATTGATTTCGGTACCCAGATAATTGGAATAGGATCTAATGAACACTGAACCGTACAACAGGAGAGTAAAGGACAGAACCCCACTAAATACTTAGTTTAGTATTATGTAATGAATATAGTGTTGGATTGTTTTGAACACATGCCAATGTTTTCTAAAATCATTAGGTTTGTCAATGGTGTTGGGAACCAACTGATATGTATTGGTGGTCTTTTGAATATGTTGAATTTTGGGGGAACAGGGGATAGCACTTGTTAAGGTGTCTATGATATGTTATATTTCATCCCATGCATTTTCCAGTATTTCTATATGGTCAATATTTGTATGTGAATGTAGACCTCTTTTATATTTCATGTGAATGTATACCTATGTCATATTTCAAGTGAATGTATACAAATGTCATGTAAAGGCATATTCAAGAATTTCAAAATGGTCATTACACTTGTAGAAATGTTATCCAAGATCTTGATTTAATGCCTGAACTGTTTGTCCAAATGTTGATGTTTACGTCAATTGCTTGTTGACATTTGTTCAACAGTGGTTGTTATATATGTTGTAAACAATCAATGTCCTCTAACACTATATACAAGTTAACATGGTGACAAGTGGGAATGAAGAAGTACGGTAAGACACAGTTACAAAAAGAAGTGAAGTATTTTCCTTCTTGTGTTTGTGGCTGAATTTCATGATCACCTTGCATTCCAGAAGTAATCAAGCATCTAAAGTAATCCCCATTAGGGATCCCCTAGATACACTTAACAAAACAGTCTCATATATTAGATTCTGCATCCCACAGTCATGATAACTGCAAAGTTGGAGTATGTCATGACAACTAGAAAGCTGGAGTACGTCATGATAACTAGAAAGCTGGAGTACGTCATGATAACTGGAAAGCTGGGATACGTCATGATAACTGGAAAGCTGGGGTACGTCATGATAACTAGAAAGCTGGGGTACGTCATGATAACTGGAAAGCTGGGATACGTCATGACAACTGGAAAGCTGGGGTACGCCATGATATCTAGAAAGCTGGGGTACGTCATGATAACTATAAAGCTGGGGTACGTCATGACAACTAGAAAGCTGGGGTACGTCATGATAACTATAAATCTAGGGAACGTCATGATAACTAGAAAGCTGGGGTACGTCATAACAACTAGAAACCTGGGGTATGTCATGATATCTAGAAAGCTGGGGTACGTCATGATAACTAGAAAGCTCGGGTACGTCATGATAACTGGAAAGCTGAGATACGTCAAGACAACTGGAAAGCTGGGGTACGCCATGATAACTGGAAAGCTCGGGTATGTCATGATATCTAGAAAGCTGGGGTACGCCATGATAACTGGAAAGCTGGGATACGTCATGATAACTAGAAATCTAGGGTACGTCATGATAACTAGAAAGCTGGGGTACGTCATAACAACTAGAAAGCTGGGGTATGTCATGATATCTAGAAAGCTGGGGTACGTCATGATATCTAGAAAGCTGGGGTATGTCATGATAACTGGAAAGCTGGGGTACGTCATGATAACTAGAAAGCTCGGGTACGTCATGATAACTGGACAGCTGGATTATAGTTCATGATGATTGTCAAGCTGGAGGATATGAGTGGCAGGGAAAAATCAAAAGATAAGATTCTGGACAGTTTGACATCATGACTTGGGGGGATTTACGTATCAGAAATTATTGACCGGTACAGGATACAGAATGCTGTGAACAGATATGACGACCACCGCCACACGACATGGACTATTGGGAGATAATATCTCAAATGAAACATATGGGTCTAACACCTGGATATTCGAAAAATCACGTGAAATACATATATAAATGTTACAGTGGAAATGAAACATTTAGTGGGCAGAAAGGAGAACAATCAAACCCATCCATCATCATCATCATCATCATGTGACCTGCCGGCTGGCTTAAACGTTCATAGCTCTCCATAGATCTCGGTCTTTTGGTGTTCTGGATCAACCATGCTGATGATATTCTTCCATGCCATCGTCTCAATCTATTCAGCATTATTTATGTTTCTCTGCATCTGCCACTCTTTCCCTCGTCTTTTAAGCTGTCACGATGTTCTCCAATGCCTCTCTTCTCATCACATGACCGAAGAAAGCTGTTTGTCTCTTTCTTATTGTTGTATATAATGTTCTAGTTTTATTAGCATGTTTCAGGCATTCGTTGTTAGTTACTCTGGCAATCCAAGGAATTCGCAACATTCGTCTCAGGAACCACATCTCTGTTGTTTCTAATTTCGTCTAAATTTGTTCAAACACATTCCAAGATCCTTTGCATTACAGCAAAACTAATTCTATATAGCATTTCAGCAATCTTTTTCTTACATTCAATGATAGTGACTTATTGCATAAGATACTCTTCATTTTCTGAAATGCGGCCTTTGCTTGCCCTATTCTGCTCCATCCAAGAGAACTCAACATTGAAGAAGACTGGTTTTCAGACAAATAAAACTGAGGGAAATTAAATATGTGGGCATATAATATAATT
Source organism: Cepaea nemoralis (assembly GCA_014155875.1). Classification (NCBI taxonomy): domain Eukaryota; kingdom Metazoa; phylum Mollusca; class Gastropoda; order Stylommatophora; family Helicidae; genus Cepaea; species Cepaea nemoralis. The sequence continues at coordinate 389,525 of JACEFZ010013361.1, forward strand.
TGAATGTCTGGAAACTTTAAGTATGAAGGAAGGTGTATCTGGGAAGAGGAGAAGAGACAGACCCCGACGTATGTGAATTCAAGATGTGATAGATACGTTTCACATAACAGAACAACTGCAGTATATCTGGCTTGTGATAGAGAGAAGACTGATGAGGGAAATTTCTGCACACGGCAAGCAACTGGATGATAATGAATTATAGGAAAGAGGACGACGGTAGAAGATTTCCTAATTATATTATTATTAAAGGAGACACGATGAGACCTTCCAATTATTGGAACTAGCAATCGGAAATACTGTAGTGGCCTCATTGAAGTCCTCTGTTGTGTTCCATGTGGTATGCAGTCAGTAAGAAAGAGGAAAATATAAAGAAACAGGTGCCGTCAAGAGTACATTAAGAAATAACAACACATATATCTCGAGTCAGTTTCATTTTCTTTTTATTAAAATGCAAAGTATAGCAACATGACATGGCATTATTAACAGCTACAAGGTAAGTTTGAGACCCCGTTTTCATAAAATATGTCATAACGGGCATATGGCAAGTTAAGTAACATGAGTAAAAAAAATAAAGGCATTAAAAGATAAGACGATCGACTTCATTGCACCGGGTTCATCCCTTATGGCTCAGTCTCTTTCCTGTGGAAAGCGTCGTACAAAGCCCGAACTCCGTAGCTCCAGCGACGACCCCCAGGAGTCTCCGAGAAAACTGCACTCGCGAACAGAACAGCGTGGCCCGGAATCGAACCCACATACTTCGGAGCACGAGCAGGCGGTGTAACCATTTAGCCACGGAGACTCCTGGTAAACTAAGTAACGGGCCCATGTTTTACGTCTTGGCGCTGATTGGACATATGGTCATAGGCCTATGTGGTTTGCCATCGCACTCAGTGTGGTCAGTGTAATACCGGTGAACTTTAATTTCCCAGAAATATTTTCTCTTAATCATTTTATGTGTCTGAGCGAAGCCCGATACCATTCGTCATGTATATATTATCCTCCTCAAAAGGTATTTGAACCAAGAAACACTGGCCAGTAAGCTAGAGCGCTACTAAATAATTGGCATGGGTATATTAGTTACTCATACTAGCACTCGAACATCATTGCTCAGCGTGTCCTTTGTAAATGCATCCTTTGTAAATGCATCATTCCCAGCAGTTTTAAAGATAGTTGCATATCCTTTATAACTCATGTCAAGGAATCCCAGTATGTATTTGACGTTTATCATTTTCTAGGTAATTTTACATTCAGTAGCTTGCCACTGCTTTTTGAATGACCGGCTTTCATTGACAAACCAACGCCAAGCGATCTGCTCCTAAGCCAGTGGTTCTCAACCGGTGGGGAATCCCCCCCCCCCTCCAGGGGGGAATTTCAGGGTTTCCAGGGGGGGAATGAAGACCATTTCAAGATCGTGTTAATACAAGAACCGATTACTTGACATAGTTTTTCCCTTCATACTTTACAGTTATGTATGTCTCGTCCTTCTAAAATTCATTTGTTAAGGTTAGTAGACCCACAAATCATGTTTTATGTGGATGTCTAGACTTGTTTTAGTATATGCTATTACATTTGCCTTCCACTTTCACGTATACTGTGTAGGGGTGAGGGGATTTTTAGATAGGAAATATGAAAAAGGGGGGGGGGGGGAATGACGTTCTGAATATACGGTGAAGGGGGGAACGGGAAAAAATTTTTGATAGCAATGGGGGGGGGGGGGGGGAATGGCGTTCTGAAAATATGGTGAAGGGGGGAATGGGCCAAAAAAGGTTGAGAACCACTGTCCTAAGCAGTCTTGGCTGACATCTAAGCCTGTATGTTTGGGTTGTAAAACCGCATCCACAAACTCGAAGCTACAGACCCCGCCATTCTCAAAAGTCATCATCATCACCATGTGCCATGCCATACGCGTGGGCAGTCATGTTTCGCCCTCTCACACGATCACCAGAGTCTTGGATCAGCTCTGTGTTTTTGTCTCGGTTAATATCATCATGGCTTCACAACTCGAAGAAAGGGGAATCCAAACTGCACCTCCACATGGTAGACGATAGGGAACACACCATTGTGTGGCAAACCTGGGACAGGGTTTCCACCGAAGGTGGATGACGCAAAAGCCCAAAGCAATGCAACCGAAATAACTAACAGCTACATAATATGTAATCAGCAACAATGTTGTTGATTAAGATGCGAGGAGCACCCAGATTGACACCAATTACGGGTATCATTAATGCTGGGGCTCTTCGCTGGCTGTTGAAGATGATGACGGAGTACGTATTGGAATTTCTGAGTGCTGGGGTGTCGGTTCTTGACTCACCTCAACTCAGCTTTATAAATTAAGAGATCTGAGATCTGATCGCTTGTTTTTCTGTTTCCTTATATGCGTATTGGAGACTTCGCCGCTATCGTCTAGACCAGTGGTTCTCAACCTTTTTTGGCCCGTGCCCCTCTTCACCATATTTTCAGAACGTCATTCCCCCCCCCCCCCCCAATCTTCGTATTTCCTACCTAAAAATTTGGCCCATTTCCCTTTCACCATATTTTCAGAACGTCATTCCCCCCTCCCCCTTTCGTATTTCCTCCCTAAAAATTCCCCCTCCCGCCCCTACACAATATACGTAATAATGGAAGCACATACTAAACCAAGTCTTGACGTCCACATAAAACGTGAATTGTTGGTCTACTTACGTTATAAAATGAATTTTAGAAGGGTGAGACATTTAGAACCGTAAAGTATGAAGGGAAAAACAAGATCAAGTAATCGGTTCTTGTATTAACGCTATCTTGAAATAATCTTCATTTCCCCCCCCCCCCCCCCCAGGAAACCCCCAAATTCCCCCCTAGGGGGGAATTCCCTACCGGTTGAGAACCACTGGTATAGACGTAACATCACAGCTGAAGTTTTCAGGTGAAAACATGTCTTTGGTTACCTAGTACAAGTTAGAGTAAAGAGCCCGTTCCAATGTCTTATAAGATGTAGTTGATATACGTTGCTACTCTCACAGACCAATCAGCACTCGGTGAGTGATGTGGTGAAGGTCACACCCACTGCCTTTACATTAAATCAAAATGTACCAAATTTAACCTGACCAGGTAGCCCGGGTCATAAATCACTGCCTCTATAGGATTCGAATACATTACCCCGATACCAGCAGACAAGCTGACTAAGTATTTCGCCACGTCGGCTCAGGTTAAATTAATGCCTACCCTGAAAATATCCATTCATATGGGGTGGCAGAAGTCAGCGTGACCTCGGATTTAATGCGCTTGCGATTAAACTTCCTGTGCGGTAACGACAGGGTTCGGGATTGTTCACTCCACCGGTTTGTTGAACTTAAGCGTTGAATTCTCGTTCAGAAAGCGATGGCGAACTGCTGAACGTAAAATTGCCTGGCAAATCAATCTGGAGTTGGGGGTTGATCGCAACGTCCTGCAAAGGTCGTGGACAATTTTTTTGTTTATTTACGAGAGGGCTTCAAATGAAAACCTTAATTTTTTTAAAATTATTTATTTTATTTATTTTTTTTTAAAGTATATTCTGAAAAAGTAAAGAGGAAATGTATCATTTCTCGATATAGTCACTGTAGAGTTCGATGCAAAAACTCCAGCACTGATAAAGTGTTTGGATTCCTGTAGAAAAAAAAAGTCTATGGAGCACTACTCGATGTGCCTGACCCGGTTGTGAACAGTCTGTCATAGAAGACACGCCGTTGGGAAACTTCATACTCGACTCACACTTGCTGTATTGACAGACATGCATCACCATACTGGACCTTCATTCGCCGATGAATGTCTAAAGGTTTCACCCCATCACTTATCAAAGAACGGATAACAGAACGCTGCTCTTCTTTGGTGCATGTCAAAAGTGGGTGGCCTTTTAAACACTCCATATAAAGACATCGTGTTCTTCTGCACCGTGAAGTCACGTACTCAACACTCTTGACATCCCTAACAACAATGTTGGCAGCTTACAAAACAATCACAAAGTTACTGTAATTTATGTCACACTTTTAAGGTTTTTACTTGATAGCCTCTCGTCTGTGGTTATTGTGGTGTTCGAGTCACATGATGTGGAGAGAGACTTACCCTAGACGTGGTTAACATAAGTTCATTACAAATAAATAGCTCATAATTCTCTTATACTATATGAATAACAATATTTAGCCTATTTGTGCTTCTGACCATATGGGAAAAACAGAGCCACTCACCATGACTACCAACATCAGCATCATCATTGTCACCATCGTCGTTATGAGCCAATATTCAGAGTTTAATAAACTGATAATATTCTAAACGTCACATTCAAATAATGAAAACACAATTGGCATACACGAAATCAATGTTCATGTAAACAGCTGTCGTTAGTTCTGTATTCCCAGGCGATGAACAAGCGCTAGTGCTCCAGCCGCACCAGAGAAGACGCTGCCAACAATGGTTAGTGCGAAGGAGTAGCCCAGGTCTAGAGAAACCCCTAAAATTAATTCTAATTCAGACTTTCCGATAGTTGCGAAGATGATGGCACCAATCAGAGCAGTGAGGGCTAAGATAAGATAACACATGTCATGGTATTAGTGGCAGTTGTGATAAGATGAAATATATCATTGTATTTGTGGCAGTTGTGATGAGATGAAATAGATCAGTGACAGGTGTGACGTCATCATCATCATCAAGTGTCATGTCAGATGGTGCAGGCGTTCATGTCTCTCCGCAGATCTCGGTCTTTGGTGTAATGAATCAACTCTGCTGCTGATATTCCTCCATGCCACCGTCTCAATCCATCCAGCATCGTTTCTCTTGGTCGGCTTCTGCCTTTCCTCCCCTCTATCTTCTCAGATGTCACGATGTTCTCCAATGCCTCTCTCCTCATCACATGACCAAAGTAAGCTGTTTGTCTCTTTCATATTGTTGTATATAATGGTCTAGTTTCATAAGTCCCTTTCATGCAATCGTCGTTAGTTACTCTGGCAGTCCAAGGAATTCGCAACATTCGTCTTAGTAACCACATCTCTGTTGCTTCCAAGTTCTTCCTAATTTGTTCATTTACATTCCAAGATTCACTGCCATACAGCAAAACCGGTTCTATATAGCACATCAGTACTCTCTTTCTTACATTCAATTATAGTGTCATTTTGCATAAGATACTTTTCATTTTATAAAATGCAGCTTTTGCTTACCCTAGTCTGCTCTTAACCTATGTTGTGTACCTTCCGTCTGATGTTATAAATGCCCCTAGGTATTAAAAATTATCCACTTGGATAAGAATGTTCCCTTCTATTTCCATTTTACATTTGGTGTCAAATTTTTCCTTGATATCACCATTGTTACTGTTTTCCTTATATTCACGGAGGTTCCTTTCTTTGAACACTCTGTTAATACAATTTCCAACAATTGTCGCAGATGTTTTGCGTTTTCCGACATCAATACTGTGTCATCTGCATAGCCTAGATCGTCATATTCACGGAGGTTCCTTTCTTTGAACACTCTCGTAATACAATTTCCAACAATTGTCGCAGATGTTTTGCGTTTTCCGACATCAATACTGTGTCATCTGCACAGCCTATATCGTCTATACTTTGTTGTTGTTGTTGTTAAGTTACGTTAAGTTGCATATCATTTACGGACGTAGCAGTACCCGAGCATTTTTTGGCTGTTCCTAATTTCTGGGCAAGTTTACGTTCAGTAGTTTGCCATTAATTTAAGAACGACGAGCATCCAAACCAATTTATATATTTTTTTTTTAATCAGCTGTGTTTCGAACACGGTATGCGGGATTACGAACTGCGTCTGTAACACATTCGCTACGGAGCCGGCTGACTATATTATAACCTGCGATTAATATTACTATATATATATATATAAAATTGCCGGCTGCCTGGCCGAGGGGTTAGCAGCTTTCTTTGATCTCGCTCATTATTACTTCGCTATAGACGGTGACAAACAACATCCCTGTCGTACTCTTGGATTTATTTCTTCATAATTGCCCTCTTGGTGTCCCATTTTAATTGCTGCTACTTGTTTCCAGTAAATATTCTCTATTATTCTGAGATCCTTTCACTCAATGTTGATATCTTCTAACATTTTAATCAATTCCTCACTGTTTACTTTATCAACTCCCTTGGTATAATCAATGTAGCACAAATGTAATTCTTTCTGTGTCTATAATGATCTTTATATAGACACACAGACACAAACACACACAGATATATACGAGCGCGCGTAACAGAGCTGCCGTGTCTTGCAGACAAGAAATCAAAGAAAGCTAAGGCATACACAGAATGTTGTGACAACGAGCGAAAATAATAAAACAAGAACACGATTGTGAGGTTAATCCAGTGTAAAGTAAACACATAAGTACCTGCGACAATGAAAGCGATGGCGATGACCATGGATAAGGCCCTGTGAGCGGTGTCCTTGCGAGCGTGTTTGATGTAGTAGACGATGAGGACAATGAGACCAATAACGGACGTCAGAAACCCGATGACCACAAGTGACCTGGCTGCAAGTACACTACCTGTAAGAAATTAATGTCCATTAAAGTTTTACACAGCATAGAATTCAGTCAGTGACAAACATCATAGATGAAGAAAATAACGACTGCATCAGGTTATGATGCCCTATGAGATGAAAACAGTTATGTATAAGTCTCCGGTGAAAAAGCCATACAAAAGAAACACTGACAAAGTATGCATACCATACAATGATCTCAGCAGAAATCATAATGGGGAAAACGACAATCAGAATTATACTAAATTAATGTAAAGTAACATGTGTCTTTTTTAAATCAAAATACAGCACAACGAATCCAACGTTTCGGTCTTAGTGAATTTCTTCAGAAACAACTCACACACAAATTTAAACGAAATGAAAGTAGAAAATAAAGATGAAAATAAAAGTGTAAACCAAAAAAAAATAATATTTGATCATGGCGCACACTGTGTGTGTTCTCTCTCTCTCTCTCTCTCTCTCTCTCTCTCTCTCTCTCTCTCTCTCTCTCTCTCTCTCGCTCGCTCTCTCTCTCGCGCTCGCTCTCTCTCTCTCTCTCTCTCTCTCTCTCTCTCTCTCTATTCCACAGTAGTGACACATACCTAAATGTTTTCATCTCATATCTCATTATGATAAATGTATTTAATACAAGACTGCCACTAGCGCTCTGGCAGGTCAAGAAGTTATGTGAAGGACGTCATTCACAGGCCGTCATATGTATTGGTTATATTTTGCTAGCTTTACAGTGTATTATTGTCGGTAGGTGAACATGGCGCTGATCGAGGTATGGAGAGCTGTGGGTGAGCATCATCAGCCCTACTGAAGAAACTGGACGAACAGGTGACTTTAACGACACACGGGAATATGCTTCTTTGTCCAGAATGAGGGAAATGGAACTGAAGCGGGTAGCCGCCAGACTTGAAGACTTTCTCAAGAGCACAAGACATGTGATTAACCAACACAAACTGATACGATCAGTCGGTAAAAGCTGGCGGAGATGTCCATGTTTCAAACACGCCACACACGACTAGACACTCAATCGAGAAGTACATCACCAACTGATGGCTCACACTAAAACCACTGCTAAACGACACGCGCTTTATGCACCCGGCAAGCGAATAGCACAGGCGAGGAAGACAAGCAGGACTGCTGATCCTGTGACGACACACAGCAATCCATCTACACCAACCGATGCAGTTCCCGAATGCAACAAACACACACCCGAGATCACAGCTGAAGCCAGCAGTAATGGAAAAGCCAGTCACAGCATCAAGGAGAAGCAACTAAGCAGCCCATCAAAGATACCCCACCCGACCACCCCATTCTCCTCACGGGAGGAAACCACAAGCGAGAACTTCCCTGGGGAAAACCCTGCATAAACAGACAAGCGTTGGAGAGGTGAAGCTATCGGCTTTACCAACAACAAAATACGCAGTCTGCTGCAGAGCGAGCTTGGGAAGGCACAGTATCGACCCAGCTAAGCAAGACACGCGATGGAATTATGGTTTCCATCAAGGAAACGGAGAAGTTTACCTCTCTCATTAGAAAGATCAACCACGAAGAGAAAGCCGACATCAAGCAACGTACGGTATTACAGTGGAAGCCACCCGACATAGCATCATCAAACGATGGGCCATAAAACGAGTCCAGACCCGTCTCAAATATGAGCACATCAGAAATGCTGTCGAAACAAAACCCGGCTCTGAAGGTTGTCGGTGCTGAAAGAATTATAGGCAAAGAACAACACACCCACCACAGTTTCATCACGTCGGAGGACAGAACTGCCAAGGAACTATCTAGAGAGTGTGCGGGCAACTGCCGTGGACGCTGTGGACTCATGATAAAAAAAATGATGATGTACACTCACGCTCCTTGTAAATGACAACAGGACGTCAGTTATTTTCTCGAAAATAATCTTTCTCTTCTGACTAAAACTATTAAAATCGTGGCACATGATCTAAACGTACTTGACACTGAGACTAAATCCTATGACTAGCACTAACTAATAGCTAACCCTACTAACACAGACCTAACGGCGGCAATATATAGTTTGCCATTGCCGGAATCACAGTTCGGAGACATGCATCTTGTCAGACGGTCTCCGCTTGAATGACGTAAATTGTAACTGTTCTTTTATTGCTCTGTTCATTTAGAGTGCGCAATATCGTCTCAAATCAATAGATCTTATCATAGTTCTTTTCGTGACATGGCAAGAAACATGCCATAGATCATCAGATGAGACAAGAATGAGCAAGCCCCAGAGCTCTAAATTACAAGAGTGCTGCGTGTTCCATGTGCCAGAAGATTTGGCACACCCGTGCCAACTGCAAAAGTGAGACGGAGGTGTGCAGATACTGGTCTGGACCACACCCGTACAACCTGTGCCTTCACGCCAAGATCGACACCGACTTAAGGAAGTCTAAGGAAAACAGAAAGTTCGCTACTGCCCCGGAAACCACAGGACCATATGGCTCGGCTGCCCTAGCCATCCAGACAGCAAAGGAGCAATGACACTAGATGTAAAAGACGCGATGATACACAAGAAATGTAAATACCAGCGGTTCAGTGCATCCTGGACGAATTGAAGCTCGTTCAAAAGAAGATCGGGCGGGATGGGGCTCAAATGGCTGCAGTCAAAGCGGAGATGGGATGCAGGAAGAAAGAGCACAGCCGGAAAGACTCTAGAAACAGACTCAGAATGAAACAGTACAAGCAGACGACACCAACAGCAAGACCCAACCAGAATAGTAGAAAAAAACTAAAAGTGTAGACGAAAGTGACTAAGAACGCACGGTGACCAGGAGAAGAGACTATACTCCAACAAGATCTAGAGTCCAAGACACAAGAGTTGAAAGAAGTGATAATCCACGAAGATTCAACGACAGAGCAAGCCACATGAGATATAGATGGAGTCACCAACGGCTCGACTACCGATGAATCACTCACTGAAACTAATAACACCGTGCGACGGGTGGGAACTTAACAATACCTTTAAGTGCGCGAACCGCACTAGACATGGAAAATAGCAAAACATATTAAACGAATACCAAGCGAGAAGCGCCTAGAAATCAGAAAGCGGAAGACGCAGCTCTATTTCCGCAAGCAGGAAAAAAAAACACGTTTCCCAATTATAACGCGTCAACATACCGAAAGTTGAATGTGGCCTGAACACGCTTTTTCTTCAAAGCCAGCCAACGTTGTCTTAGGAGGAGATCAGAGCACCTTTTATTTTAATATCCCTTACAGGACGTTGTAGTCAACATCAGCATTTTGTTTTTCAATTGCTGTTGATGTACTAGGCAAGATTACGCTCAGTAGTTTGCCATTGCTTTCTGAGCGACCGGCTCACCTGCCCCGTAAGTTACTAACGCGGCGAGAACCGCTACCGATTCTCCCGCAGGTTATGTTACTCACGAGAATATACGGGATTACGAAGAAAGACGTTAACATCTAGGCCAGGGAGACAGGCTCGGAGCACCTATGCATCTTTAATGTGATGTTGTCGTTGCTGATCCATACTTATCACTAATTATTATTATTATTATTATTATTATTATTATTATTATTATATATTATTATATATATTATTGGCACCTTTCCGTCTTGACAGACGATAGTTTGGTACATTGTGCTTCAAAAAGGCTTCGTAACTACGACCCATGGCGGTGGCGAGTGTGGCTGATAAGGTCAATTCGTGCTGTAAATGTTTGTCCATAGTGGATGCATGTGAAAACATGGTCATTTCCACCATCATGCACCATCTTACGTCTCTCACGCTCTACAGTAGACGCTAGAGGTGTGATGTGGTCAATATCTCTTGGGCCGCTTTCACTTTCCTGATACCCATTTTAGGCTGGGTCGACTTGGGATCCCAGGTCAATGTTTAAAACCCACCTCGATGCGAATATAAATCCATGATGACCGGACCGGCAGGCAAGCCGGCTTGCCACTGTATACCAAGGGACGTTAATCTGATCGCACAAAAGACAACCCTTACATCTTAAATGATATGCTTGAGAACATCTGCCAACTGTACTAGACACTACATGTGATCTGAAACTATGCTACTTCTGTAGAAACTACTGTATAATAGAAGTTTAGATACTATATTAGATCTATAGACGCTCTATGTTACACGTTGAAAGGCAATTACATGTCTAAACATTATATTTAATTCTGTGGGAACTGTATGATAAGTACAATCTATGTTCTGTTGATACTATATTTTATCTGTAAAAACTATATTTGTCTTGTAGAAACTAAATTTGATCTGAAGAAACTATATGTGATATGTAGAAACTATGTTTGTAGCAGCTATATTTGATTTGTATAAACTATTTTTGATCTGTAGGAACGATATTTGATCAGTAGAAACAATGTAAGCTTTTCAGAAACACTTACAGATCAAAACTGGGAAACTATTACACACAGATAATATACACTAACCTTCAGCTGAATACGACTCGCATGGGGCTGGTTTGCAAACAACAAACAAACCAATCGATAAAAAACTGTCATAGGTGACCCACTGCGGCGTCGATTCTCCAATAAGAATAAATAAACAGCCTATAGCTCCAGTAATAAGAGATGCAATAATCTGAAGATTCTTCATTGTAGCTGGTGCCGATGGACGATTTGTGGAAAAATCGTTACCTTAAGAAAAATGAGACAAACAGTAAAGAATATTACACACGAACACACACAAATACACACCCACATACACACATAAATACGCATATGTTTTTATGGAAGTCCCTGAAAAGTAAATAATCATAACATAAAATATTACATTATAAGGCAATTAGATCTATAGACATTATATTTGATCTGTAGGAACTATATGTGATATGTCAGTGGTTCTCAACCGGTGGGGAATTCCCCCCCCCCCCCAGGGAGGAATTTTGGGGTTTCCAAGGGGGGGGAATGAAGATTATTTCAAGATCGCGTTAATACAAGAACCGATTACTTGATCTTGTTTTTCCTTTCATACTTTACGCTTCTGTACGCATCACCCTTCTGAAATTCATTTTATAACGTAAGTAGATCCGCAAATCACATTTTATGTACATGTCTAGACTTGTTTTAGTATGTACTATTAAATTTAGCTTCAACTATTACGTATACTGTGTAGGGGCAGGGGAAAATTTTTAGGGAGGAAATACAAAAAGGGGGGGGGGAATGACGTTCTAAAAATATGGTACGGGCGGGGGGGAGAATGATGTCCTAAAATTATGGTGAGGGGGGAATGACGTCCTAAAAATATGGTGAAGGGGGGAACGGACCAAAAAAGGTTGAGAACCACTGTGATATGTAGAAACCATGCTCTGTATCAACTATATTTCATCTGTAAAAGCTATATTTGATCTGTAGCAACTATATTTGATCTGTAGAAACTATATGTGATATGTAGAAAGTATGTTCTGTAGCAACTATAAAGTACGGATACTACCAAACACGCTTAACAAATATAAGGTAGGATACATTTGACAAATTAAAAGGACGTGTTGTGTATAACAGCAAAATCAAAACTGCTTACACCAGAAACTTTTGGAAATACACATGATCTAATGTATAGCTAGCTACTCACGCATTACGTAGATGGCCTGGCAAGAGGGGCAGAAATAGGAGCCAAAAGAAATCCTAAAGACCTCTACCAGAAAGAACCAGACTTAAAATAGAAAAGAGAGGCAGATAAACAGACAGAACTATAGATAGCTTGACAGATAGATCTTTAGATCTATACATAGAGAGACAGATAGACTGACAGACAGACTAGTCAAATAGACAGACAGACAGACAGACAGACAGACAGACAGACAGACAGACAGGATCGTAAGTAAGTAGACAGATATGTGAGCATGCAGATAAGTATTTAGGTAGGTAGATAAGTAGGTAGGTTGGCATTTAGGTAGAAAGGTGGGTAGGTTTTTAGGTAAAAGGTAGGTAGGTAAGTAATTAGGTATATACATTATTAAAATAACCAAAGTTAATATTAATTTCAGGATAAATACAATTAAATTACCTTTGATTCAGTCACTAACGAAAAGATGTATGTAAATCTGTTGGGGTTTTATTTTAGATTATTTTATTTTACACTGTCCCTATAACTATACTTAGAAAGTATTCAAAATAGTTCAAAAGTTTCTAGAAACTTCTCACAATCAGTATTTGGCTGCAGTCATACCCATCAAATGGGTCATATTTATATACCCATTTTTCGAAAATGGGTAGGGTCGACATACGACGTCACACGTCTTAAAAATTCCTTCACCATTTACTTTCCTGCTTGCAACAATGCTCAGAGTCGTCAGTTACATCCGCTTAATTTCTTTTATGTGAAAGGACCTTTTTATACGACTATTTGGCATTTGTGGTGATTGCTCAATATTTTTATAGACCAATGGGAAATCGGTGGATGGTGTAATGATTATCACGATTATCATTATTTCCTGAACATTTCCTGATGTCTATTTTAGGAAAGGTTGACCTGGGAAATTTTCATTAAAAATACGCCTCATTCTCATATAGAGAGCCAGCACGTGACCATGGGGCCGGCAGATAAGCGTGCACAATTAGGGCTCCATGCAGTAATGAATAACCCCCCCCCCCCCCAAAAAAAAAAAAACAACAACAACAACAACAAAAACAAGAGAACTAGTGAGTCTTATTAGAACACGATTACAAGAAACAAAATGCCAGTGACTTTGCGTTCTAGGAAACCAACTATATGCTCTTAAGGAAATTTTTTTTGTCTAGAGAAGCATAGGCTCGTCAGTGACTAACGAGCGGGCCTACTTGATCGATGGTAATATATGTGAATCCTTGTCGAAAGGGGGGGGGGGGGAATTTTTTCTATTGAACTGGGCTCTCAAGATGGCCAAGCCATCAGTGGGTACCGACAAATTTCATGCGACGTAAAGACGATCGGCGTGATGTTAGACACGTCACCCATAGAAGGCCGATTGGTCTTTAACAATATGAAGCTAGCACTATTATGCCTAATATTTTTCATGGCGTGAAAAATGTCTTGTACAAACTGTTGTACAGACTATTGTACAGACTATTGTACAGACTATTGTCTAGCGCCAGATGAAGGATATTTCTGTCCAAATGACCTAGATAAATGGTTAGTTGGTCATGCGTCGAAGTACACTTGTTCATGAAGCGAGGCGATGTCCTCCATTTGGAGGAGAAATGTTCGAATCCCGGCAGGATAACAATATCTTTCAATTATGTGTTGTCTAATGTGTCCTCAAGTCTCTATTTCTTTCTTCTACGTTATGGCCGTCAAACAATACATGTGCATTTATTCGTTTGACACTGATAACCAAGATTTGTAGGAAATACTGTTTATGATTTGTTGCTTGGCTTCCGTTGTAATTAATTTTGCGTTCTCTAGTTGAAGGTGACAGTTTATAAGTCTGTCTTTGGCTTTTAACATATGGTTTCTATCTCTCTTTTCAATCTCCACACCTCTTTAAACATATTCCACAAATATGTCGATTATGTGACTTGTTTTACTTCAGTGTTTATATATGTATATTAATTCATGCGACTGAACTTGAACAGTCAACCAGATCATGTTCGCGGACAACGCATATTGCCAACAACACATTACAATCATTATATATATATATATATATATATATATATATATATATATATATATATATATATATATATATATATATATATATATATATTTGTGTCAGGTCTTAGACAGATATGACTGAGCTACCGTATAACCGTAGACGGTACTACCTGCTTTCTGTTAGCAGATTTGTTCTATGAGGAGTTAGACTCCGTGATCAAGGCAGTTCCAAAATCTGACTACATTTATATGCTCGGTGATTTCAATGCTCGTGTGGGCAAGGACTCGAGTTCATGGCCAGTGTCCCTTGGAAAATACAACATCGGTCGCATGAATGAAAATGGGCAAAGGCTGCTGGAGCATTGCACCAGTAATGACCTATGTATTACAAACTCTTTTTTTAAAACAAAAGAGATGCATAAGGTCACATGGAAACATCCAAGATCCGGCCATTGGCACCAGCTGGACTTCATCATCACACGGAGACAACATCTGAACCATATATCATTGACTCGTAGTTACCACAGTGCTGACTGTGATACAGATCATTCTTTGGTTGTTGCAAGAGTTAGACTGAGACCAAAGAGAATCTACACAGCTAAACACAAATCTAGCCCCAGGATTAATATTATTAACACTCATGATCCTGAAAAGTGCTTTCAGTTTCAACAGCAACTTGAAGACGCTTTCACTGATACACCAGAAAATTGTACAGTAAATGAAAAGTGGGGTCAAATTAAGGAAACTCTTTATAAAACTGCCGTAGGGGTTTACGGCACTGCGGATCATAAGAGGCAGGACTGGTTTGCGGCCAACAGCGAGACTCTGCAGCCCTTGATTGATAAGAAGAAGAAAGTTCTCTTAAGAAACAAGGAAAGACCAACGCGTAACACTCTGAGTGAGTTAAGGCAAGCTAGGAAGGATGTGCAAAAGGCTGCCAGGCAGTGTGCAAATGATTATTGGATCAAGTTATGTGAGTCCATTCAAATCGCAAGTGATAAGGGAGACATAAGAAGCATGTATGAAGGAATAAAGAAAGCCTGTGGTCCAGTGATCAAAAGAAGTGCACCGCTGAAAACCTTGACTGGAGAAGTCATCACTGATAAGAACAGCAGATGGACAGATGGGTAGAGCACTATTTGGAGCTTTACTCAAGTGAGACCAAACTAGCGGATGATGCCCTAAATACCATAGAGGCTCTACCAACTCTTGACCACCTGGACACACTTCCCACCATAACAGAAGTTAAGTGTGCTATAAATGAACTTGCATCTGGCAAGGCTCCAGGTAAGGATGGGATTCCAATAGAGGTTATCAGGAGTGGGCAAGAAACACTCACTCTACAGATCCACCAGCTAATAGAGCTATGCTGGCGTGAAGGACAAGTCCCACAGGATTTCAAAGATTCAAACATCATAACACTGTTACAAGAACAAGGGTGATCGGAGCGACTGTAACAAACTATAGGGGTATCTCACTTCTGTGTATTGTTGGAAAAGTATTTGCCAGAATTGTTCTGCGCAGACTTCAAGTCCTAGGAGATCAAGTCTACCCCGAATCACAGTGTGGCTTTCGACAGAACCGGTCTACCACTGATATGATATTCTCATTGCGACAAATGCAAGAAAAATGCCGTGAACAGAATCAACCACTGTTTATTGCCTTCATCGACCTCACAAAGGCATTTGATTTGGTCAGTCGTGAGGGTCTGTTCAAGGCACTAAAGAAGATTGGCTGCCCACCAACTCTTCTGTCCATTGTGGAATCGTTCCACACAGGCATGAAGGGTATAATCAAGTTTGATGGTGCAACTTCTGAAGAATTTGAAATCAAGAGTGGAGTTAAGCAAGGTTGTGTACTAGCTCCCACCCTCTTTGGAATATACTTTTCACTTCTACTGAAATATGCATTTCGTGATCAGGATGGTGGTATATACATTCACTCACGCTCAGATGGCGGCCTCTACAATGCTCAGAGATTGAAGGCTAAGACCAAAATTAGGAGGGTACTGATCAGAGAGTTGCTTTTTGCAGATGATGCTGCAGTTACGACCCACTCTGAGGAAGAATTGCAATGTCTACTATCTGCATTCTCCAATGCTTGTTCTGAATTTGGTTTAACAATTAGCAAAAAGAAGACACAGATTATGTCACAAGGTGCACATGGGGTACCATCAATCTTTATTGACGACGCCGAACTAGAGATAGTAGACCATTTTACATATCTAGGATCAGTGGTAAATAGCAAATTATCCCTAGATCAGGAAATCAACATCCGGATTGGTAAGGCAGCAACAACAATGAACAGGTTAAGAAAAAGAGTCTGGGAGAACAGGAAGCTTACTGCCAAAACAAAAGTCCTTGTCTATCAAGCCTGTGTCCTTAGTACTCTTCTCTATGGCAGTGAAACCTGGACAACTTACTCACACCAAGAGAACAATTTAAACAGCTTTCATATGCGGTGTCTGCGAAGAATTCTTGGTATTAAGTGGCAAGACAAAATCACAAATACTGAAGTATTGGAAAGGTCAGGTTGTGTGACAGTTTACTCCATGCTCAGTCTTCGTAGACTTAGATGGATAGGACATCTTAGGAGGATGGATGATGGTAGAATACCAAAGGATATCTTTTTTGGTGAATTACAGATGGGTAAGAGATCTCAGGGTCGGCCTCTACTACGATACAAAGATGTGTGTAAGCGGGATATGATTGATACAGGCATTGATAATGCACATTGGGAGCAAGTCGCCGCTGAACGTGTTGCGTGGAGGGCAAATATCAGAAATGGAATAAAGTCAAAGGAGAAAATTATTGCAGAAAAGTCACACACCAAGCGTTTGAGACGTAAGATGGTGCATGATGGTGGAAATGACCACGTGTTCACATGCACCCACTGTGAACGGACATTTACAGCGCAGATTGGCCTTATCAGTCACACTCGCTACCGCCATAGTTAAAAGTTATTATGCCTTTTAGAGCACAAACTATCGTCTGTCAAGACGGCAAGGTGCCAATGATATATATATATATATATATATATATATATATATATATATATATATATATATATATATATATATATATATATATATATATATATATATATATATATATTTGTGTCAGGTCTTAGACAGATATGACTGAGCTACCGTATAACCGTAGACGGTACTACCTGCTTTCTGTTAGCGCTGAATGTTGGGTTGCGCTTACCAAACCCGACACCCCACATTGCGCCAACGACTTCGGGCGGAAGAGCGCAATTGGGAGGGTACAAACCTTACCCTGGTTCGAGGAAATGCAACCTAAAGACAAAGTGTCATGGCAGGGCAGACCAGGCCCTAAGCCTTGGTTGGTGGCTGGTCTAGGATCGAAGCTCCGACAGGCGGACAATTAGAGCATTGCTTTGCTGATCCGGCAGCTTCTGCAGCTTGTCTTGTTCCAGACGTATTGGTGTGACATTTCCTCTGGAGTGAACTAGGCAGGCCGAGAGAGGGATCATGCTGCGTGGGCAACACATGATCTCTATATTTTAGCCCAGGTTTTGTGCTATGGAAAGGCAATAACTCCATCCCTTACAAACTATCGTCTGTCAAGACGGCAAGGTGCCAATGAATGATAATATATATATATATATATCCCCTCTGCTGTATGTCCACCGTGACGAGGTAGAGGGGCTTGCGCGTGCCAATGACCCCAAGAGCTATGCCGACGGTAGCACAGCTACTGGTAGGGCCACCCATGTCAGACAGGTCAAGGGAGAGGGACCAGACGAAGAGACACACAAACCTGCTGCCTTGTAGGTAGACTGGGGACAGTCAAAGGCTAGGGAAAGCACCCCGAATACATGCTTGTCGAAATCGGATGTACTGAGCCACAGGCTTGACAAAGCAGTGCAACGTAAAACCTGCTGCCTTGTAGGTAGACTGGAGACAGTCAAAGGCTAGGGAAAGCATCCCGAATAAATGCTTGTCGAAATCGGATGTACTGAGCCACAGGCTTGACAAAGCAGTGCAACGTAACTTAATTCATGATGTCACAAATCACAATTAATCGTTATGGTGCTAATCCCGTGAAGTCCCATCAGGCGGCGATAGTGCCGGGCCCCCTGCCTCGAGGGGGTCCACCCATGACTACTGGTGGTCACCTTCCCCTGTGCTGTGGAGTCAAGGCACAGAGGAGTAGGTTAAGAGCTATTGACTAAATACCCCGGACACTCAACATACTACAGTGGAATGCCGAAGGAGTTTACAAGAAGAAAGACTCCCTAACACAGCGTCTTCATAAAGATACAATAGATGTGGCATGCATTCAAGAGACACACCTCAACGCCAATCACAAATTCTCAGTCAGAGGATATCAGGCCACACGTTTCGACCGCGAAGGACACAAAGGAGGAGTTCTAATACTTACACGAAATACAATACCTTACAGCGAAGTATCTGTGATCTCTGACAACCAAACGGAAATTATAGGTGTTGATATAATGATAAAGGACGTGAAAATAAGAATCTACAATCTGTATAGTCCAGCAGATCAATCTTACACTCTCAAACATGAAAATAACTGACACAAATTGCATTATTGTCGGAGACTTTAATAGCCGTTCAGAAAGATGGGGATACCCAGATACTGACAAAAGAGGAGATGAATTGGAGGACTGGGAAATAGACTCAAATCTCCATCTACTCAACAAAGCGGATGACACACCGAGCTTCTACTCCAGAAGATGGCTTACCACTTCTACTCCAGACTTAGCTTTCTGCACAGGAGACATCCTCCACAAAATCGATCGCCATGTGCTGGACCAATTAGCAGGTAGTGACCACAGACCAATCAAGCTTGTAATGAATATGGAGTATGTTCCACATGAGCAAAAGCCCTTGCCCCGCTGGAATTACAAACGAGCAGATTGGGACATATTTGCCATACTAACAGACAAATATTGTGAAAACATAAATACACGATATGGAAACATAAAGCAAATGGTGGAAAGTCTAAACAGAGCGATAATACAGGCAGCCACTGAGTCCATTCCAAGAGGAGCGAGAAAAAATTACAAACCATACTGGACTGAAGAACTACAAAGCTTGGAGGACAAAGTTGAAGATGCCAGGAAGACAGCAGAGAGAGAACAAACAATTGAAGCGAACATCTCTCTCAAAGCCATCTCAGCAAAATATAAAAGAACAGTAAATCAAACAACAAGAGATTGTTGGAGGGGAAAAACAGAAAACCTGAATTTTGACAGGGATGGAAACAAACTATGGAAACTAGTGAAAGCCATGAACAATGAAGGACCCAGAAACAAACAAATAACAATTAAACAAGGAAATGCCTTACTTACAGGAAAAAAGGCTGCAAATGCACTAATGGAACACTATGCAAATGCAAACCACATTGATATTACAACCGAACAGAAGAAAGCAATCAAAGACAATCAGATACATCATAGAAATACAGAGACAGCAGCAGAATATATGATGGCAAATCTAACAATGGAAGAAATGGAACAGGCAATGAATACCCTAAAAAGAAGAAATCACCAGGAAAGGATGGAATCACAAATGAAATGCTAATAGGACTAGGCACCAAGGCAAAGAAGAAACTACTAGCAGTCCTAAATAACAGCTGGAAGAGAGGAATAGTCCCACAGGCATGGAAGGAAGCTATACTAATACCAGTCCCAAAGAAAGGAAAAGACCTGGAAGAACCAAATGGCTATCGACCTATCAGTCTACTTAGCTGTGTAAGAAAATTAATGGAACGCATTATCAATGGCAGGCTAACATGGCATCTGGAAGAAATCAAACTCTTAACACCACACCAAGCAGGATTTAGAAAGTACAGATCCACTGAAGATCAAATAACCTATATAGCTCAGGAAATAGAGGATGCCTTCCAAGAGAAAAAGCACACAAGCAGTCTGGATAGATTTAGAAAAAGCATTTGATAAAGTATGGAAGGAAGGACTGAAAGTAAAACTGCAAAAAATGCATGTTTGTGGAAAAATGTATAAATGGATCAGCCACTACCTTGAGAACAGAACTGCCAGGACAAAAGTACAAGGACAAACAAGC
Organism: Cepaea nemoralis; assembly: GCA_014155875.1. Lineage (NCBI taxonomy): Eukaryota > Metazoa > Mollusca > Gastropoda > Stylommatophora > Helicidae > Cepaea > Cepaea nemoralis. The sequence goes on from JACEFZ010013361.1 coordinate 409,669, forward strand.
AAAATGATGCTGTTAGAGCAAGGTGTCCCCCAAGGAGGAGTTCTTTCACCAACATTATTTCTAGCATATATAAATGACATCACGGAAAACTTTCCAGCTAGAGTACACACATCCTCTTTTGCAGATGACCTAGCCATATGGACATCTGAAGACTATATTAGTACAGCTAACAGCAGAATACAGGAAGCCTTATTAGCGCTAGAGGACTGGTCAAAATCGTGGCTAGTGAAGATAAGTGAGGAGAAAACAACATGCCTAGTGTTCTCCCTCTCAAATAAAACTCAACAACCTAAGCTGGTATTGAATGGGAAAATATTGCGCCATGAAGAAAATCCAAACTATCTAGGAGTCACCTTTGATCGTCGCCTGACATGGAAGACACAGGTTGAGAAAAATCGAACAAGAACAAGGCAAAGAATGGCAATCATGAAAAAGCTTGCAGGTACAACATGGGGAGCAGATGAGAAAGTTCTCAAGAAGTTATATACTGGACGGGTTAGGCCAGTACTGGAATGTGGCATTGTAGCTTGGGCAACAGCAGCTAAGTCAAACTTTAACAAAATAAGTAGAGTCCAAAATCAAGGAATGCGAATCATAACTGGAAGCCTGAAGACAACGCCTATTAATGAACTAGAAAAGATCACTTGTTTACAACCAATGCAGGATAGAAGAGATAGCAGAGCCCAGCAACAAGCAGAAAAATTTAGAAGATGGAAAGGGAAGACTGAAGCGTAGCAACTTTGTAGAAATTGCAAAACGAAGGATTAGGGCAGATCCTATACTTAACATATCAACAGTCAAACCCATTTACAATGCACACAAGTTCCCAGCTTGGAGACAGCAGCAACTGCCTGAGATGATAGAAAACATTCCTGGTATTGAGAAAAAGAACACTCAGCATGAAACCGAAAGAAGAGAAATAACCCTAAACTACATAAAATAACATTACCCAAGCAGCAATTGGACCCATGCATATACAGATGGATCAGCCAAAAATTCAATAGAACTGGAAAAATGACAGCAAAACATTTGCTGCAGGATTGCCCAACATATGCAGAGCAGAGAAAGATATTTTGGCTCACACCTGCTTCATTTGAGGACAAGCTCTATGGAGACATCAACAAGCTCAAGTTGACCGCAGCTTACTTTAACTACATACAGGTTGAAATTTAAAGGTGCATGAAGAAGTATTCAGACTGCCACACTTCATACCACAGGTATGTCGGTTACAAAAGCGACCCAGAGGCATGAAATGGAATATTGCTTGGATAGCAAATCCATTATGTGGAAAGTCCAAATCGAAAGCTCGCTGTGTGGGCTTCATAAAAGGTGGAAAAGTGTCCTAGTGGCACGAAACGGAATATTGCTTGGATAGCAAATCCATTACGTGGAAAGTCCGAATCAAAAGCCCATTGTGTGGGCTTCATAAAAGTTGGAAAAGTGTCCTAGTGGCACGAAATGGAATAGCAGGTCCATTACATGGAAGGTCCGAATCGAAAGCTCACTGTGTGGATGTCATCTGCAGACTGCATACTTCTGGTTTCCGGAAGAACAGCCTATGGTGAACGGAAGGCCCAATATACGGAAGTGAGGCTAAGCAGCCATGTGCAGGACGTGACGATTCCTTGGGTGAGCCCAGTACCAGAGCGCTATGTATCGGCTCTGCAAGTATGGAAGCCTCCTTGGATGGCGGGGAATGCCCATGGTCTGCCCCTGCATTCCCTTGAGGGCTGACCAGGATCTTTGGCTGTTCTATATGGGCCAGCTGGGATGGGGGATAACACCACAACAGTGAGAGTCAAACGTCCTAAGAAACCCCCGGGAAGGTTAACCCGGTCAACAAATGCCCGCATAAGTCGGATGTGTCGGCCTAACGGCGCAAGAACGCAGCTCTGCTGTAAACAGGCACAACGCAATCACATCCGAAAAAAAACTCCGGATGAACGAAGGAAAAGAAGAATAAATATATATATATATATATATATATATATATATATATATATATATATATATATATATATATATATATATATATATATATATATATATATATATTATATCTTAGATATATATATATATATATTATATAGATTATATATATATATATATATATATAACGTAGAAGTTAGGAATCGTTGTGGGGTCTTGATGTTTGTACAAGAGGAAATGACACCTGATGAACTGGCAGTACAAGTTAGAGATATCTTGATAACTGCAGCCAAAGAGTTAACTCCGACCAAGAAAAAGCAACTTTAGCCATGGATGACATCAGACACGTTCATCATCAAGTGCCCTGCCGGCTGGCGTAGGCGTTCATGGCTCTCCACAGATCTCTGTCTTTGGTGTTCTGGATCAACTCTGCTGATGATATTCCTCCATGCCACAGTCTCAATCCGTCCAGCATTATTTCTCTTGGTCTGCCTCTGCCTCTCTTCCCCTCGATCATTCCAGTTGTCACGATGTTGTTCAATGCCTCTCTTTTCATCACATGACCAAAGAAAGCTGTTTGTCTCTTTCTTATTATTGTATATAGTGTTCTAGTTTCATTAGCCTCTTTCAGGCTATCATTGTTTGTTACTCTGGCAGCTCAAGGAATTCGCAACATTCGTCTTAAAAACCACATCTCTGTTGCTTCTAATTTCTTCTTAATTTGTTCATTTACATTCCAAGATTCGCTGGCATACAGCAATACTGTTTATATAGCATTTTAGCATTCTCTTTCTTACATTCATTGATAGCGACTTATTGCATAAGATACTCTTCATTTAGCCTGCCCTATTCTGCTCTTAACCTCTGTTGTACATCTTCCATCTGATGTTATAAGTGCCCCTA
>JACEFZ010013361.1:417500-760000 GCA_014155875.1 Cepaea nemoralis
CATGGTTGATTAAGAATAGTATTGGAAGACCTGGACACTAACTAACCAACGTGAACAACGCATAAATGCCTTTGAATATAAATGTTATCGACGGGTTCTAAGAATATCTTGGGTAAAGAAAAGAACACATGCCTCCATACTCCAAGAGCTGATTTTGTTAAAGAAAGTTGGATAAAAGGCGATAAAACAAAGAGATTTGAAATATTTTGGTTACTTGAAACGTCACGAAATTCGAAGAGAAAAATAATAGAGGAATATGTCTGGGAAGAGAGGAAGAGGACGGCCAAAGAGAAGATGGGTGCAGGATGTGGCGGATGATCTCCAGATGGGTGTATCGGACGCGGGACATCTTGCTTATGATCGCGAGGTTTTCCGGAGGGTTGTTATGGGAGCAAGGTTCTGCAACGGACGGTCTACTGACTGGCTGAATGAATGAATGAATGAATGAATGAATGAATGAATGAATGAATGAATGAATGATTCACAAAATCAAATAAATACGTGACATTTCTCTGCGAATAGGCAACCTTGATTAGACTGCAAGAAAAAGGGGAGAATTCAGACAGGATCGCTATACATTGAGCCAATAAAGAATAGTCAACCATCGCAGAACTGGTGTCTTTGACCGATACCCGCTGATGGAGATAATTTTAAAAGATAAAAAAAAAAGTTTTTTTTAAAAAAATAAAAAGTTAAAAGATAACCGCTGATGTGATAGAAATAAATTACGATTGACATTTCTCTGCGAATAGGCAACCTTGATTAGACTGCAAGAAAAAGTAAAACAATCAAAAAAAATACGTGGTCAGTCTTTCCCTCCAGTAGCGGTTGACGAGAGTTGGTAGTGAACCCTTGTCCGATCGGAATTAGACCTTTGTCAGTCAACGGCCTTTTTTACTCCAACGTACAGGCTAAACATAGTTGGATATAAATTGTGTCTTTATTCCGTGGTAAATTCATGAACCTGGGAGCAAGGCTCTGCAAAGGACGGTCTACTGACTGGCTGAATGAATGAATGAATGAATGAATGAATGATTCCCAGAAGAAAAGGCAGACATATTTTCGTCAAATTATCCTCACTGCACATCGAACCATTCAGTCCATAAATGCTCGAATTCCCTCCTCAGTATCTCCATCAGCGGGTATCGGTCAAAGACACCAGTTCTGCGTTGGTTGACTATTCTTCATTGGCTCAATGTATAGCCATCCTGTATGAATTCGCCTCTTTTTCTTGCAGTCTAATCAAGGTTGCCTATTCGCAGTTGCTTCTTGATTCGTTTAGTTGTCCTGCCTCTCTAACGGCATTCAGTATTTAAGCGCGGTCCATTGGTTGTCTGCTTTCCAGGTTAGCTCGGCCCGCAAACCTGTCAGCTTGCACCTTTCCTCTTACACCCGCGAGCCCTGGCATAAAAATAAACCTGTTGTTTATAAGGTTTTAACTCCTCAGAAAGTCCACCCACTCTCAGGTCCAGCCCATCCCGATCTTCCTGAGAGTGCTCCTTGAGTCGCTGAGAAAGCAGGTCTCCAGTTTCAGTTACATCCATGACCTCCATAGTCAGGCTGCTTGTCACGGCGAAAGCACTGTAGTCTTCCTTTACAGCTCTTCCTCCGACCGGAGCCATAAAAGATAAGAAGCTCCACACGTGTCGAACGACTGACCCATCTGTGTAGATGACAGACTCACCCTCGGTATAATTCTCAAATATCAAGACATGAACTTCTGCCTCCCCAGTTACCGGGTTTGGTGTCTAGAACTCCCATCCAGCCTGATACGTACTGAAAAAGACGTATGGCACTTAGTCGACACTTGTATCCATTATCCACCAGGCTATATGTAGTAAAGAAGGCAGACCTCTTGAATAATGTCCTCTGCCTGATCCATTCGGCATGTACCTCTTTTCAACCCGCTGCTCTTTCTCTTCTTAATCTCACTGTGCAATGGATGTACGTATCGGCACTGACTCCGTGCTAGGCACGTGCTCTGCATATCCTTGTTCTATCTGTTAGGTGCAAGTGTACTTCAAGGCACGGTGAACAGGCACTTTGTTAATAAAACCAAAAACAAGCAACGTAATATCAGCCTGCTCAGGGTTAATGAAGTATTTAGAACCATCACATTTGTATAGGCTAGAGCAATGGTTCTCAACAGGTGGGGAATTCCCCCTCCCCCCTGGTTGGGGGGGGGGGGGATTTTAGGGTTTCCAGGGGGGGGGGGGGAGAATGAAGATCATTTCAAGATCGCGTTAATACAAGAACCGATATTGCGATATATTGCTTTTCCCTTCATACTTTACAGTTATGCACGTCTCATCCTTCTAAAATTCATTTTATAAAGTAAGTAGACCTACAAATCATGTTTTATGTGGATGTCTAGACCTGTTTTAACATATTTACATTCCATTTTTACGTATACTGTGTAGGGGTCAGTCTTTCCCTTTAGTAGCGGTTGATGAGAGTTGGTATTGAACCCTTGTCCGATCGCAATCAGACCTTTGTCAGTCAACGGTCTTTCCTACTCCAACGTACAGGCTAAACATAGTTGGGTAGAAATTGTGTCTTTATTCCGTGGTAGATTCAAATGGATGAAAGGTCCGGTTAATGGTGACACCTTATTTAGAGTATCTAGCTTACCGTCGGTGAGGAGCTATGGTCATTTGATATTCGGATTCTGGGATGACAATAGTTTCCAAAGTCTGTTGTCTTCTAATAGCTGCTTCTTTCCTATACCCACTATGAATGCTCGTCAATACCAATAAGTGTATTGCTCTGCTTTTTTAAAATGATAAGTGCTAGAAATAAATTAAGATTGACATTTCTCTTCTTCTTCTTCTTCAGCGTTCCGAGCCATTGAGGTTCTTTGCTGCAAATACAATCTGTCTCCATTCGTCTCTCTGGTGGACCTTCTCTTGCCAGTCGTTGATTCCAAGTGCTTGTAGGTCTGTACATGTATTATCTCTCCACCGCCTTCTTGGTCTACCTCGGGGTCTACGGTCATTTATTTATTGAGTGTAAGCGAATTTTGTTTCCCTATTATCCGGGTAGCGGGGTAGGGGTATCCCCTATCAAAGGAGAAGTAAGGCGCCTCCTTCCCTCCTCTAGCCTACGGGACACCCTTGGGCAAGGTGGAGTACCCGTTTAGCCCCCCGATCAGGGTTACGTGAAGCCATGGGTGCAGGTGGTGGATGAAGATGGAGAGCAGCTGACAGATAGTTGTAGGTTATGGTCTCCACCTTCACGACGGTAGGCAGAGGATCTCCTTTTTTTGAGGAGACAATGGCTACGGTCACTGACCAGTATGGTCACTGCTGGGAAGGAAAGCAATGGCAAACTACCTTCTTTACACTTGCCAAGAAAATCATGTTGTGTTCACTTATCGATAATCAGAGAAACGGCGTAAATGGGTGCTCCATAGGAGCAGCCTCGCCCGGTAGGGATAGTCATGCGCACCAGGTGACGCCAGACCGTCAACAGGCTACTAGGTGCAAAATATTAATATCATTGAAAGTAGGAACTTGGAATGTTAGAACAATGAATGCAGATGGAAAGTTGGAGGACATCAAAAAAGAAATGGAGAGAGAGAAGATTAACATATTAGGAATATCGGAAACGAGATGGAGAGGAGCAGGGATAAGGACAGGAGAGGATTGTAAGATTATTTACTCGGGGGGAGAAGAACAGCAAAGAGGTGTAGCCATTATATTAGATAAGCAAACATCAAATTCTGTCAAAGGATATTGGGCTGTGTCAGACAGAGTTCTATTAGTAAAATTAAACGGAAGACCTTTTAAAATAAATGTAATTCAAGTATATGCCCCAACAAGTGAAAGCAGTGAAGAAAGTATAGAGGAATTTTATAATGACATGGAGTCTGCTTTGAAGAACTGTAAAAAATCAGAAATAAATATCATAATGGGTGATTTCAACGCAAAAATAGGAAAGCAAAGCGATGGATGCAGTGTAGGCAACCATGGTTTGTGAGAGAGAAATGAAAGAGGTTACAGACTTGTAGAATGAGCAAAAGAACAAGAAATGGTTGTAGGAAACACCTGGTTTAAACAACATCCTAGAAGATTATGGACATGGAGGAGTCCAGACAGCAGGATTAAAAACCAGATAGATTACATCCTGATAAGCAAAAGGTTTCGAAATGCATTAACAGTTGTAAAAACAGTTCCAAATGCAGACTGTTACAGTGATCACAGATTAATTACTGGCACATTGAGGGTAAAGTTAAAGAAAGTCAAGTATACAGCAGGAAACCCTAAATATGACTTGTGCAAATTGAAAACTGACAAAGAAATACAAGATAATTTTAACATAGAAGTAAAGAACAAATTTGATTTATTGTCTGATCTAGAGATCCTATTTCAAGATGTAGATGATCAATGGGAAATGCTGAAGAATTCAATCAGTTGTGCAGCAGAAAAAACTATTCCAAAAGTAAAGAAAGTGGGCCGTAAGACATGGATGACTGAAGAAATTTTACAACTAATGGAAACAAGAAGACAGAACAAAAATAATCCTGCCAAATATGAAGAAATTCACAGAAAAGTCAGAACCTTATGTAAGGAGGCTAAAGAAACATGGCTTGAGAAAAATTGCAGAGAAATTGAAAAACAACACAACAGTAAAAATGCGAAACTAATGCACAAAAGAATTCAGGAGATTACTAATCAAAGAACACGTACATCAACAGGCTGCCTAAAGACAAAAGATGGAAGAGTCATAATAGAAAAAGATCAGATTTTACATGTATGGTCAGATTACGTGAAAAACCTTTATGACGATAACAGAGACGAACAATATATTGTTCAAAATAACAATGAAGGGCCAGCAATTTTGAAGATGGAGGTTCAGAATGCTCTTAATCATATGAAATCTCGCAAAACCCCCGGTCCAGACAGCGTCACAACAGAAATGATTAATGCTTTAGAAGAATATGGAATAGATAAAGTTACCAGTCTGCTTAATACAATATATGATACTGGAAATATACCTCATGAGTTATGTAATTCTGTATTTATTGCAATCCCAAAGAAATCAGGAGCCTTGGAATGTGATCAACATCGAACAATTAGTATAATGAGTCACATCACGAAGATTTTGCTAAGAATTATCATGCAAAGAGTTAGGAGGAAAATACAACCTGAAATAGGAGAAGAACAATGTTTGAGATGCTACATAGAACCTGTACTTTTATATGGATGTGAAGCTTGGACAATGAGCAGCCAGGCTGAAAAACATCTGATGGCTGTAGAAATGTGGTTTCTGAGGAAAATGCAAAGAATACCATGGACAGCCAGAAAGACCAATGAACAAGTCCTTCAAGAAACAAATGAAGATCGTAAACTGATCAGAGACATTAGACGTAGACAGTCACAATTTTTTGGGCATGTTATGAGAAGAAATGATTTGGAGAACTTGGTGACAACGGGTAAGATCGAGGGGAACAGACCAAGGGGAAGACCTAGAAACAAGTATCTGGATGGCTTGGCCTTGTGGCATGGTCGAGACAGAAACACGGAACTGATCCACGACTCTGTTGATCGAGTGAGATGGCAGAACATGACCGCCCACGCTTACCGGCATGGCACATGATGGATGGATGGATTATCTTCCATTCTTTCTATATGCCCCAGCCATTGTAGTCTATTAGCCTTCATGATACCAGTGATTAGCGGGGACTTAAACAAATCATAAATGTCTTTGTTACTTCTTCTTTTCCACTCTCCACTTTGTGTATCCCTAATGGGTCCTAAGATGCGTCTTAAAATTTTGTTCTCAAAGGTTTGTAACAAGGCTTCGTCTCCTTTCGTTGTACTCCAGGTTTCAGAGCCATACAGCACAACTGGTCTGATCAGTGTTTTGTATATTGTGATTTTGGTGTTACGAGATAGCACCTTTGATTTTAGTAGATGTTGTAGTGCATAGTATACCTTATTTCCAGAGTTGATTCTAGTTTGTATTTCTTCCCTTATGATGTTGGAGCAGTTGAAGTATTTGTGTGTTTCCGTTCTTTTAATGGTCATATTATCTATTTGTATGTGGCCAGAGTTTTCCGTCTCTTGAAATTACCATATATTCTGTCTTATCTTGGTTGATAACCAGCCCCATCTGTTGGGCTTTTTCCTTTAAGTGAGTCAATATTTCCAATGTCTTTTGTTCACTTTGCATTGACATTGACATTTCTCTGCGATTTTAAAATAATAAGTCCTGGAAACAAATAAAGATCTCTCTCTCTCTCTCACTCTCTCTCTCTCTCTCTCTTTCTCTCTTTCTCTCTCTCTCTCTCTCTCTCTCTCTCTCTCTCTCTCTCTCTCTTCCCCTCTCTCTCTCTCTCTTTCTCTCTCTCTCTCTCTCTCTCTCTCTCTCTCTCTCTCTCTCTCTGTCTCTCTCTCTCTCTCCCTGCTATTTATAAATGATAAGTCGTGGAAACAAAATAAGATTGATCTTTCTCTGCAATTTAGCAATGATAAGTCGTGGAAATAAATTAAGATTACGTTTTCTCTGCTATTTTAAAATTATAATTTGTGTAACTAAATTAATATTGACATTTCTCTACGATTTTAAAATGATTAGTCTTGGAAACAAATTAAGATTGACCTTTCTATGCTATTTTAACATGGTAAGTCGTCATTTTTATTGATCTTGGCTACTACTAGATCGACACTAACCTAAATATGCACTAGGAACAATTGTCGGAGATAAAGGCAGCCAACCAGATGTCCCACGCGTCATCCATCTGGTGCCTATTTATCCAAACACATATGCGACTACCACCATATACTTATTTCGACATTAGACCTTCTTCTTCTTCTTCTTCTTCTTCTTCTTCTTCTTCTTCTTCTTCTTCCTCTTCTTCTTCCTTCATTTACCTCAGTGAAGTTTTGGGGGCAGATAAAGATATGATATGTATTATTATTACTTAAATTCTAAGTACGTGTTTACTTGTCCGCGCCGTATGACCGACGGGATAGGCAACAACGCTCACGGAATTCACAAAACAGGATTACGAAGAATAACCAAGCAACTTGAGGAAGTAACGAAAGTATCCGCGACTGCCAAACTGAAGTAGCTTGGACTTATTAACACACTCATAGATCCTTCTACAATGAAGACGACGCACAATGCTTAACTAGCGATGATTATTTTAGGATTTCCCATATGTTTGTTTATCCGGAGATGAACAAAACAAAGGAGTTTACATTTCTTAGTACGCATACCCTCTTCTTCAAGGAGTCAGGTCTTAGTCAGATATGACTGAGCTACCATATGACAGAACACGGTACTACCTGCTTTCTGTTAGCGCCGAATGTTGGCGCTTACCATACCCGACAACCCCACATTGTGCCAACGACTTCGCGTGAAAGCGCTCATATGGGAAGTGGAGCCTTATTCTGGTGCGAGGAAATGCAACCTAAAGACAAAATGTCATGGCAGGGCAGACCAGGCCCTAAGCCTTGCTTGGCAGCTGGTCTGGCATCGAAGCTCCGACAGGCGGACAGTTAGAGCATTGCTTTGCTAATCCGGCAGCTTCCGCAGCTTGTCTTGTTTCAGACGTATTGGTGATACCATTCCTCTGGAGTGAACTAGGCAGGCCGAGAGAGGGATCATGCTGCATGGGCAACACATTGTCTCTATATCTTGGCCCAGGCTTTGTGCTATGGAGAGGTATAACTCCATCGCTGGTCTTAACCGTTCTCAGAATCAAAGCGAGAGGTAGCAGTTATGGGTTATAAGTCCTTGTCAATTGGCGTAGACAGGGGCGCCACGGGTTGCCTCTGACGGTGGGAGACACCTACATGTGTCACTGATAAGCTACCGCCCGCCTCAAGCTAGGCAGCCCCAGGTCAATAGTGTGCTGATTCGCCACAGCTTGCCTGCTTCAATGGGTTCTTGGAGGTAGGAAACAATCTAAATCGCAGGCTGTTAATCCAATGCACGAGGTACTACTGATAAGTAAAATAGTAACCTCAAGCTACGGCTTGTGACATGGAACGTAAGATCCATGTGTCCATGATTTTCTACTGACCTGACGAATATTGACGATGTGATAAAAACGGCTGTAATTGATATTACTGGCCTGCAAGAGACTCGCATCGCTGAGGAAGGATCACTCAGGAAAAACAATTAAACCTTTTTTTGGAATGGTAGAGGGCAGGCAGGAAAAAAGGCAACATGGTGTGGGCTTTGCAGTGAAGAATTCTCTACTGGGAATGATTGAAATTCCAGCTGGGGGTAATAGAAGACGATTATCCCTTCACTTGGCAACATCTTGTGGTTTTGCCACCATTATCACCGCTTATGCACCGACACTCACTTCTTCTGATAATGTGAAGGATTCATTCTATGAGGAGTCAGACTTTGTGATCAAGGCAGTTCCAAAATCCTACTACATTTATATGCTCGGTGATTTCAATGCTCGTGTGGGCAAGGACTTCAGTTCATGGCCAGTGTGAATTGGAAAGTACAACATCGGCTGCCGGAATGAAAATAGGCATAGGCTGTTGGGGCATTGAACCAGAAATGACTTATGCATTACACACTCCTTTCAACAACAAACAAAATAAATAGGAACAGAAAAAAAGCGCTGCATAAGGTCACTTGGAGACATCCAAGATCAGGCCATTGGAATCAGCTGGGCTTCATCATAACACTGAGACAACTTCTGAACCAAACATCATTAACTCGAAGTTACCACAGTGCTGACTGTGATAGTATCATTCTTTGGTTGTTGCAAGGGTTAGACTGAGACCAAAAAGAATTTACACAGCTAAACACAAATCTAGCCCCGGGATTAATATTATTAACACACACGATCCTGATAAGTGCTTTGGGTTCCAATTGCAACTTGAAGACGCTTTCACTGATACATCAGAAAATTGTACAGCTAGTGAAATGTGGGGTAAACTTAAGGAAACTCTTTATAAAACGGCGGTAGGGGTTTACGGCACCGTGGATCATAAGAGCCAGGACTGGTTTGCGACAAACAGCCAGACACTGCAGCCCTTGATTGATAAGAATAAGATAGCTCTCTTAAGAAACAAGGAAAAACAACGCGTAACACTCTCAGTGAGCCGGACCAAGATAGGAAGGATGTGCAAAAGGCTGCCAGGCAGTGTGCAAATGACTATTGGATTAAGTTATGCGATTCCATTCAAAATGCAAGTGATAAGGGAAACATCAGAAGCATGTATGAAGGGATAAAGAAAGCCTGTGGTCCAATGATCAAAAGAAGTGCACCACTGAAAACCTTGACTGGAGAAATCATCACTGATAAGAAACAGCAGATGGATAGATGGATGGAGCACTATTTGGAGCTTTACTCAAATGAGACCAAACTAGTGGATGATGCCCTCAATGTCCTAGAGGCCCTGCCAACTCTTGACCACTTGGACACACTTCCCACCATAACAGCAATTACGTGTGCCACAAATGAACTTGCATCTGGCAAGGCTCTAGGTAAGGATGAGATTCCAATAGAGGTTATCAAGCGTGGGCAAGACACACTCACTCTACAGATCCACCAGCTAATAGAACTATGCTGGTGAGACGGACAAGTCCCATGGGATTTCAAAGATTCAAGCCATTCATACCTCTGTACAAGAACAAGGGCGATCGGAGCGACTGCAACAACTATAGGGGTATCTAACTTATGTGTATTGTTGGGAAAGTGTTTGCCAGAATTGTTCTGCGCAGACTTCAAGTCCTGAGAGATCAAGTCAACCCCCGAATCACAGTGTGGCTTCCGACAGAACCGGTCTACCATTGATATGATTTTCTCATTGCGACAAATGCAAGAAAACTGCTGTGAACAGATCAGCCACTGTTTATTGTCTTCATTTACCTCACAAAGGCTAACTTCTAACTATCTAACTTCTGTGTATTGTTGGGAAAGTGATTTGGTCAGTCGTGAGGGTCTGTTCAAGGCACTAAAGAACTCTTCTGTCCATTGTGGAATCTTTCCACACAGGCATGAATGGTATAATCAAGTTTGACGGTGCAACTTCAGAAGAGTTTGAAATCAAGAGTGGAGTTAAGCAAGGTTGTGTACTAGCTCCCACCCTCATTGGAATATACTTTTCACTTCTACTGAAATATTCCTTTCGTGATCTGGATGGTGGTATATACATTCACTCATTCTCAGATAGAGGTCTCTACAATGCTCAGATAATGAAGTCCAAGACCACAATTAGGAGGGCACTGATCAGCGAGTTGCTATTTGCAGATGATGCTGCAATTGCGACGCACTCTGAGGGAGAATTACAACTTCTACTATCTGCATTCTCCTATGCTTGTTCTGAACTTGGTTTAACAGTTAGCAAAAAGAAGACACAGATTATGTCACAAGGTGCACATGGGGTATCATCAATACGTAATGAAGACGCCAAACTGGAGATAGTAGTCCATTTTACATATCTAGAATCAGAGGTATATAGCAAATAGCAAATTATCCCTAGGTCAGGAAATCAACATCCGGATTGGTAAGGCAGCAACAACAATGAACAGGTTAAGAAAAATAGTCAGGGAGAACAGGAAGCTTACTGCCAAAACAAAAGTCCTTGCCTTTCATGCCTGTGTCCTTAGTACTCTTCTTTATCGCAGTGATGCCTGGTCAACTTACTTACACCAAGAGAGACGTTTAAACAGCTTTCATATGCGTCGAAGTACACTTGTTCCTGCAGCGAGGCGCCGACGTCATTTGGAGGCAACAGGTTCGATCCCGGTCAGTAACTATAGCTTTCAATTTTGTGTTGTCTAGTGCGTCCTCTAGTCTCTACTTCTTTCTTCTCCTTTGTGAGCGCCAAATAATACAATGTGTGTTTATTTATGTAGATGGATAGGACACGTTAGGAGGGTGGACGATGGTAGAATACCAAAGGACATCTTTTTCGGTGAATTACAGATGAGTAAGAGATCTCAGGGTCGGCCTCTACTACGATACAAAGATGTGTGTAAGCGGGACATGATTGATACAGGCATTGGTAATGCACATTGGGAGCAAGTCGCCGCTGATCGTGTTGCATGGAGGGCACATATCAGAAATTGAATAAAGACAAAGGAAAAAATTCTTGCAGATAAGTCATACACGGAACGTAAGAGACATAAGATGGTACGTGATGGTGAAAATGATCATGTGTTCACATGCATCCACTGTGGATGAACATTTACAACGCGAATTGGCCTTATCAGTCACATTCGCTACCGCTATGGGATGTAGTTATTAAGCCTTTTTGAAGCACAATGTAACAAACTATCGTCTGTCAAGACGGCAAGGTGCCAATTATACCCTCTTCAACCAGGTCGTTCAGTAAAAAGCAAAAATTAGTTGTATACGCCTTACAGGACGTAGAAATAAACTCAAGCATGTTTGCGCTGTTTATGATTCCTGAGCAAATTTTAATTTCAGTAGTTTGCCATGCTTTCTGAACGACAGGCCCTCATACCATTGTATGGAATCCAATGCAAGGCGGTACGCTTCCAAATCGCCCGCAGCTGTGTTTCGAACAAGGTATGCGAGTTTATGAATTTCTAATTAGATAGATTTGTTCGGTGAGGGAGTGATTATGTAGTTCTGTGTTTGATTTTGATCACTCATGCTGTAAATTTAAAATAAAGTTTATATTTCCAGTAAATATTGTTTAAAGAACATGGATTGAATATTAAGTCTTAAAGGATGGGATGCTATGATGCAAGACTTTTCTTTTAGTTTTAATTTTCCGGTAAAGATTAAACATTAATTAGTCCAATGGGATTTAAACCTATCATGACATATAAAGTGGTAATACATATTAAAACTAAAAGGTACCAAAGGTAACAAGAAGCTTACTAAGAACTATCACTCCATGATTGCTTGAAAATACCGACACTAAATGATGGCCTTTCGAACTGCAAATGTTATTAGCCTGAAAACAAATAGTAGTGATAACTGGAAAACTAGAAAAAACACATAAACTAGATTAAACACAAACCTACAATAGAAGTCAATTAGAAAGAAATCACAAGATTCTCACAACTAGGTAACAAAGTCACAGGCCATAATAAATGCGAAAAAGAAATCAGAAGAAGAACAGAAATTGTCAAAACTCTGCTCAACAATAGGAAACATATTCCTGCAAAAAAAAAAAAATATCATCATCGGGTACCAGATCCTTTTACTGAATCTCGTTTTCATCACGACCCGCCGAAAAGTGTCTCTATCCCAGTGCCAGTGCTCCTAGCTAGTGCATTTCCATGTCCAGTGACCTGTGTCCGTCTTCGTCCTGGTCGACCCTGCCTTATGTTCCAACAAACATGCCTTATATGGCTATTCTTTCTAAACCAGTGTGCAGTGTAATGTGGCCAACGTATTTCAATGCTGGTAACATGCTGCTGTGTATGAGATAGTTTTCTTCGATGTCCAGATGTTGCTGAATGTTAGTACTTAGTACTTTCTTTTTCTTCTTTCTCCACTTGTAGGCTAAGAATTCCATTGTAACATTAACTGATTCAGTGCTAAACAAACAGGGGGTTTTGGACCAAACGTGGTACACAATCAAATTAACAGGTATTATAATGAACATTTCCATTCAATGAGCATTGAATTTACGGAAGATGCTACGAAATATAACAAATAACACTATGACCCTAGTTTGGCAGTATATTGTCCTTCTGTCCACATGTAGCAGAATATCATCATTCGGCACAGAATAAATGAAGTCCTAGTTGTCTTCTTTTGTGATTATGAAATGGTGCATGGCTCGCATCAGCTTCTTGCTACTGGATCTGTGTTCTCAAAACGTGCATTTTAATGTATTTGTTGTGTTGTGTCATGGGCACTTAAAACCATGTATCCCCTGCAATAATAAGGACAGTCAACCTCTGACGTTTGTATAACTAGCCCCCGTTGTTGATTATGAGGCCAAGATACCAAGTTTGCGACATTTCAATTTCTTCATTGTTCACTGTGATTTCTGCTTGACACATAGTTTTGTCTGCTGACAATACTTTGGTTCATAAACAGATTCTCATCATGATTGTGTCTTTTGAATATATAGGATTAACTTGTCTGACCCCATAGCACTATTTCAGACGGGGACTGTGCCTTATGCATATCTGAGCTCTTAATGTTTATTCCACTAGTTATGTGCAAGTAAAGGACTATATTACATGCTATATTACATGGTATATGGTGCTTGAACCATAGTTTATAGACACAGTTAGTGATGTGGTCAGTATCACAGTGGCCGCCTTATATCCCAAGACAGTTCCTGGTACCCTTTTAGGCTGGTTCCAACACGGAACCCAGGTCAATTTATAATAATCCGCCCCGTTACGGATTGAACCCAAGACCACCGGACTGTCAGGCGAGCGTCTAGCCACTACGCTACCGCGACTCCCCAACCAGATATGAATGGATCATAATTGTTACTGGCTGTGTCATTTGTTTGCTTTTCTGTCTACGTTTAGATGTTGAACAAGGTATGGGGAGAGAATGCAGCCTTGTCTGACTTCCTTTCCAACTCAAACCAGTTGGCTGTGTTACCAGCTACTCTGACAGCTGCTTGATGTTCATAAAATAATGATTACATTCAGTGGATCAGATGTGCTGAAAAACCCATATTGTCCTCATGTTCCACAATTTCTGATGTTTAACACCGTCGAACGCCTTCTTGTATATTCTGCTAAACAAGTATGAAGATTTTATTTGTACTCTGCACTTTTAACACATAGCACGAAGGTTAAATGCAGGAATCTGTATGTGGTATGTAAACTCTGAATTAGTATGTCATTGGAATGTGAAGGTACAAGTAGTTTCATAACAGATACTGCTGTAGGAATGTCATGTTTTAAGCGTCCACATATTCTAGGCCTTGGCATACTGGCGTGAAGTGATCAGTTCCCTTCCTCATCCGCGTCCCTTGCCAGATATTTCTCCGAAAATGTTTAATATTATACGATACATATGCTATGAGGTTAGGTCATCACTTAGCGGGTTAGGTCGACAAACAAGAATCCTGCTGGCGTCCAATCAACGGCTTAAGAAGCTGCTTTTCTGCATTTGCCCAGGAAAAGCCAGCGCTTAATGTCGGCTCTTCCCATTGTTTTCATTGGCTAGGTCTTTCTCCCCCCCCCCCCCCACCTCCCCCCCCCCCCCCACTTCTTCCAGCTTAAGAAATGGACGTAAGTACTCGCACCGTTTCTTGCACTTCGTCTCCCGTCGACAGATAAAAGAATATAATTTCTCCACCAATTGAACGCCGGCTCTTTATGTCAGCTATTGAAAGCGTAATTAATATTACTCCGGCGTTCATTAATCTTGTTTGTCATTTCGATACGGATTATTCTGAATGCTCTGGTCAGTTACGCAGAAGCCGAAAAACAATAGACAGCACGGGATGTGTAGAGGAGAGCCTTGACTGGCGATACTATAGTCGTGACACCAGATGAAAGCCACAGCGGCTGCATGCTCCTACTTCTAGGTCTAGATCCGCTGATGCACAATGAACTTCAAGCCCAAGAAGTCAAGAAGGATGTCGACCGTGAGTGGCAAGACGGCGGTAACAGAGTTCATAATAGCAAGCGTTCTCACTGACCAATGAGCCTGCTCAGGACGCTTCGTTAACGGAGAGGAATCTTCATCGTTATGTGCCATACCGATAATTGTGGACTGTCTTGCTTCGCCATAGCACGCGATCACTAGAGTTCTGGATTAGGTATGCATTCTTGTCCCTATTATGCCATATGGCCAAGCCGCCTTGCATTTATCTCTTTGTCCACCCGTTGCTCTTTTTTAATCAAGTTTACTAGTTGTCCCAACAGTTTTAGAGTTTATTTCTTGTCATAAGGTACCAACACAATCTTGATTGTCTGCGTTTAATGTCTCTAATCAATTTACCGTTTTCAGTTGTTTCTTGAAGAACTTGCTCATTCATTTTTCTGTCTGCCCACGCATAATTGTTTGTAGAGCAGAACTTGTAAACTTGAACAAATACAACCCATGGTCGCTCTGGTCACTTCGAATCCTTGCTACAAGCTTCTTTAAATGGACTCTAATAATAATTGTATGTCTCTTACTTGGACGTTTTCCTTTACCAGTTATATAAATAGAAACAAGTCTGCTAACTTTCTTCAGCGTTGATTACTAGAAACAATGAAGCATTAGTTGATTAATTCATGTACATAAACAGGTGATGCCTAGTGATCAGTCTCTATCTCAGCTTAAATTGTCATCTCAGCGTGTGATGTCAATTTCCGTGTCCAGTCTTCACTGTCTTGGTTGCTCTCCTTATATACTCGTCTAAGCTGTTTCTCAAATGCGTTTATTCCATCTTGTTTACGCTTTAAGTGCGTTCTGTTCCTTTCATAATGGGATCGAACTGCGTTATTACCGACGGCCATGTTAATTACAGACCAGAAGTGCATTTAAAATCCTCGAAAATCCTTCCAGGGATCTCTTGTTTCAAAATACACAACTCGTTTTGCGTTATACTTGCGTAAGATTAATTGTCCTAGTTTAATTGTTTACCATAAACCTTCATTTCTAAAGTACGAACTTTCTAGAATTAACTCATTTAAGAAGCATTTTCTATCACAATAACAATCTTTAATGCTCGCAGTTTTCCCAAGTACTGATTGAAGGCCTTGTTAGTTGGTATTCAGTACGCATTAGTTATTCTGTTGCATTTGCAGTTTCCAAAGAACCGTGATGTTGGATGTTTAACCGCTAGCTTGTCACTTATTATCCATGTATCACACGCATATAGTATTGTATGTTCTATATAGCACTCTAACATTGCTTTTCTAACCGCAGTTGATAGCTTTAAATTGGAGAGTATATGTTCAGTCTTGCAAAGGGCCACCTTTGAATGCAACACATCATACACGGGAGAAGAACATAAGCGATCTATGAGCCAGCGACACGAGCAACCTGATGGGAACATTCAAGCTCCGGTCCTTCAGTTCATGTTATTTCGCGGCTTCTATATCTTCTGCTTGTCCACGAAATAAGGACCATCTCAGTAGATGCGATATTGAGAAAGGTCAAAAAAGCTATTATGAAGTGGCTAGGAAGGCTTATTAGGAAGTGGCTAAGAGAGCTGTCAGAGCTGTTGTACTGTTGGCAACTAAACGCGTACTGTTGGCAACTAAAATGTCCATTACGCTGTGTGAGCGTCCGGCACTCTGCTTTGTCTACGGTTACGGTTTCTACTTGAATGGTTGGTTATTTGGGCTGGCACGGGACAATGACGGTTCTTGTCGTAACTGCTTGAGTTTTAAAAATAATTAAAAATACACAAATGAGAAGAGGCATCGTCGACAAGCCTTCATCAGCAAACAGCAACAAGAAAAAGCATTAATACACAAACAGCAACAAGTAAAAAGCTACAAAAATGCAATCAACAACAATAAAAAGCAACACAACGCAAACAACAACAAGAAAAAGCAACAAAATGCAAACAGCGATAGCTTCACTACAGTGTTTTCATTTTTGTATGTTTAATTTAATGAACCTGCCTAAAATAGGAACAAGAAGGACAGGGTGTTTGTGAAGTCTCACTACACATTGTATGTAGAACAAATTTTAAAAACTAATTACATGATGTCACCAAAAAATGTTCTACACAGTCCATCGTGAAGCAGTATGCAGAGATGGCTGTCGTCAGCTGAAGTAATTCTTTGCACTCCAAACAGAATTGTGTTATCAATGGAAGAAAAAATGTTTCACATTAGTTCTACATACAAAGTGTAGTGAGACTTTACAAACACCCGGTATATGCCGACGATGTGATATTGGCCGCATCATCGAGTTCCAATGTGTTTATAACAAATTTGCGGCTAGCACCATATACCCAGAAAAATACAGACGCAGTCAAGAGTGCTACACTTATGATCATGAGATATGACAACCCTTAGTCTGGTTTTCAAGCTCCGATGTAATTATCTTAAATAGGTCTCTTTCTTGTTCCCTGCCAGTTACTGTAATGTATGTAGGATTCAGTGGTACTCCCCCCCCCCTCCCCCTCCCCCCTCCCCCCCCCCAAAAAAAAATTGAAATGTCCACTTTATGTCAATTCCCTCCACAAAAAGACGGGTGCTCATATTAACACGTGTACACACACAAACACACAAGCATACACACACAACACACACAAACACACACACACACACACACACACACTGCACACCCACTTGCGTAATTGCACACACGAGAAAGTCAGTGACTCGATACCTCGGACAACTGGAACTATCAATATGTGGAAGAACTGGGAAAATGCAGAGGAGGGACATACGAGGGACAAGGGGAAGGGGGAATTTAAAATGCTAACCAGTATCAATTCAACGCCTGGTTTCCGTGGGTTGACACACGAACTTGCGAGGGAAATGTTTCCTCCCCGATCTATTCAACGCCTGGTTTCCGTGGGTTGATACACGAACTTCCAAGGGAAATGTTTTGTCCCCGATTTACAATTATCTTTCTGTGAAAACTGGTTTGAAGTCTTTCACGGGCCATGCGGGAGCAGAGAGCTTTGCGTTGATTTCTCACAATGGTGTGAGTGTCGGCCGTTCAGAAAGCCTTGAGAAACTTATTATCACCATGTGTTATGCCGATAAGCATGGGCAGTCATGGTTGACGATTGCATGCGATCACCAGAAACTTTGGTCAGGTCAGTGTTCTTATGCGACAATGTAATTTGGTATGTATGCCATGCGGGTATGTATATCCCTTCCTTCCTCTTGCTCGTTTCTCATCAGTTTTGTCAATTGTCACTAAGTTTTATTTAGTTTATTCCTTTTCATAACGCGTCCTTAAAAATTGTGACTGTCTACTTCTAATTTCTCTGAGCAATTTACGGTTTTCATTTCTTTCTTGTAGGACTTGCTCATTGACTTTTCTGTCTGCCCATTGTTTTCTTTGCATTTTCCCCCAGAAACTCCTTGTCTACTGCCATTAGATGCTTTTCGTGTCTGCTTTTTACCCAAGTATCGGCCAAACAACTGAACCTAAAATGGCCTAGAAAATAACTTAAAACTAACAAATACCGGGGTTGGTTGCGATGTCATGTAAAGGACACTCAACTAACTTTCTATAACATACTAGACGACGCTATTGAGATTCTCGTGGTTTACCGCAGATAAGCAAAGGATATTTTAATAGACCGGGAAACCACTCAGGGCTTGGCGAAAAGTCCTAGGAAAGTAGGTCAGGTGGAAATGCGTGTCTCCACAGCTGATAACGTCATATGCTATGGCCGATAAATTGATAAGAAAACACTTCAGAAGATTTTAACTCTTCATATACTAGTTATAAAAATTGCCTTTTTTTCTATCATAATTTTTGGGGGTTAATTTCTGATCATGATTGTCCCTCTGATGTGTCTCAAACTGCAAGATGTAGGGAGGCAGTGACCCCAAGAGCCTATGGTGGCGTCAGCTAGTGACATGGTCACTCGTGTCAGACAGATGACGAGTGATGTGAACCAGACGACGAGAGACACAAACCTGTTGCCTTGTAGGTATACTAGAGACATTCAAAGGCTAGTGAAAGCAAACTCGAAAAATGCTTGTCGATCGGAATGGCATAATGAAACCGTGCAACGCAACACTCTTTATCAGTGGTTCTCAGCACTTTTTGGCCCATGCACCCCTTCACCATATGTTCAGAATGTCATTTCCCCCTTTCGTATTTCCTCCCTATAAATTACCCCCCCCCCCTTTCCTCAGCCCCTACACAGTATACGTAAAAATGAAAGCTAAATTTAATAGCGCATACTAGAACAAGTCTAGACATCTACATAAAACGTGATTTGCATGCCCATTTACGTTATAAAACAAATTTCAGAAGAGCGAGAAGTACAGACCCGTAAAGTAAAGAGTGGAAAAAAAACAATATCAAGTAATCAGTTCTTGTATTAACGCGATCTTGAAATAATCTTAATTCCCCCCGTGGAGACCTTAAAATCTCCCCATCCCCCCTGTGGGTTGAGAACCACTGCTCTAGATGATGACTGGTCTTGACTGTGGTAGTAATTTGGAGTTCATTGCTCCAGATTCATTTATAACTGACAATTCCACTTGATGTCAACACATAGTTTATCGCCAGCGACTTGAACTGAACTGAATATGCTATAACCAAATAGTTTACATAATCTAGACATGTAGTCTGAACTATTATTACTGCTCAAAGTGGAATGTGGTAGATTTGGGGCAATCTTTGCGTCTCTTCGAGTGACTCGCGGTAAAAAAAAAGACTACTTAATGGTGGGTTAGATTATAATAGTGTGGTATATTTGGGGCAATATTTGTATCTCTTAAAGTGGCTCGTGATAAAAATGTATACTTAATGGTGGGTTAGATCATATTGATGTGGCACATTTGGGGCAAAGTTTGCGTCTCTTCAAATGGCGCACATTGGTGATTTGGGAGCCACAATAGCCCAGTGGTTAGCAGACGTATCATACAGTACTTTGATCATGTGTTCCAATTCCCTTTGAGCCCGGGATGTTTTTCCTAATTGTGCTTCCAGGTCGACCCAAATGGGTACCAAGAAAGGGTTTCAAACGCGAGAGGATCGACTTCATTGCACCGGGTTTTATCTTATATGGGTCGGTCATTTTCCGCAGGGTGGCCTGTCGAAAGCCTCGCACAAAGCACAAACTTCGTAGCTCCAGCGACGACCTCCAGGATACTCAAAGAAAATTGCACTTGTGAATGGAATGATGCAGACCGTAATCAAACCCACAACCTTCGGAGCGAGAGGCAGGCGGTGTAACCGTTTCGTTACGGAGACTCAATATGAATACAAGCAGAGACGGACAGGCTAGGGCCTCAGGTGGGCCCATAACAAGGAGGTCCTGTTGGCCCATAATAGAGTAGACACCCTTAAACAGTCAACAAAATGTTAACAACATGAATGTTCTCTTTGAGTAGCTTTGTCTCCTTTCAACCAAAATGTTTAGACGTACATGGGGCATCAAATGAAAACTTTTTTTTTGTTTGGGGGGGGGGGATGAGGAGGGGATTGAGGATGAATATATTATGTAAAGTAAAGAACAAATGTATCATTTTTCGATGTATTCAGCATTACGTTCAATGCAAGCCTTCTAGTGCCGATAAAATGCTTGGATTCCTGCATGCACCACCTGCTTTACCTCTTCATCAGACTGAAAAGTCTGTCCCAGAATCACGCTGTTTTGAAACGTCTTATTCCACTCATACACGTGCTGGATTGACAGGTATGCATCGCCATACTTGACCTTCATTCACCGATGAATTTCTATAGGTTTCACACCTTCACAGATAAAAACCCGGATGGTGCAAGTCAAAAGTGGGATGGCCATATTTAAGTTGCCCTTATGACGTCAACGTGTTCGTCTGCACAGTGATGTAACACGCAGAACACTCTTGACATCCTTAGCAACAATATGGTCAGGTGACAAGACAATAGCATAGTTGTTGTAATTTCTATCACGCTTTTAAAGTTTTCACATGAAGCTAACTAGTAGTAGGCGATTGGATACGAAGACATGATCTAGGACAGTGGTTCTCAACCGGTGGGGAATTCCCCCCCCCCCCCCAGGGGGGAAGTTGAGGGTTTCCAGAGGGGGAATGAAGACATTGTCAAATTGGCTTCAGGACCACACAAAACATGATCGGAATATTAAGCGTTCTCGTGACGTTAAATCCCCCGATTATTTCAAGATCGCGTTAATACAAGAACCGATTACTTGATATTGTTTTCCCTCCATAATATACGGTTCTTTTCCTTCTACCTAGCCTCAATGATTTAGGTTGCCGTATTTTACCAGAGATTTTATTTGCGGTAACTTACGTTTTTTTGTTCTTGCTTCTCCGTTTTAATGAGGTTTAGAGTACTCATCTTGTTAAATTTCCCGATTATTTCAAGATCGCTTTAAAACAGAAACCGATTACCGAGATCCCTCCATTGTTTACGAATCTACACGTCTCAGCTATTCAAATTATTATTTTTGCGGAGGTAAGGAGACTGTCTTTTTAAGACGTAAGTTGACTCGTGGATATATATATATATATATATATATATATATATATATATATATATATATATATATATATATATATATATATTGCATATCCTATTTACAGGGCATTGCAGTCAACACCAGCATTTTACAGCTGCTGTTGATGTCTTGGCAAATTTTATGTTCAGTGGTTTGCTATTGCTTTCTGAACGTCCGGCTCACATACTTTTCCATAAGAAACTGATGCAACGCGATCCGCTGGCGAATCTCACGCAGCTGCGTTTCATACCTGGGTATACGGGATTACGAACAGCGTCCTTAACTCCTTCATCGGGGAGACTGGCATATATATATATATATATATATATATATATATATATATATATATATATATATATATATATATATATATATATATATATATATATATATATATACCACCATCTCCGTGGCCTTAAGGCTTGCCAGCGGTGACCGATTTAACAGCAGACCACATCGTGAGGGGTTTTTAGCGTGTTGGTATTGGAGCCGGTCGTTCAGAAATCAATGACAAACTACTGAACGTAAAACTTGCCCAGACATCAACAACAGAAGTAAAATGCTGGTGTTGACAGTGATGTACTGTAAATAGGATATGCAATATAATTGTGTATGTGTACGTATATATGTGTGTGTGGGTGTGTATACACGTCTGTGGGTGTTTATGTGTGTTGATCTTGACATTATCGTTTTATATTTATAGAATCTGAAGCCCATGATGAGTGTCAAGAAACGAAAGTATTACCTGTCTTATTTGAATTATGGATTCACAAATATCGTCATCAATGGAGAAGGACGTCAGTGTGTTATTTGTAGTAAAAGTTTGTCAAATGATTCTATGAAACCGACACAGTTGAGGAATCATTTGTTGAATGTTCATCCTCAATACAAGGACAAGGACAAAACCTAGTTTGAACGTCTTGGGCATGCTGTCAAAAGGATGAGACTGGATTTAACAGGGGCATTCCAAGAAACAAACCAAAAGGTTACTGAAGCTTCCTATGTCGTAGCACTGGAGATAGCGAAGCAGAAAAAAACCACATACAATCGGGGAATCTTTGATCAAACCTTGTTGTCTCAAGATGGTGGAAATTGTGTTGGGAAATGAATCAGAGAAAAAACTTGCAGCGGTTTCACTATCAAACGACACTGTTCAAAGGAGGATCAGCGATATGGCCAATGACATCAAGGATCAAGTTGTGCAAGAGATCAAGTCTGCAGCATTTGGGCTCTATTCAATTCAAATTGATGAATCGACTGATGTGGCATCGTATTCTCAGTTGATAGTGTTTGCAAGGTATGTGCATTCAGGATCATTTAAAGAACTTCTTTTTTGTTCTCCTCTTGAAACAACTACCATGGCCTCTGATATAAACCCCATCAGCATGCATGCTAAATATCCATGAAATAGTATAAGTTAGGTTGAAGGATGAGATTCCCTTGTAATGTCATTCTTGTGAATCTATGAATGTATTCTGGATAAAGCACCTACATATGCATGATTGTCATCCATACAGATAAGATTGTCTGATTAATGGGTGAGATCTCATTGTGATGCCAATGATGTAAACATGTTATGTTGTCATTTGGAAATCACATAAATACCCACTTTACATGACAGTATGAAGGATGTGTGATGAATGATTCCTATATGATCATCCATACCAACATGAATGTGTCTATAGACTGAGTGAAATTATCATACATACATATGAATGGTGTCAGAGTTGAGTGAGTGAGTGAAGCTACATGCTGAGAGAGAGGGAGTATAAGCAAACAGTCAATCTAATGATAGCCGGCAACTTTGATGTGGAATGCCATGCCTATCACCAGAGAAATGCTTCGGTGTAACCCATAAACTAAATAATAATTTAGTACACTCCGGCGCATAACACCACTTTGTATAAAATATCATTCATATTCCTATCATCTAGTTTTGTGCGCTAAGCACGACACAAACCATATCATACATTACGTATAGCACCAGCATCTGTGTTTGTAATTTAAGCACAATCCCACTTTGTAGTTCATGTTAACACATATGGTCTATTGTGATGATAACAATGTACTACCAAGATAATGATGATGACTGTAATGTAATGAAAAATGATATAACAATGATTATGATGATAATGTTAGAATAATGTAATGAATTCTAATGTACATAAGCATGATAATAATGATGATGATTGTAATGACAATGTAATAATTATGATAATAATAATAATGATAATGATTGTAATGACAATGTAATAATTATGAAAATAATGATAATGATTGTAATTACAATGATTATGAAAACCATGATGATGATTATGATAATAATCAATATTACATCCATGAGAATGGAAGAAATCTTCTCACTTAAAGCATTTAATGAAGAAAACACCTGAATGCCAAACAGGAAGATACCATAATGTACTTACATTGCTTAAAACAAGCACTCATTACAATGGGAACTGATTTTAAAAGCCCTTAATGGATGAGAACCTTTTTCTTGAATAGGAAAAGATGAAGTAGAGAACAAAACTAGATACAGAAGAGAATGGTCAACATAATTGTCAAATTCCCAATCACTCAAAGTATTACTTCTATAGACCTGAGGACAGGCATAAGTGATGAGGAAACTGCACATCTGCTAGTTAAACCTTGAACCCCTGATAGTGGAAGATTGGAGTGAGAGCAAACAACTATGTTGGTGATAACTACATGAAAACACTATGACTATCTTTCTTCTAGGTTTATTTTCTCTAAGAACAGGATTCATTTTATTGTTTTCACTGGTTATGTTCTTAGGCTTTTACATGTAAATTCTAATGTCATATTTATGATATTATTAGAATTATGTGATTGATGGAATTTTAGGTAGTGGTCTTATTCATGTCAATCCAGACCTGACTTGGTGAAGATTGAATGCAGCACCTGTTGAGTGAGCACATTGTTGAGTGATGCCCTTGATAGAGTAGCGCAGAACCTTATCTACCTGCAACCATTCCATTTGTCTCATAGGAGAGGTAATCTTTATTTAAACAATTACCTGCAAAAACAAAGGAAAACCAAGAGCCAACTTATGTTCTACTACGCCCTGGAACACTAAGACTACAGCAATTAGATAGCCAAAGGGATTCCCAAAGCTGGAAGTGGAGAATTCTAAAGTATAAACAGTTCTTTTTTTTCAGATCATCCAGGCCAGTAAAAGATTAGCATTACAGGCCCCTGAAAAAAACAAAACAAATATAGCTGTTAATATATACATTATCATTGGCACATCAATTCTGTATAATTCTGTATATGTATATGTCCTTATTTTATGACAGGAAATTGTAATTTTGAATGCAATTTACAAAATCCATATTTGTGTTTATTAAATCATAAAAACTGAGGTCATGTCATGTATTGATTGTATTTTACTTGTCAGAGTCAAATTGTTTTAAATTACCCTAGATAGAATTAATTAGTTGGTAGAGGAGAGGCAAGGAACCACTTAAGGAATAAATTGGGTATAAAAGGGAGTACAACTTTTTCAGTATTTTCCTTGGTTCTCTAAAACTCTATTTCTGGTCTCAACAATTGAGTCAATACAGCTAAATTAATTAAACGGGCAGGATCACATTGGGATAAATGATTTTTCATCATTTATCTCTGTGGGGTTGAGCCATCAATCACATACGTATCCGTCAAGTCTGCAGCATTTGGGCTCTATTCAATTCAAATTGATGAATCGACTGATGTGGCATCGTGTTCTCAGTTGATAGTGTTTGCAAGGTATGTGCATCCCGGATCATTTAAAGAAGAACTTCTTTTTTGTTCTCCTCTTGAAACAACTACCATGGCCTCTGATATTTTGGAAAAGGTTTCATCTTTCCTTGAATCAGAAAATCTTTTATGGGACAATATGTGTGGGTGCTGTACAGATGGAGCACCAGCTATGTTGGGGACCAAATCAGGATTTCAAGTTAGTGTGAAGAAACGTGCCCCAAAAGGGAAAGGCATTCATTGCATGATCCATCGTCAAGCACAGGCCTCCAAAACACTTCCAGCTCCTTTGGGGAAGGTTTTGGATCAAACCGTTCAGATAGTGAATTTTATCAAAGGAGGAGCTTTTTAAGCAGTTATGCGTTGACATGGATGATGGATGCAGGCCACCATTTGCTTCTTTTCCACACAAATGTTCGATGGCTGTCAAGAGAAAATGTAACTGCGCGAGTATATGAGCTGAGAGACGAGCTCAAATTACTTTTTGAAGTTCAGGGTAAGATGGACTTTTTAGCCTGGCTGGATGATGAGGAATGGATCATGCGCCTTGCCTATTTAGTTATTTTTTTTTAGCAGTTGAATAAACTCAATCTTCAGATGCAAGGAAGGAATACAAATAGCATACAATTTGTGGATGCCTTGAGAGCTTTTATGAGCAAGCTGGAAAACTGGAAAAGAAAGGTCAATGTGACAAATGTTGCAATGTTTGAGAAGCTGTCATCCGTTCTCATTGTTGATGGTAAAGACCTAGTACTTCCACAATTTGCAAAACATGAAATTGTGCAGCATTTGACAGCGCTAGAAAATGAATTTGAGCGATATTTTCCTGAACTTAGTGATGATGAGCTGGATTTGGTGCGAAACCCATTCAAATTATCAGTTGAAAAAGTTTCTGATGATTGTCAAGATGAATTTCTGGAGCTGAAAAATGATTCGGGGGCAAGGGATGTGTTCAGTGAGAAACCAATCACGGAATTTTGGCCTTTAATGTGCGGTTCATACCCAAAAGTTGCAGAAAAAGCAATCCGTGCATTGCTTCCATTTGCGTCAACATATCTTTGTGAGTCAGGCTTTTCAGCTCTGCTAGAAATTAAAACGAAACGACGCAACAGATTAGATGTTGAAAACGATCTCCGTTGTGCCCTTTTGTCAGCAACCTAGTTTATACAGGCATACAGGGATTCTTCATTTGTACCGCACGAATATCAACTCGTAGGTGTACAAAGGGTAAAGTCGCTTTATTGCGTACAGAATACATTCGGCTACACGAGCTCACATGAACATTCATATATGCACATTATCACAATCAATATAATCATAACAACACTAAGCACAATCTCTATCTGTCCTAATTCTAGCTTAAGTCACTACACTACTGTGCCCTGCAAACCACACAGTGGTCAGGGTGAATACATCGAATTGTCTCCTCAAAAGTCCAGTCCCGTCTGGCTAGCTTTGCAGCGTTGTCCAGCTGCGGACCTGTAAATCCTCGTGCGTCAGCAAGGTTGCGTGCTGTGTTACCTGGCACGCAGCTCAGTAGCCTGTCACTAGTTACTGTGCTCGAGTTAATGCTGTTTACGGGTACTTCCCGTGGTTATCGTCTTCTGTCCCTGTCATGTCCTACAATGTCCTACTTATGACACGTGCGTGTCCTGTCGGAGAACTGCTTAAGAGTTCTATCCTTCTACTTCTGTCCCTTTATTCTCTATTCCCTGTTAAGGGATGTTATCTCTATCCTGTCTTAGTCTTATCCCTAACTTCTATCATTCTATTACTTCTGTCCTCTCATTCAGCTCCTTGACACCTTTCAAGCACTCCTCCGCGTATTTCAGAATTGCTGCGGGAAAAACAATCACAGTGTTCTCATTGATTACAATTTTCATTTAAATTACGAATCTACAATATCCAGGTTTTGTAATGAGCGTTTTGTTTGATGAGGCACAATTTTCTAGCATCCTGGTGTCGTATATTAAACTACAATTCTTTGACGTTTTAACTGTTTGTTTATTGTAGTATGATTAATGTGGTGTTTTAATAAAATATTGCGAATGTAAAAATGCTTCTATTTAAGTTTTAATATCCATCAGCATATTTATTTGCTATTAAATGTAAAAAACTACACTATAAAATGTATCTTTACATGTGAAGGTTATGTACAACTATGGAAGAAAATAAGTATTTTCATTATTATAGGCATGTTATTTTTAATGCACCTTTTGAGGCTGACAATTTTGGAAAAGTTGGGGGGGGGGGGGGGGATGACGTTCTGAAAATATGGTGAAGGGGGGAACGGGCCAAAAAAGGTTGAGAACCACTGATCTAGGAAGTAACTGGTTAGTGTGGCATTGTTATTTTACCGCAACTCGCATCGAGCGCCATTTGATCGAACAAATATGGGGGATAGCAGCAGACACACCTCGTTGGGTGACAAGCATTCATTTTTTTTTTAACTTTGTAAATCACACAATCAAATAAAACTGGTTTGCAGCTAGTTAGTTAGTAAGTTAGTTAGTCGTGGTTCCAACTTCACGGCAACGGGTTGTCCCCATATTGCTCCGTTCCTGTGCCAGTGAATATCACACAAAATGCTCCTCACTGCCAAAAGTGAACAATGGAACAGACAGGAGTATCGGCAAGCCAACAGCCCGCGCAGGTATACTGTGCATAATGCCGCCGCCAGAATGCCAACACAAAAGTCCTCCATGAATAATACAGTTCATCGTCGATGGAAATGGCAGTCACCAGAAAGACTTCATTGGCCCGGGTTTTATCCCATATGGCTCCACAGGACGACTCGCCAAAAGCGTCGAACAAAGCACGAATTCCGTAGCTCCAGCGGCGACTTCCAGGAGTCTGTTCTAGGACCGAACCACTCTAGGACAGAACCGCTCTAGGACCGAACCAGTCATGTGGTTGTTGTACTTTTTTTTTTAAAATCACTTAGAGATGGCGTTCTTGAGTGCTAGCTCTTGAATCTGATGTCTTTAACGTTCGGGTGGCTAGATTTCTCTGATGTCATTAACGTTCATGTGGCTAGATCTCTGGCAAGAGCTTGTATCTATCGGATTTGAGATGGTGTAGTAACTCCTCCTAACCTATTACCAAAGTACCATCTCCACGAGAACTGTGTTGTGGAGCGCCCCCCCCCCCCCCCCCCCCCCCCCCCCCAATTCCCTACTACTAGCGCAGGAACCTGCAAGGTGTGCAAGGTCAATGTTTGACCTTCGTATCTGTGGAAATTCGTGGCAATTTGTGGATTGTTACCCCCATTGGGATCTTAGTCATTGGATAGGCTACATTCTACATCACTGATATGTTATGCAAGGTCTTTCCCCACTGCAAGTCCCGGGGATTTTCCCGTGATCTCTACGGCCCACCAAGTCTAATCTGATGTGTATGGACTGTTTCTCTTGACCGGTAGCACGGGGCAGCGTTATATAAAGCATATTATATTTCATCTGTTTCGCTCTCTGAAGGCTGTGGGTTTGTTTTCAGACAGGGTTGTCCAGTACACCACGTGAATTCTTCTAGAGACCCTTTGGGGTCATTAATGGGGCTCCCAAGTTTGTGCTTTGTGGGATGCTCTCGACAGGCGGTTAGTCATTCAGCGAAGGGTGACCAAACCAGATAGTATAACACTCAGTGTAATATAGTGGATCCGCTTGCCCTTAGTCGTTTAACCTTTTTTAAGCACATTCCATGTGTTCTTCGGCCACAGACAATATCGATATAACAGTATAACAATCTTCCTACCAAATCTATGCTACCAATGCCAAACCTGGGCAGTGACAGAAATAGAGAACATAACAATTACAACAACAGAAATGAGGTTCCTGAGAATACTCAATGTATCAAGAAGAGATAAGATCAGAAATGAAGAAATAAAGACTAAAGTTGGGGTTATAGCAGCGCTGGATTTTATTAGAAGGCAGGAAGTCAAATTGTTTGAACAATGTAACTAGTTTACCAACTAACAGAATACCACAACAATCCATGATATACAGACC
Organism: Cepaea nemoralis; assembly: GCA_014155875.1. NCBI lineage: Eukaryota > Metazoa > Mollusca > Gastropoda > Stylommatophora > Helicidae > Cepaea > Cepaea nemoralis. The sequence continues at coordinate 446,284 of JACEFZ010013361.1, forward strand.
AGAGGGAAAGCAGAGGAAGAGGCCGACCACGTAAACCATGGACGCAGAAAATAGCTGAGTTCACTGGAATATCGATACATGAAGCACAAGAAAATTCCAATTCCAATTCCATTTTCAAAACAAAAATTCAAAATTCTGTCTCGTCTAACCTGCTTCCTCAGCGGTGGTTATTGTTGAGAGCAGTGGTTTTTGTAAGTTTTTAGCCCTGTTTCTTGTCTTGTGCGCTCTTTCGAGTAAGTCCTATCTCTGACTGGTTACGTAATCGTTTGTGTCTATCAAGTCAACTGTGGGATTGGTCGGCGGCTATCCTTTGTGCTTGACTCCTCTTGTGGTTTTCTTTGTTGGTGCAGGCTCCTGGCTCGTCTGGCTTGGCTGGGTGCAGTCCCTATAAGGACTTTTTATTTGGTCTTTTTGTCTCCTTTTTTGTGTATTTTCTGTAGGAGCTTTTCGAAGTTTTCATTTTTCTCCTTGCGCTTGTTTTCACTGTCGCGTTTGAGTATCTGCTGCCTTAAGATTTCTTCCTCCGTGGTCAGCAAGGGGACGATTTTATCGTCATCTATATAGTACTCGAAGTCGGTCTCACTGTCGTAGTGTAAGAATGGGTATTCCATCGGTTTCCCCCTCAGTTTATTTGGCTTCTTCTTTTCTTTTTCTTCCCAGCGCCTTCTGAATTCCTCGCGCTGGACTTCATTCCTGCTAAGGGGGTATTCTATGCCTCCTTCAGAAATCCGACGGGATAGTGGTTAACTCTTGGGCGTTGTGGTTTGGCTGCTGATTTTAGTTTGCGGTTCAGGCTCGGTCTCTTGGTTTTCATCCAACCAATCCTCCGTGCACTCTGACCTACAAAAATGGGACGATCCTAACACTGCATACAATCACTACAGGTGTCTACTATGGGACTTTTTTTTAGGCCCGGTGGTCACGGGTTTCAATCCGCATCGGGGTGGATTTTTAAACTTGTCTTGGGGCTCCCAGCTGGTTCCAGCCTAAAACTGGGTAACATGAAATGTTTTGGGAAGTAAAGTGCGAGATGGTGAAGAATGAGCATGTATTACATGTACATATCAATTGAGGAACTCTTTGGGGCAATTAAGACATTTCATTCATAAATGCACATGTAATGTTTGGCACTCATAGGAGTAGAAGAAAGAAATAGTTTCCGAACGGGATTTGAATCTGTCACAAATGACCACAGTGGGGGAACAAATGTACTTCGCTATAACATTATGAAACCTATGGTGTTATTTCAATGGTTAGATATAAGAATTGTCCATATTCCATAGTTGTGGGTTCAGGTGGATGATAGACCTAACTAGAGAAGACACCGAAGTACACGTCTTCCTGCAGCGAGTAGCTGTCGATATGTTGAGATTATTTTTTTTTAAAGTTAATTGCATATCCTTTACAGGACGTAACAGTCAACCCCAGCACTTATTTGGCTGTTCCTGATTCCTGGGCAAGTTTACGTTCAGTAGTTTGTCATTGCTTTCTGAACGACCGGCACCCATACCATTTCATAAAACACCAACGTAAGGCGGTCTGTTGCCAAATCTCCCTCAGCTGTGTTTCGAAGACTGTATGAGGGATTACGAACTGCGTCCTTAAACCCTACGCCACAGAGCTGGCATTCATTTTGAGATGATAGGTTCGAATTCTGACCGGTAACTACAGCTTTCAATTTGTTTATTGTCAAGTGAGTCCTCTAGTCTCTATTTATTTCTTCTACTTCTACGGCCCCCAAACAATAGACGTGTGTTTATTTATGAAATGAGCGTACATGTTTCCCGACAGTGTACATGACGACGATAGAAGTGGAGTATGTAAACAAAACAAACAGATTAAAACAGGATTTCAAATACTGAGAGACGGAAGAGTTATCCTATATGGTTCAGCGTTGTATTTTTCAGTCCGTTTCACGCTGACTAGGCTTGTTGTATACATGGACATCTGCCTAAATGATTTCCTGTGTTCTTGTAACATCATGAATATGCAGGCAGTGCCAGTTTTAATGTTTCCCTGCAACCATCAGTCTTGTTTGTTCTTGATCAAATATAATCGTTGATGACCTTCCGTTCCACCCATTAGCATTGTTTCCCTCTGTCGACCTCTTGTTTTTATCTGTGTGTTTGCATTGTTGTGTGTATGTCAGCAGCCCGTTGCTTTAAGTAGAATGAACTCTTCGGCTTTGTTTTTAAAGTAGAATGACCCCAGCGACCCTCTGGTTAAAGTAGAACAGCCTCATCTGCGCTTTGTTTAAAGTGGAATGACCTCAGAGATGATGTGGTTAAAGCTGAATTACCTTGCAACAATGTGTTTTAAAGTAGAATTATCTCAGCGGCAATGATGTTAAAGTAGAACGATGTCAGCGACAATATGATTAAAGTAAATTTACCTCAACGACAATGTGTTTAAAGTAGAATGACCTCAGCAATAATGTGGTTTAAGTAAAATGACCTCAGCTGTTCTGTGGCCAAAGTAGAATGACCTCGCGGCATTATGGTTAACATTGAATCACAATAGCAGAGGCAGATGTTCAACAAACCAGATCATATATAGCATCACGTCTCAGTGGCTGAAATAATTTGGCCAGCTTGAACGTCACAGTGACTTTGGTAAGCAGAGTAATGGAAGACTTGGTTCATGAAAGAAGAAGCAGGTGTTGACTAACACCAAGCTGGGCACAGGTCATTAAAGACAAGTTGAGCGTGAAACCTGCAAACGACCGAGTCTGTCAGGGGGCCTTGGTGAGGGATACTTTCTGCAAAGGTCGGCTGCATGACGATAATGATGATGAGCAGAAGAAATGGCATGGTATACGATGCCTATCAGCGATATAGAAGTTGTCGTGGCCAAGGAGATAAGAGTGCTGGCTCTAAATCTTCCGTGAGCTGGTTGTGTGTTAAATCTATACACTGGCATTATGTTGAACTTACTTCTCGTTCAGACAGCAACGGATACCTACGGAGCGCAAATTTGCCTTGAAAATTAACAAGGTGTTGATCGGAAAGTCCTGCAAAGAGCATGCAAAATTGTTTTTAAGTTAAATATATGTCAATATTTGTAGGAGGGTGAAAGGGCAAGGGCATTGTGCGATGTTAATACTCCTACTTTCCAGAGACCAGCTTATACGTAAAGGTCTCTTACGCAAGTCGCATTGGTCACGTGTTGGTAGACATATTTTTATAGAACAAGGCCACTCCTAGATGGCAGGTCAGTATCATACAGGCCTGCCTTTATGTATAAAGACTTTTTCTGATTCCCATTTTACATTTGATCGACCTGGGAACCCAGGTAAATTCTAGTTTTTTTTGGTTATTTTAACTGATCAAGTGCCATGAGCTTATTAATCGTCTTAAGTGACATCACATATCTTCCAAGGGCTTATAGATGGCCGAAATGTTGTCATTATAAAATGTCTCAATTAAAATTTCAATATAGTAGTTTTCAATAAGCAACTCCCTTTAATCTGATGTGAAACGTGGACAATGTGCAGTCAAGCTGAAAAACATCTGATGGCTGTAGATATGTGTTTTCTGAGGAAAATGCAAAGAATACCATGGACAGACAGAAAAACTAATGACCAAGTACTACAGGAGACAAATGAAAATCGCAAATTGATTAGAGAAATTAGACGTAGACAGTCAAATTCTTTTGGATATGTTATGAGAAGAAATGGATTGGAGAACTTAGTGACAACTGGCAAGATCGAATGGAACAGACCAAGAGGAAGACCGAGACGAAAATACCTGGATGGCTTCACCACATGGCATGGACGAGACAAGAACACTGAGCTGATCCACGACGTTGGTGATCGAGTGAAATGGCCAGTCATGACCGCCCACGCTTTCCGGCATGGCACATGATTGATTGATTGAATACAACACACCTCCTAACATATTAACAACCTTTAGGTCATAATCGTGACACACCCCTACTTCTCAATTTCCACCCTCCCTTTTTGTTCGGTCTATACGTACTTTGTGTTTGGCAATGAATCAGTTAATTCGATATCACCCACATACGCATAGAATCTTGACCATCGGCATAGCACGTGTGTCTATGTGTTGTGTAACTGATATAAGTAGGACAAGGACAGAAGTAAGGAAAGGACAGAGACAGGACATGGATAAGGACCTGTATAAGAGAATAGATAGAGAGAGACAGGACATAGATAAGGACCTGTATAAGAGAATAGATAGAGAGAGACAGGACATAGATAAGGACCTGTATAAGAGAATAGATAGAGAGACAGGACATAGATAAGGACCTGTATAAGAGAATAGATAGAGAGAGACAGGACATAGATAAGGACCTGTATAAGAGAATAGATAGAGAGAGACAGGACATAGATAAGGACTGTTATCAGAGAATAGACAGATAGAGACAGTAGAAGGACGTAGACCTTCAACCAGCTATAAGACAGGACACAGTTAGGACACAGACGTGTCATAACCAGGACATAACGGGAATCTACCACCCGGATAGGACAAGGGACGTTAACCACGGGGAACTACCCGTAAACAGACTGAACGATAGTACGACTGTAGGTTAACGAGTACTAGACTCTAGACTACGTGACAAGTGACCAGCACGCAGTGCTGCTGACCGCACGGGGAATTGAGGGGCAAAGAGTAGCGAGACCTGTAAACTCAGGCAGACCGGACTTGACTGTTGGAGCGTCCAGATGTGTGATTTTCCCTAGCGACTGTGTAGATTAGGAAGGACATAGTTAGACATAGCGAGCGAATGTATTTGAGTTGTGAGAGCGATTGATGCGACTGATATACGTATCTGTGTAGGCATTATCGCCTGAGCGAAAACTGTGTGAGAGAATTACTGAAAATAAATATTACTGTGGATACCATTTGTACACACGTGTTTGTGATCGTAAGGTACGAATGAAGTGGCCAGCATGCCTGTGTGAATCCAGGTTCTTGACAAGGTGAGTGTCTGGCCACTACGCTACGCGGCACAGAGTATGGAATGCTAGAAATGCGGTGCTGAAGTCCCTGGACACAGTATGACATGGGAAACTTAGAACATACAAGCTTTCCGGCAGTGAACATGGCGATAGATGGGGAGTTCGAAAGTCTGTTGCATGTTCCTTACACGGCGCCTCAATCAAGCATCATGTGGCTGTTTGCCATTTATTGGCCACTATTAACGTTCTGTGGTTTGTCATTGTTATCTGAACGAGTGCCGCGTAATACCATCAAAATCAACGCAAAGCAGATTGCTTTCAACTGTTCAGCCTCAGTTCGGTATGTCACTGAATTATGAATAACTGCCCCTAAGCCACAACGCCGCAGGTGTTACATAATTAGAAAAGACAAAACCAAAAACAGGATTTTCAGAAAATAGAGAGACGGATGAATTTTCCAAAGGTGTTCTAGGTTTTTATTTTTCACAGAAATATCAACTGGGACGCTGTCGTAATTTGGAGGCGACATGTTCGAATCCTCGTAAGACAACTATAACTTACAATTTTGTTGTCCATTGTGCCCTTCCTAATATCTATTTCAATCTTTTACTTCTTTTCGTCTGTTTCTCCATGACCATGCCTATACTTGGAAACCTGACTCGAGGATTTCCTGTGTCCTGTATCTATAAATACTAGGAACAAACTCACTGACCTCTTGAAAATGTCAACATCTCACCAATTGTCCGACTTAGAAACGGCTAAGACATTTTATCGGACACATAACAAAGCAGGAGCTACTTACATTTTGTGCGTAACTGAAGGGAAGCCAGGAAACGGAAATAACTCGTTTCCTGGATTAGTTGACTGCATCTGTTGACATTAGATTGCATCTGTGACGTCAGTCACATTTATCATCATCAGCATATTCTTCTTCTGTTATCTTTTCTTTTTCAACGGTGAGGCATGAGCCTTCCACCAACTCACGCTCGTCTGGGTACATAGCCGGAGTTAGAACGTCAGATTGCATCTGTGACGTCTGTCAACTTTATATTATTATTATTATTAACAATACTATTATACTTCTTCTTATTCTCCTCTACTTCTTCTACTTCATCTTATTCGTCTTCTACTTCTTCTTATTCTTCTTCAGTCTACTTCTTCTTATTGTTATTCTATTTCTTCTTCTTCTTCTTCTTCTTCTTCTTCTTCTTCTTCTTCTTCTTCTTCTTCTTCTTCTTCTTCTTCTTCTTCTTCTTCTTTTAGATTATATTTGTTGATGATACAGCAGTACTATCCACATCACAGAATGGTATAGAAAAACTAATAACCTCAACCCAAAAGCATTGTGAACATCACAACTTTTATCTTAACATAGCAAAAATAAAGATAAGGCATACAAATAAAGCTAATATGGAGAAAGAAATAGTGAAGAAACATTGGAGGTGGTGGACAATTTCGAATATCTTGGGTCATTAATTACTAATAATGGTGACACAATGAAAGAAATTAAACGACGAATATCTATTGCTCTTCGAAAACTAAAACAACAGAATACATTGTGAGGTGGAACAGCTAGTTCTACAAGCATTAGATTTTTACGAACATGCATCTTTCTCATTACAACATACGCCTGTGAGACCTGGACACTTACTAAACAAGCTGAACAGCGCATAAGTGCCTTTGAATATAAATGTTGTTGTTTTTTCGCATATCCTTTACGGGACATCGCTGTCAACACCAGAATTTTACCGCTGTTGTTGATTTATTGGCAAGATTGCGCTCAGTAGATTGCCATTCTTTCTGAGCGACTGGCTCACTTATCCCGTAAGTTACCAACGCGGCGAGAACCGCTACCAATTCTCGCGAGCTGCGTTACCCTACGTGGATAAACGGGATTATGGAGAAAGTCGTTTAACCCCTAGGCCAGGGGCCTAAATGTTATAATATATAATAAATGTTATAGAAGGGTTCAAAGAATATCTCGGGTAGAGAGCAGAACAGCACCTATACGACAAGATCTGAATGATGAAGTAGGTTGACTACTAAAGACCATAAAACAAAGAAAATTGAAATATTTTCGTCACTTGAAACGTCATGAAAGTTTGGAGAGACCAGTAATTTAGGGATAGGAAGAGCAAGGCCAAAGAGAAGATGGGTGCAGGATGTGCGAATGATCTACAGATGGGTGTATCGGACGCCGGACATCTTGCTTATAGTCGAGAAGTTTTCCGGAAGGTTGTTATGGAAGCAAGGTTATGCAAAGGAAATACTACTGAATGAATGAATGTTGTTTGTTACTAGATTCAATTTCTTTTGACTTCTACGAATTTCCTAGTACTGTGCAATCTCCTCTTGACTTCTTATTTTAATATCTCTATTTATTATATTCTCAGTTACTATGAATGAGCTAATGTGTGACGGTAGACGATCTGCTTTCTGTTAACGCCGAATGTTGGACGGCGCTCACCAAACCCGATACCCACATTGTACCAACGATTCGGGCTGAGGAGCGAAAACACAAAGGTTCAGTTCAGTTCAGTCGCGGTTCCAAAGTCACAGCATCGGGTCATCCCCATTATGCTCCGTTCCTGTGTCAGTGAATATCACATAAAACTTTCCTCACTGCCCCATGTGAAAAGGGGAAAATACAAGAGTCTCGACACACAAAAAAAAAAAAGAACAGCCCGCTCAGGCACACTGTGCATAATGCCGCCACCAGAATGGCACCACAAACGTCCTCCACGAAACATACCGTTCATCTTTGATGGAAGTGGCAGTCACTTTCCCAACCAGATGTTCACCAACAAAGTCTCGATGCTTCTAGATGTCGGTGTTCCGTTTCTAGATGGTTTCTAGCCAGCCACTGCCATTTTATCTCCGAATTGCAGATCACGTATCAAAACAACCTCGGACAGATGTAAAACATTTCACTGTACATAATGCCGTCGCCAGAATGCCAACACAAAGATCCACTACGAAAAATGCAGTTCATCCGTGATGGAAGTAGCAGTCACTATCCCAGCCAGATTTTGCCTACAAAGTCTCGATATTTCTAGATGTTATTGTTCCGTTTCTAGATGTTTTCTAGCCAACCACGCCATTTTTCTCCGAAATGTAGTTCACGTAACAAAACAACCTCGAAAAGATATAAAATAAAAACTAAAATAAACAATAAAAAATAAAACCATTTCACTGTACATAATGCCAAGACAAAAGTCCTCTACAAAAATACAGTTCATCATCGATGGGAACGTCAGTCATTGGAAAACAAGGGGGAAAAAACCGGTCACTTCTGCGTCACAACCAGCCGCCATGCAAGCACTTGTTCCGATTCTAGATGTTTTCTAGCCAGCTACGCCATTTCCCGAGCATGCAGTTCACGCCAGGACACCTCGGAAAGATGTAAAAAACATTTCACTATACACAATGCCGTCTCCAGAATGCCAAAACAACAGTCCTCCACGAAACACAGTTCATCGTCACAGGAAGCGGCAGTCAACCAGAAGACCAGCAGCCACACATTTCTGCATAAGGCATAAAAACCTGTAAATTATGGGACATAGCCAGCCGCCATTACTCGGAACATGCAGTTCAAGCTCCACAAACTCGGGCAGATTTAAAAGCATTTCTCACGAAATTCACGGCTCACAGCGTCGCGCCACGCACTCATCTTAGTAGCAGGGCGACAGAACCATAAACTACCAGTCTAACATGAGGAAAATGCGAATGCAAACGGTGACCACGAGTATAAACACTCCAGGGGCATTAACCGTTTCACCGCCTATCCTCCATGTTTGTCACCGCAAGTCGACGAGCATGCAAACAATGAAAAAATGAAAACACAAAGGCTTTCAATAAAGTGAGACATGTCGACATGATAAGGATGCTTGAAGATCTACAAATTGATGGAAAAGACCCTAGACTTGTAAAAACATATATTGGAAACAACAAGCTGCCATAAGAGATGATAATGACGTGGGACATTATCAGCCTATTAAAAGAGGTGTGAGACAGGGATGTGTAATGTCTCCAGATCTTTTCTCCCTGTACAGTGAAAATATTTCAGAAATATAGAAGATATGGAAGGAATCAACATTGGGGGGGGGGGGGGGGGGGGGGAAGATACATCAATTACATTAGATATGCAGATGATACAGTCTCGATTGCAGACAATGAACTGGACCTGCGACATTTAGTAGATGCGAGCAGCTAGGATTAGAATTGAATAGTAAATGACACAGATTATGGTCGTCACTGGGAAGCAGGAAATACCACAATGTGATATACGAGTAAATGGGCATATTCTTAAGCAAGTTAATCGGTACAAGTATCTCGGAAGTTATAACGTCTGGTGGGAGATGCCTTGAAGAGATTAGAACAAGAATTGCCAAAGCGAAGGCAGCATTTGGCAAGATGAAAAACATACTGACCAATAGAAAGATATCACTTGAAACGAGAAAAGGGGTGTTGAAGTACTACATAGAACCTGGATGTCGAGCGTGGACAATAAACAGTCAAACTGAAAATCATCTGATGGCTTTGAAAATGTGGTTTCTGAGGAATATGCAAAGAATACCATGGACAAACAGAAATACCAATGAAAAAGTCCTTCAAGAAACAAATGAAGATCCTAAACTGATTAGTGTCATTAGACGTAGACAGTCAAATATTTTTGGGCATGTTATGAGAAGAAATGACATGGAGAACTTGCTGACAACTGGCAAGATCGAAGGGAAGAGACCAAGGGGAAGACCGAGAAGTAAATTCCTGGATGGCTTGGCCTCGAGGCATGGTCGAGACAGGAACACGGAGCTGATCCACGTCTCTGGTGATCGAGTGAGATGGCAAAACATGACCGCCCACGTTTATCTGCATGGCACATGATGGATGGGTGACTTCAAGCTCGCAGCAGAAGATCATTGCTTTCAACGAAGTCCATATCATCAAGCGGCTCCGTCAAATCCCACTGAATTCCATTCCTAATGGTAACTATTGTTGTCTTCATAATCCAGTCAACAGACAGTGTGAATAATAACGATGACAATAAGCATACCTGTTGCCCACCATTTCTTGTTGCAAACGTTTCTGCTAGTTTGTGTGTTTGTTGTTATGTTTTTATCCACAAGAAGAACTTTCCATTTCATGCCTTACGTTTATTACGTTAACTAGCTGCCCGGCCCGGCTTCGCCCAGGCTCTGGCGGGGATCTATCTATCTATGTATCTGTCTGTCTGCTTGTCTGTCTGTCTGTCTGTCTGTCTGACCCGGCCGGGTTTCGCCCAGCCCCTGGCGGGGAGCGTCTCATTAAATTCATATAAGTAGTCATTATACATTCAAATGCATTCTCTAAGCGTACAGAGTATGCGTTCGGCCCCTGGGCCCTCGCAGCTAATTTATTGGTTGCAGCTAGAAAATTTCATTTAATGTTAGGATTATTTAGTTTTTTAAATGTTGACGTATAATTTTTCAGTTATGGTCGAACACCAAATTTGATGTCTAATGTAGTGCTTTTTTGATAAACAATATTTTTTTGTTTTTCTGTCTGGTGTGTACACAAATAAATCCGAAGGTTTTCCAACGCGTGAGCAGGCCACATATAGCTGTCCATATGTGAAGCCCGGATTTTCCAAATTTAGTCCACACACTTGTAGCGATTGTCCCTGTGCTTTGTTGATCGTCATGGCAAATGCAAGTCGCACCGGAAACGGCAGGCGTTTGAATTCGAATGGCATTTCTGTTGGAATCATTGGGATGCGAGGCAACAGTACATCAAAGGATAGGCTTCTTCTTTTTTTAGACAAAAAAAAGCAACAACCTGCATTTTAACAGGCGTGCTGCGTGTAAGGTATGCATAAGGTATGCACACCCACAACATTGAATGAAAAATGTGATGTTGACACACACGCGGCCAACTTTTTTTTAAAAACAAAAACAAAATCAAGAATATACCCATTTAATTGTGTACTGACCTTTTCTCTGCCAAGCGAACGGAAAAAACAAATGCTTCGATTACTTCAAAAGTTCAACTCCTAAAAAAGTACAAAAATAAAATTCTAACGTATTTAATCTAAAATAAATCCATTATTTTTAATGAACACTGGTTTTAAAAACATAAAAAGATGTGTTAGAAAATTTTCACTATTTAAATAGATGCATTACTTTTATAAAAATTATGAAAATGCCTTAAAGATTATATCATTATTTATTATAACTCATATGCCTGTAAATAACTATAGACAGAAAGTTTATAAATCTTTGAAAGCAATGCAACAATCTATACATAAAATAATAGTGATGTTATTAAAAGTTATGACCCTTGAAATAACTTTTCTTATGTTAAGTCCCCTTGATGGAAACGATAAATATTAGCTGCCCGGCCCGGCTTCGCCCAGGCTCTGGCGGGGATCTATCTATCTATCTATATATCTATGTATCTGTGTATCTATCTATCTATCTTTGTTCGGCCCGTTCCCGTTAAAAATATAGATAGAATAGAAGAATAGATAGAAAATATGATTGGAAGAGATCTATCTAAAGTAAACTTGGCTCCCGTTCCCGACTATCTGTCTGTCAGTCTGTCTATCTGTCTGTCTGACCTGGCCCGGCTGCACCTCATTTAATTCATATAGATTTCTATAGCCAGGGGACTTAACTTAAGATATAACAATGCTACTAAAAGTTATATCCCTTTTTGTCATATATTTTTATATTTTCTTATGTTCAGTCATGTAATTACAAAATTAAATTTTAGGAAGGTAATAGCTGATAGCTGATAGATAAAACTATCACAGTTGGTTGCACAGGAATGAAAGGAAAACGTGTATAAAATTTCATCTCAATCGGTTGGACCGTTCGCGAACGCATAAAGGACGGACATATATACATACATACACACAACGATTTTTATATATATAGATGATCGTCTACGAGATCCCAAGATACCTCATCGGCCTCCAGATATATGCCTGATCATTATCAAGGGCTCAACCGACTGGTATCGACGACCATGTTTATCCACATCTTGCAATTTCCAACAGCATATATAAATTCGCGTGCTGACATCTTTCCATACTATAATACAAGGCCGCCAAGCATTATTTATATCTTCCATGGTCCTCCATTTTTCTTACCATAAATCTTTCCTCTAGTCATAGTTTTCAGTATTTCTAGTCTCATAATGTGATCAAACACGCGTCGAATGCCTCTGTTTGGTGATTGTGAAAATCTATCTTTGTGTTTTAGCCTCATTCAAAACATTTATTTTACTAATGTTGGCTGTCCAGGAATTTTCAATATTCTTCTGGTTATAAAAAAAAGACACATCTCAGAGGCTTCAATGGAATTTTGTTTTCCTTTGTTTACTAATACAGGATTGCATTACACAGGGCGGCGGAGCTGTGCAGAGGCTGTTATAAACCCAGACAAAGCATCGATTGTGTGGTACTCCCTGGACAACAGGATAGTGAAGACAGATCTCCAATATATTCTCTTAGTAGAGAGTAAAATGAAGTACTTGGGTGTCACCTTTGACAGGTGTATATCTATTAAGGATCATGTGGAGGATTTGGTGGTGAAGGCTGATAAGGGACTTAATTCATTGAGGGCGATGACACGAACTGGGGTAGAGTACCGTAGAGCAGGGGATGCTTTACAGGCTCTTTCAGCAGTTAATAATTGCTGTCATTAAGTATGGGTTGGGGCTGCTGACAGTATGAAAGAGCTAGCTAGGAAGGTTGGAGCGTATACAGAATGCGGGTAATCCTGGGGTGCACAAAGAAAACACCAATTATTTGCATGAGGCATATCCTGGCACTACCAACTATGGCGGATAAGCATAGGCTCCCTCAAGCTACAAGGTACCTGAGAGTTGCTGCAGATAGGGATCACCTCTTGCGTGAAGCCATGATTATGGTCAAGGGTCATAGACTAAGACGAGGTAGCTCCTGGATGGCACAGGCGGAAATATCTATATACCAGGTGTGAGATTTAGAGACAATCAATAGTGAAAAAGAGTGGGTTAAAGTACCGAAAGACATGTTGGACTGGCACAATGTAATAGTAACACCGGGTCGTGAGTGCAGAGAATGGGTGGCGGACCGCACAGTTTGAGGTGCAACAAATAATCCAGAGTAACACGCATCAAGGTGACATAGCCATCTAAACCGATGGGTAAGTGGTGAGAAACAGGCGTAGTGGTTGGGGATTCATTGCGAAGGCTAATGGGCGATGCTTGAAGAGTGAGTCTGGCATGTGAGACTACGACCTCCAGCATGAGAATGGAGGTGGGAGTAGTGACCGCGGCATTCCGTTGGCTAGAGACTACCACTACAACAAGCATTGTATTTATTACGAACTCAACGAGTATGCTGAGTAAGGTAGAGAAAGGAAAGTTTCGAGAGGAATGGCTCACCTCTCTTTAGAGGTCACATATGTTAGAATTGTATGGATATTTTTGCCCTGGCCATGCAGGAGTGTGGGGGAATGACATTTATTGAGACTGCTGTGCTCAGAACTTCTTCAAAGTAGTCAACCCATATGTTAATTTGATCTTCAACATTGGTGACAACTTTCCCATTACTATTTTTGATTAAATGCTTTTGGCCCGCTCCGTCCTGTCTTCTTTCACATAATCCCTCAATATTAATCTTATAATATGTCATTTCCCACTACTGCGTGTGCTGTATTTCGAAATTTTTATATAATTCTAACATCTCATGTGCCAATTCTGGAGATATTCCTAGGCGAAAAGTTACGATCCATACTCATTTGGCTCTCCTCGTAGCACCACACTTCTTCTAAGAGACAAACTTCCTTTCATCTTGTTCGGCTAGTTATTTTGTCATCCCGCTTCTTTAGACTTGTTTGTAATTTGATTAATTTTGCAGCTAAAGCGTTTTACGGGATGGAACAGTAAGTTCCTCGTCAAACCTTATGAAAGAAATAATCTTTGAGAGCAGTAAGATAAGAAGGGCAGAATGTCAGACGGGCATGCTTGCCCAATTCTTAACTATCTGAAAATAAAGTTCGTACGTTCGTTCCCTGGTCGCCTTGAGTACCACAGTACTTTGCTTCTCGTAAGGGGCACACACAGGGGCGGACGTGGGTCACATATACTAGGTATATCTGGATTTTATCGCTGAGCTCCAGACTTCTGGTTTCTAAAGTGTTGTGTGTATTTTTCTTTTAAATACTTCTTAAGTTGTAGTTTTGTCGAGACGATGTTATACTCGTAATTGATTATTTGGTTGTTTCGGGATTTGAAATTTAAATATTGAGCACAACCCACTACTGGCAACGCCGATCGCATTCCGGCACAAACCTAAGGCCTATCCACGTCATGGAAGCACTATACTCGAGTTTCGCCCTCGTTTGAGCTCGTCAGTAGTGCATATCCCTGACCGAATCCGGAAACAAGCCCCGGATCACGCGCTGTGAAGCGGGTGTGTAACCACGCGGCACACACTGGACACGCCAAATTATCATACAGGAATACCACAACGCTACCCATCGTAGGCTATGCTCAAGATTGCACAAGCCAGTAGTGGGTTGTGCTCAATAGTTTAAATTTGAAATCCCGAAACAACCAAATAATCAATTTTATCGTTGCTCACTGGATTTAGGAGGCCTGGTGTTCCTTGCCAGTGAGAAGTCCTGATCGTTCGGGTCCACATCGATTGACGGATGTCAGTCGCGGCGATTGGGCAATCTTGAGCATAGCCTACGATGGGTAGCGTTGTGGTATTCCGGTATGATAATTTGGCGTGTCCAGTGTGTGCCGCGTGGTTACACACCCGCTTCACACGCGTGATCCGGGGCTTGTTTCCGGATCCGGTCAGGGATATGCACTACTGACGAGCTCAAACGAGGGCGAAACTCGAGTATAGTGCTTCCATGACGTGGATAGGCCTTAGGTTTGTGCCGGAATGCGATCGGCGTTGCCAATAGTGGGTTGTGCTCAATATTTATACTCTTAATTGTTGTGTTGTGTGTAATTACGACTCCAAAAATATCCGGATACATCTTCACATTACTGTGTCTATTCTAGTCTTCCCTGAGTGCAGAAAAGAAAGATAAAAAGACACAAACACACACACACACACACCCACACACACACACACACACACACACACACACACAATATAGTGTGCTGCTTTTCTTGTATACACTTCTTTCTAAACAGACAGACAAATAGAGATGGGGTGGGGCCGAAGAGAGTGGTTGCTGTCTCTGGAGCAGTCTCGGCTGGCAAATATTAGTTTCATCTTCGTGCCAGGGCATGCGGGTATACAAGGAAATGAGCAAGCTGACAGGCTTGCAGGTAGGGCTACTGTGGAAGGTGGACGAGCCATGGACCAGGCAGACATT
Organism: Cepaea nemoralis; assembly: GCA_014155875.1. Lineage (NCBI taxonomy): Eukaryota > Metazoa > Mollusca > Gastropoda > Stylommatophora > Helicidae > Cepaea > Cepaea nemoralis. The sequence goes on from JACEFZ010013361.1 coordinate 461,569, forward strand.
CTGAATGCTCAACGAGAAGTCGTTTACGAGAACCAAGCGATGACTGTGAATCTGCAGCCATGGTCAGGCTGCGAGAACAGCAAATTAAAAGAGGGGCAGCCAAACAAGAACACTACGCAGGAAGCCAAAGAAGATTGATAAACCAATACAGAACTGGTGTCGTTAGCCGCTTTACGCTGCGGGATTTGCTGAGGAGGGATCCGAGCACTTATGGACTGAATGGTTCGATGTGCAATGAGGATGATCTGTCGACTAACTAACTGACGGAGTGACAGACCTGAGGGCAGGCAGACAGACAGACAGGAGAACTACAGAGTGACAATCAGGCAGGCAGGCAGGGAGGCAGACAGGCAGGCAGGGAGGCAGGCAGGCATGCAGACAAACAGGCAGGCAGGCAGGCAGGCAGACAGACAGACAGACAGACACTCTCTCTCTCTCTCTCTCTCTCTCTGTATGTGTGTGAGTCGTTGATTTATTCTAGCACTCCGTCATGTAATTCAATTGTTTTGAAGGCCCGAATTGGGACACTGCTTGATATGACCAGTTCGTGTTTCTGCAAAGGTTTAGACAGGCGATCTGTGGAAAGAGAAGACAGTTTTCTCACGGGGAATCAAATGTATATGTTTTTTCGAGAAGTTTCATTCAACCTCGACATTTATTAGGTGTTTGTGATTAACCATACAATCTTACTTTCAGTATTTTGCCACTGATTTCTGAGAGGCAGATGCCTGATACTATTGAAATCAACGCAAAGGGATCTGCTTCTAAGTCGCCAGCGTTGGATTTCACACTCTCGACACGGTATGTCCGGAAATTGTGAAATACGTTTCACTTATCCCTAAGCCACAGATGACGGTTCATGCTATATTAAATGCTATTTAAAATAGTAAAGGATCCTCTTACAAGCCTTGGGGCGTGTTGGGCATATCATGCTGGCCCGGTCTTTAATAGATCAATCGGCACTCGATGGGTTAACCCATTTTAGGCCGCGTCACACTGGGAATCCAGGGCAATTGTGAAAAGTCGACTCTGTGTTGATTCGAACGCATGAACACTGGGGCGGCAAGTAAGTGTTAGCCACTACGCCATTGCGGCCACCAAGCGTGTGCTGACAAAGAATTAAAGATTTGTTTTCAAAATAAAAGTTTATCTTCGTTCACTATTAGTGGGTAAAATACGGTTTGTTTGTTTGTTTTTTTCTTGGGGGGGGGGGGGGGGGGGTGGTCTGCCGAAAGTGTCGTCGTGCGATATCACTAGCACCAGCGATGACCCCCAGGGGTTTCTGAAAAACTGAAGGTGCGAATCGAATCACTGAGTTCGAAAAACATATTTTGGACCTTCGGAGCATGGAACTACTTCGCCACGGGATCTCAGGGACATTGTATAAATTCTAATCCATGATCATGGCGCTACTCCGACTTCTGTGTTGAAGGCAGAATAAAAATTAAACGCAAAAATATAGATCTGGATTTTAAAATCTGAAAAAGGAAAATACAACGTGGTTTCTACAGCCATTTGCGACTTACTGATTAACTTACTCTCGTAGTACTCTCGATGTGACAGTCAATTGTGTACAGGATGAGACAATCAATCCCTAGCATTGTTTGGCCGTTTGTGATTGACTAGGTAATGCATACATTCCGTAGTTTGCCATTGCTTTCTGAACGACCGACGCTCATACCATCAAAATAACGCAAGTAGGTCTGCTCCCAAATGATCTGAGGCTGATTTTGAACCCTATATCGTGAAATTTTGAAATGTATTCGCTGCCCCTATGCCACAGCGCTGGCTTTGAGCAAGTTATAAAGAGAAATAAATGAGAAAACCTAGTGACAATTGACCAAACTTATGGGAAAGGAACAAGGGAAGGCAGACAGATAAATACCGGGATATCTTGACCACATGACGTAATCCGGACAAGATAACAGACCTAGTTCAGGACTCTGGTGATCGTGTGAGATGGGAAGGCAAACCATGACCACCCATGCATGATGAGGATGAAATGAAACTCACCGAGCTCAAACAATCAGTAATGATAATTGTATGTGACACATTTTATAAATATGAAATATAACAAAACAACAGCAAACACAAAACAGATGAATTGTTCAGGACTGATTTATTCACCATTTCTAACCTAAAATACAATTGTTTATACATTTTTGTGTAGGGCATACATCAAACCCTCAAACTTCACTCCTCTACATTACACAAAACCTGGTATCTATTCAACAAAATACAGCAGATTAAAGCACAACAGGCTGAGGATAAAAACGATTTCTCAACAATGGCTGGAAATGTTTCACTTCAACCAGATATAACTATTATAAATGGAAGAACAGGGCCTGTAAATTAAAACAAACAACTGTTTCTAACATAACACACTATAAACAGCTTTGTGCAATCATAAATGAAGTCTTAGATGCAGCATTCATTTGTTTACATTACAAAGTTTACAATAAATATGTTACCGAAGAGAGCATGAATCGATGTCTGATACAAATGTATGGTATTTCAAAAAAGGAAAATTGGTATTTTCACATCTTTGATTCACATGAAACAAAACGTAAACTGTGGATGTTACGATAGATACCTGATTAAACAATGTTTGTCTCTCAGCTGTTACAAGGCACAAGAAATGAAAACAGAACAACAAACAAGCAGTTTGAGTGGAAATTGGAAGAACTTAAGTTTACTCCTTTGGATTATTTAGATATATGCCATACAAGATGAGGCAAACACAATGAGAGATTGTAAAAGATTAAACATGACCAGTAGTACCTCATTTTTGTTTGACTGACTGATTGATTGCCTGATAATGCACTGATTGATTCAAAAAACAAAATCATACCATTTCATATGTTTTTACCTTTTATGTCTTACATTCTCATAGCTGTACTACAATCAATCACATTTTGTTTGTAAATAATGCTAGAAAGAGGCAGCTTTGTCAGTCTCCACTGTCACACCAAATGTCACTGTTTATTGTCTTCATAAATCTCACAAAGGCATTTGATTTGGTCAGTCATGGAAGTTAGTTCAAGGCACTAAAGAAGATTGGCTGCCCACCAGCTCTTCTGTCCATTGTGGAATTGTTCCACACAGGCATGAAGGGTATAATCAAGTTTTATGATGCACCTTCAGAAGAGTGGAGTAAAGCAAGGTTGTGTACTTGCTCCCACCCTCTTAGGGATATACTTTTCACTTCTATTGAAATATGTCTTTCATTATCAAGATGGTGGTATATACATGCTATTCAATGACAGCTACATGCTTCGTGGCGAAGGGATTACGAACGCAGTTCGTAATCTCACATACAGCGTTCAAAACACAGCTGTGATGGTTTTTTATTAAATGGTATGTGTGCCGGTCATTCAGAAAGCAATGGCAAACTACTGAATGTAAACTTGCCCAGGAAGCATAAACAGCCAAAAAATGCTGGGGTTGACTGCTAAGTCCGTAAAGGATATGCAACTAACATTAACATATATTCTCAGTCTAAATTCTAATGTCAATATTTTTCAGTCTGCATCCCATCCTGAAGGGCTATGGGTAAAGACCACATGAAATATTTCCACAGACTTGTGAAGTTTTATACATCAACTTACATTGACCATTTCTTACAATAATGTCCACCTAATACTAAATATTTCTTGTAACCAATGTTCACCTGATATTTATCATTTCTTTAAAGCAGTGCTTAACTTTACACATCATAAACAAAAGTCGCTTAATAAACAAATGTCCACCTAATACTGAACATTTCTTTAAAATATTTGGCAGACTCAACATAATTATAACTATTAACTCATGAACTCCAAAAGTTCTGATGAGTGAAAACTCACACAACTTGAGCAGTGTTAGTGGATATGCTGTTCTGGTCATGTACAAGGCAATAAAAAGGCAAATGTGTTGGCTTTAAAAGTCCCACTGCATGGGGAGTGCACTGGAGTCTGGTCAAAGGATATATAGGTGAATGGAAATACAGTGATTCATTGAGGCAACCACCAGGGACTGCTGGAATTTGGAATTCAATATGGAGCTGGCACTTAAGGGAAACATATAGATCAGTGCAGGCTACTGCACAAACATTGCTCACAGAGAAAATGTCATAGTTTATAACACTTAGCAAAGATTCCTGGAAAAGATCATTACATGTTTTATTGCCAAATACACACACTGTCATAATTTATGTAACATTTGTGTAGCAAATATTTGCATGCTAAACGGCACAACACACAGAAGCAAATTCATTTTCTACACAAAATCACAACGAAAAAAGAGCAATAGCACAACAGAAACAAGATCTAATTTCTACAAAACTGCAAAACCTAAGCCGCATAACAACAACACCACAGAAGCAACATCTATTTCCACACAAATCCACAACCTACACAGACACATAAACAGCGCCATGGCAGCAGAAATCTATTTTCTACATTACTTCAAAGCTTAAACAGACAGAGCAACAACATCACAGAAGCCAAATTTTTCACACCTGAACAGACACAGCAACAATATCGTAAAACCAACATCTATTTTCAATATTACTGCACAACTTCAACTATGAAAAAACATAGCAGAAACATCACTATGCAAAACCATTTTCTAAAATAATGCTCAGCATGAGCTATGAACAGTGATAACAGACATATTACAAATGATATCATAAGTAGACAAGACAGCTGTCAACCTGATGCCAAAACTGAATGAAAACAAAATATAAGCGGAAAACTTGAAAGGAAAGATGAACAGAGATATGCAAACATTTTACACGAAATGCATGCACACACACAAATGTTGAAAAGATAGAAGAGTCTGTATATAACATAAATTAATGAACATTTCATGGTATGTAATAAAATTAACAACTTTACAGAATATTTGGACACATTAATTCTCTAATGGAACATTATCTGGCCCTGTCTAATTAGGAATGAAGAAAACGGCTAATTCAGGAAATAGTTAACATAAAAATTGAACACAAAAATATAGGTCTGGATTTAAAAATCTGAAAAAGGAAAATACAAAAATGTCACTCTCAATTGTTGTGGGTTGCCTTTTAATTTATTTACAATATCATAGTGTTTAGTGGGATGTACTGGATGTAGTTATATCAATGACTATGTAACAAACAAAAGTACCGGACCCTTATTGCCTGTCTTGGAGCATATGGTGGTAGTCCCACATTTGTATTGACCAATCAGCACTTAAAGAGTGATTTGCTCAGGTAAACATTTCTTTAAAATGTTCAGCACTCAGTACAACTATCATCATCATGGGCCATGCAGATAAGGGCAGTCATGTTTCACATCTTGCATGATAAACAGAGTCGTTTATCAGCTCCATGCTCTTGTCTCAACCATGCCATGTGGCCAAGCCATCCAGATTTTTACTTCTCTGCCTTTGCCTTCCCTTTGTTCTTTGTCCTTCGATCTTGCCAGTTGTCACCAAGTTCTGTAATGTTTTCTTCTTATAGTGCGTACAAAACATGTCAACTGTCTATGTCTAATTTCTCTAAACAATTTATGGTTTTCATTTGCTTCTTGTAGGACTTGCTCACTGGTTTTTCTGTCTTTCCATGGTATTCTTTATATTTTCCTCAGAAACCACATCGCCACAGCCATTAGATGTTTTTCAGCTTGTCTGCTCATTGTCCTAGTTTCACATCCATACAAAAGTACACGTTCAATGTAGCAATTCAACACTCTTTTTTTCATTGAAATTGACATCATTTTATTGGTTAGTTTGTTTTCCATCTTGCAAAAGGCAACCTTAGCCATAGCAATTCTAGTTCTAATCTCTCTAAAGCATTTCCCATCAGATGTTATGACTGCTCTGAAATAGTTGTACTAATCCACTTATTTAAGAATATTCCCATCCACCCGTATATTACACTGTGGTACTTCTTTCTTCCTCCTGACAACCATACTCTGTGTCTTCTTACAATTTAATTCTTACCCTAGTTGTTCACTGTGTACAACAACCATATCTACTAAATGTTGCAGATCCTGTTCATTGTCTGCAATAAATATTGTCTCATCTGCATATCTAATGTTATTGATGCTATGTTATATACATAAATATCATGAACTCCGTAAGTTCTGATTAGGGAAAACTCACTACTTGAGCAGTATTAGTGGATACACTGCCTTGTACAGGACAAGGAGGCCAATGTGTTGGTTTTAAAATCACGAATATCAGCTGTTGTTACTTCACACATTTCCTGGCACCCATTTTAGGTTGGATCTAACTGGGACCCAGGTCAATATTTTTTTTAAAATCTGTCTTAAATAAAATTTGAACCCATGTGCACAGGGATGGCAGGCAAGTGTGCTAGTCACCGTGCCATGGCAGCTTCCACAGATTATGTACCCAGGTCAAATATAGATCTGACTATAACCTGTTCTTATACAGGGTGTATTTTTAATGACAGCAGTTTTTGAAAATATTGCCATTCCAAGTTTTGTATTTACCTATTATGTTGCATTGTGTTGCATGAACTCCACAGTAGGTAAATACAAAACTTGGAACGGCAATATTTTCATAAACTGCAGAGTCATTAAAAATACACCCTATATTATCAACTTGTTAAATAACATTTTTTATAATTTTACCTTTTTCATTTATCAAATGTACAGCCACATTAATTTACATCATTCTTGCTTATCTTGAATTGTATTAAAAGATATACAACCATACTATACATCACATGTGTATCTCTTGAATTTATCAAATGTTCTACCGCCACATAATTTACACATCTTAGTTTTATCTCTCCGGTTTTCATAAAAGTTGTACAGCCATATGATACATAACACATGTACCATTAAAAGTTAGCAGTTGTAAATATACATTAATTGTACATCAACATCTCATCTCTATAATTTTATAAACAGCTGTACAGACAGAGTAATCACATATTACACATAAAACTGCCAACAATATTGTAAAATAACTCAAAACACTGATGTTTGAAAAAAACACTCATTCATTCATAAGGAAACAACAATACATGTGTTTTCACCCACTTGGCAGATTTAAGATTTGGTGAAAATGCGACGGCCTAAAAATAAATAACCATAAAATTATTTACATAAAGTTGAGTCTAAGATGGAATACATACATCGTGCAGGAAAGATTGAATTTTAAACTACAGGAACATATCTTCCACTACAAATTATGAGATTACCTAGCAGGAATTGATCAATGCAGACATTAAACGATTCCAATTATGCAAATTAAGTTGAGATTAAACATTCTGATTAAACAGAAACACGGTTTTCACAAACAAGAGATGAATTTTACACTAATACTACTAAAGAAGTGGAAAACTTAGACTGTATGAGTATGAGAGAATAACATTTGAATACATTTCAGGAAAGATTGGTGCAGTAAATTACAGTTATAATGAACATCATACAAATTATTATCGAACTGGTCACTGTAAAGGATAAATACAGATTACAAACCAACTCTTGGATCAAAGTATGTAGGAAGGCTCAAATGGCTTTTCCCTATACACTTTGTCACAAAAAAGAAATGGAACTGTATGAAAACTCTCAACTTTGCATAGCATGTTATAAACAATGAGGAAACAATACTAACAACTCTGATTTATGCCAGAACGAAGCAAGAGTCACTTCCCCTGTTTTAGGGCTGGTGTAATAAGATTGTGAAGACACATCTCAATCAAGGTTACATTGTACTACTTAATATTATGTGACAGATTATTGCCTGGCACAGTTATTTATGTAGTTTCTAAAATAATTGCATGTTTTATAAAACAATAAACAATTTCAATTTTAAAGAAGTTTTTTTTAAATCTATGATCTCATAGATTCAACAACACATTTTGAAGTTATATTTCTTGGCATCAGACAGAATGTTAGCTATTTACACAACTCATCGTAAGAATATCTCACATCCAAAACCAATTCAGTAAGTTCGTTTATAATTGCAACCACACATACCACCACAAGAATAAGGTCAATGAATTCTTGTATGTGCATTTTCTAGCACATTTAGTAAATAAGTGACAAGCAAAGGACCCTTTTACACGTCTTAGTCACATTGGGCGAATGGTGCAAGAATATATTTGAATAGACCAATCAGCACTCAGTCGGTGATGGGGCCAGTCTCATACCAGCCATCTTTACTTCCCAAGACATTTCCTGGTACATATCTATGGCTGGTTTGACCTGGAAACCCAGGTCAATTTCAAAACCCACCCCGCAATGGATTTGAATCTATGACTGCTGGGCCAGTAGGCTAGTGTCTGGTCACTATGCTACCATGGCTCCCATATTTATCAAATGCTAATTTATATAACAAGCACAACGAGTTCAGCATGACACGAGCTTTCACCAAGTGAGTTCACAGCTCTGCACGTGTACTCGCCTTCATCCTCTTCTTCAACTTTACGGATAATCAGTGAGAATGATTTTGTGCTTTCACTTGAGGACAACTTGTGTCTGGTGTCTGAGATTATTTCTTCATCCTCAAAATACCAAGTCACATGAGGAAGAGGATGACCTGAAACTGCCACATCAAAACGAGCTACATCTCCCACATAGGTTTTACACCTGATCATAGGTTTTGTAAAAACAGGAGCTTGAGTAAGAGTCCTCTCAACTCCCACCTGCACAACCTGATTGACTTCAGTTCTTGTGCTGCTGGTCTGCAGACTGATTCTGTTACCTAGAGCTGATTCTGGGAGTGACTCATCAGACTCCTTTTGTGCTGCAGCTAGTGAGGATGATGACGGTGGTGAGTTATTTGTCTCCCTTGCCTGTGAAGATGTTGCAAAAACTTCAGATTTCACAAAATCTGGATTAAGATCTTTCACTATCTCAGAAGAATGCTGAAGATTTCTGCTTGCAATCCTGTTTTTTGTTTCATCAGGTTTTGAAGTTGATTCTCTTAGCCTTCTAGGAGTGACTTGAGATACAAGTTCACAATTATTGTTGTCTACAGAACTTATTATTGTATCTGAACTTGCTCCATTTTCTCCTTGTCTATCAAACAAGTTGCCTGCTGTATTGAAGTTGGTTTCAATATTTGTAGATGAGCCACTTTCTTCTATGCTCTTAAAAGTGTCTTCTAATGAATGTAAATGTTGAGAAATATTTGGAATAATGTCATTTTCCGTAGACTTAAACTCGCTTTGGCTGTAATCTTCATCATCATCTGAAACTTCAGTCTTCTGAATATCAGACTCAGACACAGTTATGTTGGAGAGAGTTGTGCCTGATAAGCTATTGCTGCAGTGAATGTTTACACCAAGACCCGTTAGACTGTTGCTCTTCAGCAGACGACTAACAGCCTTCACAGCATTGCCAGTTTTCTGCAAACATTGAGATAAAATAACATAATTACAATTCAACTTCTTAATTTTAATATTTCATAAGCACAAATGTATATTAACATTTATAATAAAATGGTTTCAAAACTTCTATGTCAAGGAATAATATCTAGTAGTAGGGGTAGGCAAAACTAAATATAATTCAGGAGCCAGCCTTTTTTATTTTTCTTCTCAGGAGCCAGCATTTTATTTTGCAAATACAGTCTAAGAAAACTGTGAAACAATTCAGTCATTAAGTAAAAATCTTGAGGCACCATGACAACTAGGTATCCTAGATTTGTCTGCCTCTGCCTAGTAGTAATGATCTAACATTGGTAGTGTTCTAACATTGGCAGTGTTATATTACTGGTAGTGTTCTAACATTGGCAGTGTTATATTACTGGTAGTGTTCTAACATTGGCAGTGTTATATTACTTCTAGTGTTCTAACATTGGCAGTGTTATATTACTGGTAGTGTTCTAACATTGGTAGTGGTCTATCATTGAAAGTGTTCTATAACTAGTAGTGTTCTATCATTGGTAGTGTTCTAACATTGGTAGTGTTCTATCATTGAAAGTGTTCTATAACTAGTAGTGTTCTATCATTGGTAGTGTTCTAACATTGGTAGTGTTCTATCATGGTAGTGTTCTATCATTGGTAGTGTTCTATCATTGGTAGTGTTCTAACATTGGTAGTGTTCTATCATTGAAAGTGTTCTATAGCTAGTAGTGTTCTATCATTGGTAGTGTTCTATCATTGGTAGTGTTCTAACATTGGTAGTGTTCTATCAGTGGTAGTGTTCTAACATTGGTAGTGTTTCTATCATTGGTAGTGTTCTAACATTGGTAGTGTTCTATCATTGGTAGTGTTCTATCATTGGTAGTGTTCTAACATTGGTAGTGTTCTATCATTGGTAGTGTTCTATTATTGGTAGTGTTCTAACATTGGTAGTGTTCTAACATTGGTAGTGTTCTATCATTGGTAGTGTTCTATCATTGGTAGTGTTATATCATTGGTAGTGTTCTATCATTGGTAGTGTTCTAACATTGGTAGTGTTCTATCATTGGTAGTGTTCTATCATTGGTAGTGTTCTATCATTGGTAGTGTTCTATCATTGGTAGTGTTCTATCATTGGTAGTGTTCTAACATTGGTAGTGTTCTATCATTGGTAGTGTTCTATCATTGGTAGTGTTCTATCATTGGTAGTGTTCTAACATTGGTAGTGTTCTAATCATTGGTAGTGTTCTGATCATTGGTAGTGTTCTAACATTGGTAGTGTTCTATCATTGGTAGTGTTCTAACATTGGTAGTGTTCTATCAGTGGTAGTGTTCTAACATTGGTAGTGTTTCTATCATTGTAGTGTTCTAACATTGGTAGTGTTATATCATGGGTAGTGTTCTAACATTGGTAGTGTTCTATCATTGGTAGTGTTCTAACATTGTAAGTGTTATAACATTGGTATGTTCTAATCTTGGTAGTGTTCGAACATTGGTAGTGTTCTATCATTGGTAGTGTTCTATCATTGGTAGTGTTCTTAACATTGGTAGTGTTCTATCATTGGTAGTGTTCTAACATTGGTAGTGTTCTAACATGGGTAGTGTTCTATCATTGTAGTGTTCTAACATTGGTAGTGTTCTAATCATTGGTAGTGTCTAACATTGGTAGTGTTCTATCATTGGTAGTGTTCTATCATTGGTAGTGTTCTATCATTGGTAGTGTTCTATCATTGGTAGTGTTCTAACATTGGTAGTGTTCTATCATTGGTAGTGTTCTAACATTGGTAGTGTTCTAACATTGGTAGTTTCTATCATTGGTAGTGTTCTAACATTGGTAGTGTTATACATGGTAAGTGTTCTAACATTGGTAGGTTACTGGTAGTTTACATTGGTTAGTGTTCTAACATTGGTAGTGTTCTATCATTGGTAGTGTTCTAACATTGGTAGTGTTCTAATCATTGGTAGTGTTCTACATTGGTAGTGTTCTATACATTGGTAGTGTTCTAACATTGGTAGTGTTCTATACTTGGTAGTGTTCTACATTGGTAGTGTTCTATCATTGGTAGTGTTCTAACATTGGTAGTGTTCTATCATTGGTAGTGTTCTATCATTGGTAGTGTTCTATCATTGGTAGTGTTCTATCATTGGTAGTGTTCTATCATTGGTAGTGTTCTAACATTGGTAGTGTTCTATCATTGGTAGTGTTCTATCATTGGTAGTGTTCTATCATTGGTAGTGTTCTATCATTGGTAGTGTTCTAACATTGGCAGTGTTATATTACTGGTAGTGTTCTAACATTGGTAGTGTTATAACATTGGTAGTGTTATAACATTGGTAGTGTTCTATCACTGGTAGTGTTCTAACATTGGTAGTGTTATATTACTGGTAGTGTTCTAACATTGGTAGTTTCTATCATTGGTAGTGTTCTATCATTGGTAGTGTTCTAACATTGGCAGTGTTATATCACTGGTAGTGTTCTATCATTGGTAGTGTTCTATCATTGGTAGTGTTCTAACATTGGTAGTGTTTCTATCATTGGTAGTGTTCTAACATTGGAGTGTCTAATCACTGGTAGTGTTCTAACATTGGCAGTTGTTATAATTACTGGTAGTGTTCTAACATTGGTAGTGTTCTACATTGGTAGTTTTTCTATCATTGGTAGTGTTCTATCATTGGTAGTGTTCTAACATTGATAGTGTTCTATCATTGGTAGGTGTTCTAATCATTGGTATTGTTATAACATTGGTAGTGTTATTACACTGGTAGGGTTCTATCACATTGGTAGTGTTCTATCACTGGTAGTGTTCTAACATTGGTAGGTTCATATCTATTGGTAGTGTTCTAACATTGGTAGTGTTCTATCATTGGTAGTGTTCTATCATTGGTAGTGTTCTAACATTGGTAGGTTATATTCACTGGTAGTGTTCTACACATTGGTAGGTTTATATTACATGGTAGTGTTCTATCATTGGTAGTGTTCTATCATTGGTAGTGTTCTATCATTGGTAGTGTTCTATCATGGTAGTCGTTCTAACATTGGTAGTGTTCTATCACTGGTAGTGGTTCCTATCATTGGTAGTGTTCTATCATTGGTAGTGTTATATACATGAGTAGTGTTCTAACATTGGCTAGTGTTATATCATTGGTAGTGTTCTAACATTGGTAGTGTTCTATATTACTTGGTAGTGTTCTAACATTGGTAGTGTTCTATCATTGGTAGTGTTCTAACATTGGTAGTGTTCTATCATTGGTAGTGTTCTAACATTGGTAGTGTTCTATCATTGGTAGTGTTCTAACATTGGTAGTGTTCTATCATTGGTAGTGTTCTAACATTGGTAGTGTTATATTACTGGTAGTGTTCTAACATTGGTAGTGTTATATTACTGGTAGTGTTCTAACATTGGTAGTGTTATATTACTGGTAGTGTTCTAACATTGGTAGTGTTCTAACATTGGTAGTGTTATAACATTGGTAGTGTTCTATCATTGGTAGTGTTCTAACATTGGTAGTGTTATATTACTGGTAGTGTTCTAACATTGGCAGTGTTATATTACTGGTAGTGTTCTAACATTGGTAGTTTCTATCATTGGTAGTGTTCTATCATTGGTAGTGTTCTAACATTGGTAGTGTTCTATCATTGGTAGTGTTCTATCATTGGTAGTGTTCTAACATTGGTAGTGTTATAACATTGGTAGTGTTCTATCACTGGTAGTGTTCTAACATTGGTAGTTTCTATCATTGGTAGTGTTCTAACATTGGTAGTGTTCTATCATTGGTAGTGTTCTATCATTGGTAGTGTTCTAACATTGGTAGTGTTATAACATTGGTAGTGTTCTATCACTGGTAGTGTTCTATCATTGGTAGTGTTCTATCATTGGTAGTGTTCTAACATTGGTAGTGTTCTAACATTGGCAGTGTTATATCATTGGTAGTGTTCTAACATTGGTAGTGTTATATTACTGGTAGTGTTCTAACATTGGTAGTTTCTATCATTGGTAGTGTTCTAACATTGGTAGTGTTCTATCATTGGTAGTGTTCTAACATTGGTAGTGTTCTATCATTGGTAGTGTTCTAACATTGGTAGTGTTCTATCATTGGTAGTGTTCTAACATTGGTAGTGTTCTATCATTGGTAGTGTTCTAACATTGGTAGTGTTCTATCATTGGTAGTGTTCTAACATTGGTAGTGTTATATTACTGGTAGTGTTCTAACATTGGTAGTGTTATATTACTGGTAGTGTTCTAACATTGGTAGTGTTATATTACTGGTAGTGTTCTAACATTGGTAGTGTTATAACATTGGTAGTGTTCTATCATTGGTAGTGTTCTAACATTGGTAGTGTTATATTACTGGTAGTGTTCTAACATTGGCAGTGTTATATTACTGGTAGTGTTCTAACATTGGTAGTTTCTATCATTGGTAGTGTTCTATCATTGGTAGTGTTCTAACATTGGTAGTGTTCTATCATTGGTAGTGTTCTATCATTGGTAGTGTTCTAACATTGGTAGTGTTATAACATTGGTAGTGTTCTATCACTGGTAGTGTTCTAACATTGGTAGTTTCTATCATTGGTAGTGTTCTAACATTGGTAGTGTTCTATCATTGGTAGTGTTCTATCATTGGTAGTGTTCTATCATTGGTAGTGTTCTAACATTGGCAGTGTTATATCATTGGTAGTGTTCTATCATTGGTAGTTTCTATCATTGGTAGTGTTCTAACATTGGTAGTTTCTATCACTGGTAGTGTTCTAACATTGGTAGTTTCTATCATTGGTAGTTTCTATCATTGGTAGTTTCTATCATTGGTAGTGTTCTAACATTGGTAGTGTTCTAACATTGGTAGTGTTCTATCACTGGTAGTGTTCTAACATTGGTAGTTTCTATCATTGGTAGTTTCTATCACTGGTAGTGTTCTAACATTGGTAGTTTCTATCATTAGTAGTGTTCTAACATTGGTAGTGTTCTAACATTGGTAGTGTTCTAACATTGGTAGTTTCTATCATTGGTAGTGTTCTAACATTGGTAGTTTCTATCATTGGTAGTGTTCTATCATTGGTAGTGTTCTATCATTGGTAGTGTTCTATCATTGGTAGTGTTCTAACATTGGTAGTTTCTATCATTGGTAGTTTCTATCATTGGTAGTGTTCTAACATTGGTAGTGTTCTAACATTGGTAGTGTTCTATCACTGGTAGTGTTCTAACATTGGTAGTTTCTATCATTGGTAGTTTCTATCACTGGTAGTGTTCTAACATTGGTAGTTTCTATCATTGGTAGTGTTCTAACATTGGTAGTGTTCTAACATTGGTAGTGTTCTAACATTGGTAGTTTCTATCATTGGTAGTGTTCTAACATTGGTAGTTTCTATCATTGGTAGTGTTCTATCATTGGTAGTGTTCTATCATTGGTAGTGTTCTATCATTGGTAGTGTTCTATCATTGGTAGTGTTCTAACATTGGTAGTTTCTATCATTGGTAGTGTTCTATCATTGGTAGTGTTCTATCATTGGTAGTATTCTAACATTGATAGTGTTCTATCATTGGTAGTGTTCTATCATTGGTAGTGTTCTATCATTGGTAGTGTTCTAACATTGGTAGTGTTATAACATTGGTAGTGTTCTATCACTGGTAGTGTTCTAACATTGGTAGTGTTCTATCACTGGTAGTGTTCTAACATTGGTAGTTTCTATCATTGGTAGTGTTCTAACATTGGTAGTGTTCTATCATTGGTAGTGTTCTATCATTGGTAGTGTTCTAACATTGGTAGTTTCTATCACTGTTAGTGTTCTAACATTGGTAGTTTCTATCATTGGTAGTGTTCTAACATTGGTAGTGTTCTATCATTGGTAGTTTCTATCATTGGTAGTGTTCTAACATTGGTAGTGTTCTAACATTGGTAGTTTCTATCATTGGTAGTGTTCTAACATTGGTAGTGTTCTATCATTGGTAGTGTTCTAACATTGGCAGTGTTATATTACTGGTAGTGTTCTAACATTGGTAGTGTTCTAACATTGGTAGTGTTCTAACATTGGTAGTGTTCTATCATTGGTAGTTTCTATCATTGGTAGTGTTCTAACATTGGTAGTGTTCTAACATTGGTAGTGTTCTAACATTGGTAGTGTTCTAACATTGGTAGTGTTCTATCATTGGTAGTTTCTATCATTGGTAGTGTTCTAACATTGGTAGTGTTCTAACATTGGTAGTGTTCTAACATTGGTAGTTTCTATCATTGGTAGTGTTCTAACATTGGTAGTTTCTATCATTGGTAGTGTTCTATCATTGGTAGTGTTCTATCATTGGTAGTGTTCTATCATTGGTAGTGTTCTAACATTGGTAGTTTCTATCATTGGTAGTTTCTATCATTGGTAGTTTCTATCATTGGTAGTGTTCTAACATTGGTAGTGTTCTAACATTGGTAGTGTTCTAACATTGGTAGTGGTCTATCACTGGTAGTGTTCTAACATTGGTAGTTTCTATCATTGGTAGTGTTCTATCATTGGTAGTGTTCTATCATTGGTAGTGTTCTATCATTGGTAGTGTTCTATCATTGGTAGTGTTCTATCATTGGTAGTGTTCTAACATTGGTAGTGTTCTATCATTGGTAGTGTTCTATCATTGGTAGTGTTCTAACATTGGTAGTTTCTATCACTGGTAGTGTTCTAACATTGGTAGTTTCTATCATTGGTAGTGTTCTAACATTGGTAGTGTTCTAACATTGGTAGTTTCTATCATTGGTAGTGTTCTAACATTGGTAGTTTCTATCATTGGTAGTTACTATCATTGGTAGTGTTCTAACATTGGTAGTGTTCTATCATTGGTAGTGTTCTATCATTGGTAGTGTTCTAACATTGGTAGTTTCTATCACTGGTAGTGTTCTATCACTGGTAGTGTTCTAACATTGGTAGTGTTCTAACATTGGTAGTGTTCTAACATTGGTAGTGTTCTATCATTGGTAGTGTTCTATCATTGGTAGTGTTCTAACATTGGTAGTTTCTATCATTGGTAGTTTCTATCATTGGTAGTGTTCTAACATTGGTAGTGTTCTAACATTGGTAGTGTTCTATCACTGGTAGTGTTCTAACATTGGTAGTTTCTAACATTGGTAGTTTCTATCACTGGTAGTGTTCTAACATTGGTAGTTTCTAACATTGGTAGTGTTCTAACATTGGTAGTGTTCTAACATTGGTAGTGTTCTAACATTGGTAGTTTCTATCCTTGGTAAGTGTTCTAACATTTGGTAGTTTCTATCATTGGTGAGTGTTTCTATCATTGGTAGTGTTCTATCATTGGTAGTGTTCTATCATTGGTAGTGTTCTATCATTGTAGTGTTCTAACATTGGTAGTTTCTATCATTGGTAGTGTTCTATCATTGGTAGTGTTCTATCAGTTGGTAGTATTCTAACATTGATAGTGTTCTATCATTGTGGTAGTGGTCTATCATTGGTAGTGTTCTATCATTGGTAGTGGTTCTAACATTGGTAGTGTTTATAACATTGGTAGTGTTCTATCACTGGTAGTGTTCTAACATTGGTAGTGTTTCTATCACTGGTAGTGTTCTAACATTGGTAGTTTCTATCATTGGTAGTGTTTCTAACATTGGTAGTGTTTCTATCATTGGTAGTGTTTCTATCATTGGTAGTGTTCTAACATTGGTAGTTTCTATCACTGGTAGTGTTCTAACATTGGTAGTTTCTATCATTGGTAGTGTTCTAACATTGGTAGTGTTCTATCATTGGTAGTTTCTATCATTGGTAGTGTTCTAACATTGGTAGTGTTCTAACATTGGTAGTTTCTATCATTGGTAGTGTTCTAACATTGGTAGTGTTCTATCATTGGTAGTGTTCTAACATTGGTAGTTTCTATCATTGGTAGTGTTCTAACATTGGTAGTGTTCTATCATTGGTAGTTTCTATCATTGGTAGTGTTCTATCATTGGTAGTTTCTATCATTGGTAGTGTTCTATCATTGGTAGTTTCTATCATTGGTAGTGTTCTATCATTGGTAGTTTCTATCATTGCTAGTGTTCTAACATTTGTAGTGTTCTATCATTGGTAGTTTCTATCATTGGTAGTGTTCTAACATTGGTAGTGTTCTAACATTGGTAGTGTTCTATCATTGGTAGTGTTCTAACATTGGTAGTTTCTATCATTGGTAGTGTTCTAACATTGGTAGTGTTCTAACATTGGCAGTGTTCTAACATTGGTAGTGTTCTATCATTGGTAGTGTTCTAACATTGGCAGTGTTATATTACTGGTAGTGTTCTAACATTGGTAGTGTTCTAACATTGGTAGTGTTCTAACATTGGTAGTGTTCTATCATTGGTAGTTTCTATCATTGGTAGTGTTCTAACATTGGTAGTGTTCTAACATTGGTAGTGTTCTAATATTGGTAGTGTTCTAACATTGGTAGTGTTCTATCATTGGTAGTTTCTATCATTGGTAGTGTTCTAACATTGGTAGTGTTCTAACATTGGTAGTGTTCTAACATTGGTAGTTTCTATCATTGGTAGTGTTCTAACATTGGTAGTTTCTATCATTGGTAGTGTTCTATCATTGGTAGTGTTCTATCATTGGTAGTGTTCTATCATTGGTAGTGTTCTAACATTGGTAGTTTCTATCATTGGTAGTTTCTATCATTGGTAGTTTCTAGTCATTGGTAGTGTTCTAAACATTGGTAGTGTTCTAACATTGGTAGTGTTCTATCACTGGTAGTGTTCTATCATTGGTAGTGTTCTATCACTGGTAGTGTTCTAACATTGGTAGTGTTCTATCACTGGTAGTGTTCTAACATTGGTAGTGTTCTAACATTGGTAGTGTTCTATCATTGGTAGTGTTCTATCACTGGTAGTGTTCTATCATTGGTAGTGTTCTATCATTGGTAGTGTTCTAACATTGGTAGTGTTCTAACATTGGTAGTTTCTATCATTGGTAGTTTCTATCACTGGTAGTGTTCTAACATTGGTAGTTTCTATCATTGGTAGTGTTCTAACATTGGTAGTGTTCTAACATTGGTAGTGTTCTAACATTGGTAGTTTCTATCATTGGTAGTGTTCTAACATTGGTAGTTTCTATCATTGGTAGTGTTCTATCATTGGGTAGTGTTCTATCATTGGTAGTGTTCTATCATTGGTAGGTGTCTATCATTGGTAGTGTTCTAACATTGGTAGTTTCTATCATTGGTAGTGTTCTATCATTGGTAGTAGGTTCTATCATGGTAGTATTCTAACATTGATAGTGTTCTATCATTGGTAGTGTTCTATCATTGGTAGTGTTCTATCATTGGTAGTGTTCTAACATTGGTAGTGTTATAACATTGGTAGTGTTCTATCACTGGTAGTGTTCTAACATTGGTAGTGTTCTATCACTGGTAGTGTTCTAACATTGGTAGTGTTCTAACATTGGTAGTTTTCTATCATTGGTAGTGTTCTAACATTGGTAGTTTCTATCATTGTAGTGTTCTATCATTGGTAGTGTTCTATCATTGGTAGTGTTCTATCATTGGTAGTGTTCTAACATTGGTAGTTTCTATCATTGGTAGTTTCTATCATTGGTAGTGTTCTAACATTGGTAGTGTTCTAACATTGGTAGTGTTCTATCACTGGTAGTGTTCTATCATTGGTAGTGTTCTATCACTGGTAGTGTTCTAACATTGGTAGTGTTCTATCACTGGTAGTGTTCTAACATTGGTAGTGTTCTAACATTGGTAGTGTTCTATCATTGGTAGTGTTCTATCACTGGTAGTGTTCTATCATTGGTAGTGTTCTATCATTGGTAGTGTTCTAACATTGGTAGTGTTCTAACATTGGTAGTTTCTATCATTGGTAGTTTCTATCACTGGTAGTGTTCTAACATTGGTAGTTTCTATCATTGGTAGTGTTCTAACATTGGTAGTGTTCTAACATTGGTAGTGTTCTAACATTGGTAGTGTTCTAACATTGGTAGTTTCTATCATTGGTAGTGTTCTAACATTGGTAGTTTCTATCATTGGTAGTGTTCTATCATTGGTAGTGTTCTATCATTGGTAGTGTTCTATCATTGGTAGTGTTCTATCATTGGTAGTGTTCTAACATTGGTAGTTTCTATCATTGGTAGTGTTCTATCATTGGTAGTGTTCTATCATTGGTAGTATTCTAACATTGATAGTGTTCTATCATTGGTAGTGTTCTAACATTGGTAGTGTTATAACATTGGTAGTGTTCTATCACTGGTAGTGTTCTAACATTGGTAGTGTTCTATCACTGGTAGTGTTCTAACATTGGTAGTTTCTATCATTGGTAGTGTTCTAACATTGGTAGTGTTCTATCATTGGTAGTGTTCTATCATTGGTAGTGTTCTAACATTGGTAGTTTCTATCACTGGTAGTGTTCTAACATTGGTAGTTTCTATCATTGGTAGTGTTCTAACATTGGTAGTGTTCTAACATTGGTAGTTTCTATCATTGGTAGTGTTCTAACATTGGTAGTGTTCTAACATTGGTAGTTTCTATCATTGGTAGTGTTCTAACATTGGTAGTGTTCTATCATTGGTAGTGTTCTAACATTGGTAGTGTTCTAACATTGGTAGTTTCTATCACTGGTAGTGTTCTAACATTGGTAGTGTTCTAACATTGGTAGTGTTCTAACATTGGTAGTGTTCTATCATTGGTAGTTTCTATCATTGGTAGTGTTCTAACATTGGTAGTGTTCTAACATTGGTAGTGTTCTAACATTGGTAGTGTTCTAACATTGGTAGTTTCTATCATTGGTAGTGTTCTAACATTGGTAGTGTTCTAACATTGGTAGTTTCTATCATTGGTAGTGTTCTAACATTGGTAGTGTTCTAACATTGGTAGTGTTATAACATTGGTAGTTTCTATCATTGGTAGTGTTCTAACATTGGTAGTGTTCTAACATTGGTAGTGTTCTAACATTGGTAGTTTCTATCATTGGTAGTGTTCTAACATTGGTAGTGTTCTAACATTGGTAGTTTCTATCATTGGTAGTGTTCTAACATTGGTAGTGTTCTAACATTGGTAGTGTTATAACATTGGTAGTTTCTATCATTGGTAGTGTTCTAACATTGGTAGTTTCTATCATTGGTAGTGTTCTAACATTGGTAGTGTTCTAACATTGGTAGTGTTCTAACATTGGTAGTGTTCTAACATTGGTAGTGTTTTAACATTGGTAGTGTTCTAACATTGGTAGTTTCTATCATTGGTAGTTTCTATCATTGGTAGTGTTATATTACTGGTAGTGTTCTAACATTTGTAGTTTCTATCATTGGTAGTGTTCTAACATTGGTAGTGTTCTAACATTGGTAGTGTTCTAACATTGGTAGTGTTCTAACATTGGTAGTGTTCTAACATTGGTAGTGTTCTAACATTGGTAGTGTTCTAACATTGGTAGTGTTCTAACATTGGTAGTGTTCTAACATTGGTAGTGTTCTAACATTGGTAGTGTTCTAACATTGGTAGTGTTCTAACATTGGTAGTGTTCTAACATTGGTAGTTTCTATCATTGGTAGTGTTCTAACATTGGTAGTTTCTATCATTGGTAGTGTTCTAACATTGGTAGTTTCTATCATTGGTAGTATTCTAACATTGATAGTGTTCTATCACTGGTAGTGTTCTAACATTGGTAGTGGTCTATCATTGAAAGTGTTTATCATCTGTAGTGTTCTATAACTGGTAGTGTTCTATCACTGGTACTGTTCTAACAATGGTAGTGTTCTTCTTCGTCTTCTGCGTTCATCCGGAGTTTGTTTTTTTTGGCGTAATTGTGTTGTGCCTGTTTACAGCAGAGCTGCGTTCTTGCGCCGTTAGGCCGACACATCCGACTTCTGCTGGCATTTGTTGAACGGGTTAACCTTCCCAGATGGTAGTGTTCTATCACCGGTGGTGTTCTAACATTGATAGTGTTCTATCACTAATAGTTTTATAAAATTGGTTGTGTTCTGTCATTATTTTATCACAAATATTTCTTTGATATCACCATTGTTACTGTTTTCTTGATATTCAAGTAGTGTTCTATAATTGTTAGTGTTCTATAATTGTTAGTGCCTGTAACTGGTAGTGGTCTATATAGTGTTCTACATTAGATATAAATACAGATGGAAAAAAATACTGTACCAGCCACTTGCG
Source organism: Cepaea nemoralis (assembly GCA_014155875.1). Classification (NCBI taxonomy): domain Eukaryota; kingdom Metazoa; phylum Mollusca; class Gastropoda; order Stylommatophora; family Helicidae; genus Cepaea; species Cepaea nemoralis. Next base: position 483,022 of record JACEFZ010013361.1, read on the forward strand.
ACGAATCATAAATTTCTTCAGTCTTTCTGTGTTCAGTCGTTTTCCTAGGATGCCATCAATTTCGTCTTGATTCAACCAAGGGTGGAATAGGCAATGTTCTGTTAACATGCGTTTTCTGAGGAATTTACATTTGATTTTAGTAATATTCGTTACAATGACAAACTTTATTGTGATTTTGAAAAATAGTAGGGAAAAAGGAAAAGAAACAACCTGGTCTACGTTTTAAAAGTTTATTTTTTTATACTGAAGACTGTATTACAAGAGATTGCTGCAGGTTCAAGCATGTTTGTGCAAATTGTAATTATTTTATCAAATTCTTATAGCTTTCAGTAATAAAGAGCATAAGAAGACAATATCTGAGCGGGTGTTAATTTAGCTAGTGAAAGGAAATATAAAAGAAGGTAGCTTGATTATCAACAAAAGGTGTTAGTATAGAGTGTATTTTTAATGACTGTGCATTGTTTAAAAATATTGCCGTTCCAAGTTTTGTATTCACCCTCTGTAAAGTTCATGCAACACAATAGGCAAATACAAAACTTGGACCGGCAATATTTTCAAACACTGCACAGTCATTAAAAATACACCCTGTATAAAGTAAATTAAAGGATCCACATTAAAGCATATGGTCAGCAAAATAAAGAACCCTATTATGCTATATGTACTTAAGGCATATGGTGCTAGCCCCAAATGTGAGCAGACCAATCAGCACTGAAGGAGTGATGTGGTCAATATAACACCTTTTTTTTGTTCGCATATCCTTTACAGGTCATCGCTGTCAACATCAGCGTCTTTCAGCTGATTGTTGATTTCTTGGCAAGATTACACTCAGCAGTTTGCCAATGCTTTCTGAGCAACCGGCTCACATACCCCGTAAGTTACTGACGTGGAGAGAACCGCTACCAATTCTTCCGCATGCCACATTACTCACAAGAGTATACAGGATTATGGAGAAAGTCGTGTAACCCCTAGACCAGAGAGACCGGCCAATACAACGCTGCCTGCAAGAATATCCTGATACCCAATTTATGCTGGGTCGACCTGGGAGATGACACGTACATTTTTAAAATCTGCCTTGAGGAAAATTCAAACCTGTGACCCCAGGACTGACAGTCAACTAAGCTAGCCAATGCTCTAGCGAGGCACCATATTGAGTACATGGTGCTATTTCCGGGAATTTGTGTAGCTCAATTGGCATTCAGTGTCTTTAAATACATTCTGTATAGAAAAACAGAGCTGGCTCAATGGTGCAATTTGTAATCCTGCATACCGCATCTGAAACACAGCTGCAGATGATTTGGAAGCAAATCCCCTTGTGTTGGTTTACATACAATGGTATGAGTGTCGGTCATTCAGAAAGCAATGGCAAACTACTGCCCAGGAATCACAAACAGCCAAAGAATGCTAGAGTTGACTGCCACGTCCTGTCAAGAATATGCAACTAAGTAACTCAGTAAAAATGTATTTAATAATTAGATAAATAAATTTGATGAGCAATGAAATAAATTTGGAAAGAACAATAATGGAGGGGTACATGCCTGGGAAGAGAGGAAGAGGAAGTTCAAAGAGAAGATGGGTGCAGGATGTGGCGGATGATCTCCAGATGGGAGTATTGGATGTGAGACATCTTGCTTGTGATCAAGAAGTTTTCAGGAAGGTTGTTATGGGAGCAAGGTTCTGCAAAGGACATGCTACTGAATGAATGAATGAATGAATGAATGAATGAATGACAAGAACATATGAATAGGAGGTAATTTGTTTGAAACATATAGAATCTGATATATGTACAAAGAGTTAATTCAGCAGACATCATTAATAGATTTTACCTTTGGATGACTTTCTCTTTTATACTAACACATGTGAGCCCATAAACGGGCACTCTCCCACTGTTTATGCTTCACCTCGACACCACAAGGTACAAGAGGAACAAGATGAGGTGAGACATAGTCAGAGAGAACCCTCACAGTATAATGAACTGCCACTCGCCTATCGACCCAGTTCTGCCCAAACAGGAGTGGATTCAGATTTTAAAATTTGACACGAGCTGCCAGGTCATCCCAGCCTAAATGGGTACCAAGAAATGTCTTGGAACTTTTGCGCTTAAATGTTTCAGAAAAAGTTATTAGTGTAATATAAATAGGGAACGAGAGAAATACTGGAAATACTGGCATTCTATAAGATCCAAACATAAAAGAAAACTGGTTCATGAACGGCATTAAGTCTCATAAACTGAAATACTTTGGCCATACACATCACAATGGCTTGGAAAGAACAGGCTTGGCTTCTGGAAGAAAGGCTGTGGTCGACCAGCATCAAGCTGGGCGAGGAAATTGCAGACACCATGGACATAAGAGTGTATAAGACAAGAGAAATGGTCAGAGATCAAAAAGCTTACACTTCAAAATTCATACTTACTCTTTTTTCTTAACCAGAAGTTTGGATATAAAATCTTTGGCCACATCAGAGATCTCATCAAATGCTTCATCATCAAAGTCATATTCCCCAGTTGTAACACTGGCCAGAGTTTCGGCATCAGAGTCACCCAGAAATGGTGACAGTCCAGACAATCTGCATGGGGATATACAGAAAAAGGTCACAATATATCCCAGTAAAAATGTAACACTTTCTATCCAAGGCAATTATTGTTTATAGTGATGAATGCTTGGATTAGAAGGAATTTTAAGAATAACTGTCTGGGACAGTACAAGCTAGTGTAAAGTAATAATTAAAATGTGGGATAGTAAAAGTTAATATAAAGTAATAATTTATAAACGAGATAATGCAAATTAATGTAAATTAATCATTTAAACATTGGCAGTACAAGTTAATGTAAAGTAATATTTGAAACATGGAGAAATTTAAGTTAACATGAAGTAATAATTAAAGCATGGAACACTACAAGTTAATTACAGCTAATCATTAAAACATAGGACAATACAAATTAAAATAAATTAATACTTAAAACATGGAATAGTACAAATTAATGAAAAACAAATAATTATAACATAGGACAGTACAGGTTAACACAAAGTTATAAACAAAACTAAGGACAATTTAAGTTACAATAAAGTATTGATTAAAACACAAGACAGTACAAGTTCATTTAAAGTAACAATTCAAACATAGGACAACGGTGGTTAACACAAAGTAATAATTAAAACTCAGTGGGTTGCCAAGCACTTGTCACATTAGGCCAGAGTGTGTGGATGGTACCATTTTGTTTCGTTTTGTTCTGTCATTAATGTTTAAATATTATGTTTTTCTCAGCAATATAATTTTCAATTATGTCTGTAAATTTTATCAATATAAATTTGAAAAAGAGACAGCTTGGAAATAATAGACATGGAAATATACTTTTCTACTTTTTATGGAAACAAAAAAAGACAGTCAAATCCCACACATCTGTTAATGAATCGTTGCACCAGAAGTGGGTTATTGAGAATGGAACTGGCTACAATGACCTCGAGCTTAACAGCTTTTATGTGTAGCTAAGCAACATGAATAGAAGCTTGACCTGAATAATAATTCTTCATGATGATCATTATTATTTAAAAGTTAAAGTCACCATTTACATGTCGTGTAACATATTGAGATATGCTGTTGGCCCACTGATTTTGACTAAACTGGACATGATATGTGATGTCATTGGCATTACATCACATGCCTTCAACTGATTCACTGCCGTGGTTCAGAATATCATCTTAATTGAACTACCCGAAACTGCCATGGGATTATTAATCATCTGAATGTTGGCAGTGTAGTATTTGCTTCATTTCCTATACCTTCCGCAATGTTAGTGCCCGGTAAATGAAAATGTACACAGGAAGAAGATCTTTCTTTCTATATTATCAGAAACGAAGAGCCAAGTCTCTCAAAACTGAACAGAAATCTTTATTACAGTGTGGTTAATTTTCTGATATGAGAAATGGCAATTCCCACTAGTTCTCAACCTCATTGATTTACATCAGATTATCAGTTTAAACAATTTTAGATGAAAGTTATTGTGATTTAAAGGACTGTGAAAGATTGTGAAACTGATAGCATGTGCAGCAATGTGGTTATTCAGTTAAATTATTTAGCAGGTGGTTATATGGAAAACAAAACTAACAGTGAAAGTTTGTCCAATTATGCTTGCTCTAATGGGATGAATGAATCCCTGAAAAACGAGAAGTACACTGTAAGCTTTACTACAGCACGACTACAAGAAACAAAATGGACATTGCGGCCAAAGCCTTCATCTTATTCTTGCTCTAATGGGCCACACTTATGCTCCTAAGTTTACTTTGCCTATCACAAATAAGCTATGCTGTATTTAAATAATTATAACTAAATAGAAAATAGTGTATACATTGGTTTTCATTCTAATGAGTACAAACCTCCCTCCTGACTTTTTCAATGTTGTGTGAATATGATGTGCTTCCAAATATGATGTTATAATTGTGTTTTGATGTTGTTTTGATATTGTTGAAGTAAAGTGGTGTGTTTATCATTATTCAATAAACTGAATTGCATAATCATCAAATATGGAGAAGAAGTGCCTTGGTGAGTGGACATTTTTAATATTTGTCATCCCTTTCTTCTAAATATGTAGCACAAAATCTATAACATTATTATTATATTTTTAACCCCTTCTAAAAGTATTAATATTGTGCAGTCTCCTTTAATCTGATATATAACACAATATATCTGCTAATATTTTAACGTTTTTTACATCATTACTGTGACACACCCCTACTTCCTATTTTCTGCCATCAATTTCTGTTTGATCCACACCCACTTTTTGTTTGGTAGTGAATCAGTTAACTTGGCATTAAATTATCTTATGAAGTTTAACACTGGAGACATATGGTCCCTGAAAAATAATCCGTCTTGAGGGAAATGTGAACCAAAAACAACCAGTTTAACCGGATCACATGGGGAGTCAATGAGAAGTGTGCTTGCCATTGTGCTTCATGATCGCAATCCAAAAAGAGATACATTCTGCATCAAACATGAAAATGTTATTTAAAAGCTATGAAAACTTACAGCACATAACAAATAACACCAAGGCTCCACATGTCAGTTGCAAAACTGATTTCATCATAATTGATGACTTCGGGTGCAATGAAATCTGGTGTGCCAAATAGTACTTTGGTGCCTTGTCCAGGTGTGTAGAACTGAGCCAGACCAAAATCAATTATCTTTATCCTACGAGCAAACAAGATAAACAATTGGTTTCTAGGACAATGTGATATTTTTTATCTATGTAAATATTAAATTACCTATGTAAATACTAATTACCTTCTATGAATACATTATGAAATTTTACAGGGAAAGAATGCCATAGTCACCATCATCATCTTCCACTTCTGCCGTCAAACGTCGTGGGGAGGAATAATTTGCGTTCCAGCGCCCGATGGGCGGCATTGGATAGTGTCATTCCGTGTGATTGTGCAATGTCTTTGATGTCATCAATCCATTTTCTTCTTGGACGTCCTCTTGGTCTCGTCGCAGATGATCTTTGAAGTAAGGCCTGTGATGGTAGTTGATGGTGTTGCATTCTAACAACATGGCCAAACCACGTGATCTTGTCTTCCAATAAATGTGGCACAAGATGTTGATCCCACTGTCTGTCTGATAACAGCATTTCTTAATCGTTCTCGGATTGTTAAGCTGGCAGCTAACCTGAGGCATCTCATCTCGCAGGTCTTATTTTTACGAAAGTGTGATTTGGATAAAGTCCAAGTTTGAGATTGGTGGCATAGGGTTGGTGTGAATATGCTGTTCATTATCTGCCGTTTTGCCATGTAAAATTACTTTTTCTATCAATTTCATGTGGCTAATGATGAAGGAGGTTAGGATAAAGAAGATGCAAGGAAAATGAGAATCCTGTAAGTATGAGTGATAAGCCAAAATTATGAACAAAAATACTTCATTATCCAAAAGTTTTATTTCAAGCTTTCCTATCACACTCAGAAAAAGGTAATTCCATTGTAATGCCAGATACTGCCTGCCTTAGCAAAGTGAAGTGATAACATATACAATTCCATGGCATAATGAAGTTAGAAGACCAGTTCCATTCCTCACTGCCTATTTTTCACAATGTTCAGAATATACAAAACATTATGCATTCCTCACTATCTAACTTTCGCAAACAATGTTCAAAAGAGACTACATTAGCCTTTCCTTGCTGTCTATCTTTCAGAAATAATGTTCAAAATATACTGAACATTATACATTCCTCACTGCCAATCTCAAACAGACAATGTTCAGAACATACTAACATGATACCTTCCTCACTGCCAATCTTTCATAGACAATGTTCAGAACATAATAAACATTATACCGTACTTATTTTCTGAGGTTGGGTAATTCCAAAACTGTACAAGTCAGAATAAATCCTTTCATTACTGGGAATTAAATCCAGACCATTTTAATGGAATTCAAGTGCATTCAGCACCACAATGCCACCATTGAATCGAGGTTGGTATTTTATATAATAAATTGCAATACGAAGTGATATGACAAGCTTTATCCCTTCTAAACAAAGAACAAAGCAAGGCATCTATTGTAGAGCTGAACACAGCCCACAATTCCACAAGATAGTCTTGACTTCATACACAGTAAAACAGCAATAGAAAAACCAGCTCACTAGTGCCTCCCTTTCTTCCTTCCTTCTTTCTCTCATAAACATGCAGGCCATTGGGGCACCACTCCTTCTCAGAAAGTGACATATCATAGGTAATTTTTAAGACCTGGAGAGCTGATTTTCTCCAGGCACCAGAAACTATACATATGGTAATTATTCTGAAGGAGGTAGATTTTGAAGTTTTGAAATGTTGCTATAACAAAAATTAAATAACAATCATTAAACAAATTTAATAATTAAACAAATATTAAAATAAAATATTAATGTAGGAAACTCATAAGAAATGTTAATGATAAAATACAAATATGAAGGATCTAAAACATATGTAAGAAACATCAACATAGGCCTAACCCGAGCCAGTCTGTACGTGCTGTGCTGAATCATAATATCCTGGTTAAAACCTAACATGCCTTTCCACAGATGTACAGTTTTAGAATCATCTTGTGTGTTCCACTGGTTATTAAGCATGGAAAGGGGAAGGAGAGCTTTTCAACACAGTCCCTTGGAAATGCTACTTTGGTACAAGGTTAGGAAACAAGTCTACACCAACCCTCTCCATAGATGCAAGCCCCTGTCAGGGCTCACGCATCCTGAATGCCAATGCATCAGACTTAAGAATTAAAACTCACACTCATCCAAACAATTCACAACCAACCAACCAACAAAGCAACCAACCAGTCAACCAACCAACCAGCTGGCCAACCAGTCAACTAACAAACCAACCACCCAGCCAGCCAACCAGCAAATCAGCCAGTCAACCAACAAACCACCCAGTTAATCAACCAACCAGCCAATGTAAATTGAAACTAATGTCATGTGAGGTCAAATGTTATCATTGAAACTAATGGCATGTGAGGTCAAATGTTATCATTGAAACTAATGGCATGTGAGGTCAAATGTTATCATTGAAACTAATGTCATGTGAGGTCAAATGTTATCATTGAAACTAATGGCATGTGAGGTCAAATGTTATCATTGAAAACTAATGGCATGTGAGGTCAAATGTTATCATTGAAACTAATGGCATGTGAGGTCAAATGTTATCATTGAAACTAATGTCATGTGAGGTCAAATGTTATCATTGAAACTAATGGCATGTGAGGTCAAATGTTATCATTGAAACTAATGGCATGTGAGGTAAATGTTATCATTGAAACTAATGGCATCTGAGGTCAAATGTTATCATTGAAACTAATGGCATGTGAGGTCAAATGTTATCATTGAAACTAATGTCATGTGAGGTCAAATGTTATCATTGAAACTAATGTCATGTGAGGTCAAATGTTATCATTGAAACTAATGGCATGTGAGGTCAAATGTTATCATTGAAACTAATGGCATGTGAGGTCAAATGTATCATTGAAACTAATGGCATGTGAGGTCAAATGTTATCATTGAAACTAATGTCATGTGAGGTCAAATGTTATCATTGAAACTAATGGCATGTGAGGTCAAATGTTATCATTGAAAACTAATGGCATGTGAGGTCAAATGTTATCATTGAAAACTAATGTCATGTGAGGTCAAATGTTATCATTGAAACTAATGTCATGTGAGGTCAAATGTTATCATTGAAACTAATGGCATGTGAGGTCAAATGTTATCATTGAAACTAATGGCATGTGAGGTCAAATGTTATCATTGAAACTAATGGCATGTGAGGTCCAAATGTTATCATTGAAACTAATGTCATGTGAGGTCAAATGTTATCATTGAAACTAATGGCATGTGAGGTCAAATGTTATCATTGAAACTAATGGCATGTGAGGTAAATGTTATCATTGAAACTAATGGCATGTGAGGTCAAATGTTATCATTGAAACTAATGGCATGTGAGGTCAAATGTTATCATTGAAACTAATGTCATGTGAGGTCAAATGTTATCATTGAAACTAATGGCATGTGAGGTCAAATGTTATCATTGAAACTAATGGCATGTGAGGTCAAATGTTATCATTGAAACTAATGGCATGTGAGGTCAAATGTTATCATTGAAACTAATGGCATGTGAGGTCAAATGTTATCATTGAAAACTAATGGCATGTGAGGTCAAATGTTATCATTGAAACTAATGGCATGTGAGGTCAAATGTTATCATTGAAACTAATGTCATGTGAGGTCAAATGTTATCATTGAAACTAATGGCATGTGAGGTCAAATGTTATCATTGAAACTAATGGCATGTGAGGTAAATGTTATCATTGAAACTAATGGCATCTGAGGTCAAATGTTATCATTGAAATTAATGGCATATGAGGTCAAATGTTATCATTGAAACTAATGGCATCTGAGGTCAAATGTTATCATTGAAATTAATGGCATGTGAGGTAAATGTTATCATTGAAACTAATGGCATCTGAGGTCAAATGTTATCATTGAAATTAATGGCATGTGAGGTCAAATGTTATCATTGAAACTAATGTCATGTGAGGTCAAATGTTATCATTGAAACTAATGGCATGTGAGGTCAAATGTTATCATTGAAACTAATGGCATGTGAGGTCAAATGTTATCATTGAAACTAATGGCATGTGAGGTCAAATGTTATCATTGAAACTAATGGCATGTGAGGTCAAATGTTATCATTGAAACTAATGGCATGTGAGGTCAAATGTTATCATTGAAACTAATGTCATGTGAGGTCAAATGTTATCATTGACACTAATGGCATGTGAGGTCAAATGTTATCATTGAACTTGATCATTTGTTTTTTGTGTTCGCTTGCTGTGAACTCAAGCATAATCCATACTTGGGCTACTATGCCTAGTGCACTGGACTGATTTTTGTGTGTGGATTATTTTTCCCTAATCTAGTGTCCTCACCATCAGGCGAACCCACTCCTATTTCAGAGGTACTTGTAATTTATGTTCCCAAGTCAAGGACAAGAAGTCAACATTTTAGTCCACCTGACTGATGTAAGAGTTGAACCCGCTACCTTGGCATCAGCACACCAGATGTTTAAGAATGAGCACTCTTATCCATTCGGCCATGCTGATTTCACTTTACAGTTTGAAGATTTGGCATTTAACTTCGGATTTAAAGACCATGATGGTATTCCATGGCAGATAATGCAGTAGGCACTTGTTGATGATACATTTAACCTTTGAACTTTACCTGTTTGAATTTTCTGCCACACAAAGGATGTTTTCAGGCTTGAGGTCAAGGTGAAGTATGTTCTTGCTATGCATGTATGCCACTCCTTCACAGATTTGCCGCACAAAATGAATACAGTCATTCTCGGTGAGGACATAATCGTCACCAACAACTCTCTCAAACAGTTCCCCAGCTCCAATGCTGTAGAACAGAGACAGATTGATGAGTAACAAAAGTAACCATAACACAAGTAAGCTTTGCTTGTGTGTTGTCTTCTATCACATAACCCTATATATCACAGCAGTAAGAAAATGGATGTATTCAAGTCATTCATTGCTACCTATCTTCAGCAATTTGTGTAACTGTGATAAGACTATAGAGTTCATCCTATTGTACAGAGAATTATAAGTCAATATCTTTTACTGAACTTTAAAAAAAACATCAATAATGTCTATGGACAAAGCTACCTGCCAAAAAAGACACCATAATCAATATTAGTGAACAACTAGGGTTAGAACTGAATATTAAGAAGACACAGATTATGGTCGTCATTAGGAAGAAGGAAATACCACAATGTGATATACAAGAAGATGGACATATTCTTAAACAAGTGAATCAATACTGTTATCTCGGCACAGTCATAATATCTTATGGGAGATGCCTTGAAGAGATTAGAACAAGAATTGCCATTGCGAAGGTAGCCTTTTGCAAGATGAAAAACATACTGACCAACAAAAAGATATCAATTGAAACGTGAAAAAGAGTGTTGAGATGCTACATAGAACCAATACTTTTGTATGGATGTGAAGCGTGGACAATAAGCAGTCAAGCTGAAAAACAGCTAATGGCTGTGGAAATGTGGTTTCTGAGGAAAATGCAAAGAATACCATGGACAGATAGAAAAACCAACGAACAAGTCCTTCAAGAAACAAATGAAGATCGTAAACTGATTAGAGTCATTAGACTGTAGACAGTCAACATTTTTTTGTGCATGTTATGAGAAGAAATGAATTGGAGAACTTGGTGACAACGGGCAAGATCGAAGGGAAGAGACCAAGGGGAAGACCTAGAAGCAAATACCTGGATGGCTTGGCCACATGGCATGGTCGAGACAGGAACACAGAGCTGATCAACGACTCTGGTGATTGAGTGAGATGGCAGAACATGACCGCCCACGCTTACCAGCATGGCACGTGATGGATGGATGGATGGAATCAATATTAAATAAATTTAAATTGTCACAAATGTTGAATATCTTGGCTCCATAATCAACTTTTCAAATGAAGTCAAACATAGACTAGCCTTAGCAATGCAGCTGTTAAAAAGCATTCAGAACCAAAGGCACAACATCAGCAAACACATTAAAGTAACATTATTAAGAGCATGCATCTTTCTCTCTAACATCTGACTGATGTGCTCTTGATAAGTTCAGCAGGTGATCTTCTTCTATATCACACTGTCAACTCATTCAGTATTTCAACTTTTGTAGACCTCAGTCTTTAACATCCTTGATTTTCCTCACCATCACACTCTTCTTCTTATCCTGATGTGGGTCTCATCTCATCTCATCATGTTCCTCTTGTACCTTGCGGTGTCGAGGTGAAGTATAAACTTCGTGAGAGTGCCCGGTTATGGGCTTCGTATATCGACATTCCCATGGATTCTGTTATTCCCTCAGTCCAACGTTTACGTGGTCGGCCTCTTCCTCTGTTTCCATCTGGTCTGTACATCATTGCTTGTTGTGGCATGCTGTTGACTGGTAGCCTACTTGCATGGCCAAACCATTTGACTTGCTGCTTTCTAATAAAATCTAGAGCAGCTTTAACCCCTACTTTAGTCCTGATTTCTTCATTTCTGATCTTATCTCTTCTTGATACGTTGAGTATTCTTCTCAGAAACCTCATTTCTGTTGTTGTGATTTTTCTTTTCTCTTTTTCTGTCATTGTCCAGGTTTGGCATTGGTAGCAGAGAGTTGGTAAACCTGGACAATGATGTGTAAGGTGTGGAATGCGCCTGGCCCTGCAGCCAGCAGGGTTAGGATCGGCTAGCCTCTCCCAGGAGGGGTGAAGAGCGAAAATTAGTAGCCTGCCGATGACCCGCAGACTACACAAGTCAACCCCCACCTCCAAGTGGTGCAGACCGGGCAACCATGACCGCGAGGTCATGGGCTAACGGGGCTATGGCTCGCCATAGGGGATGGACTCCCTGTGGTCAGATTAGTGTCCTAAACCTGCGACTGGCCTAGCAAGCCGGCAGGGGATCTTCATACTGCTCGTAGAAAAACCAAGAAGTATAAACGGACCTGATGTGGGTAATCATCAATATTTGTGAACTGGCCTCTTGGAATATGGTCTTCTTAGTGTTCAATGAAGAAACCACATCTCTGTGATCTCTTGTATCTTTCTACTCTCTGTAATCAGTGTTGAAGAAACCACATCTCTGTGATCTCTTGTATCTTTCTACTCTCTGTAATCAGTGTCCATGATTCACATGTATACAGTAATATGGGCAGAATGTAGCCTCCAACAACTCATTGTCCTTGGACAGGAATATATTTATTACCCAGTATGGTATTTGCCTGATGAAATGCTGCCTGTGTTTGGATTATTCACAATTGTGCATTAAAGAAAACGTTGCCAGTTGGGTGTTTGCACTTAACCTCATAAGTATTCCCATAACTATTATTTTATAGAAAAAATAACCAAAGACAACACAGCATCATGGTCTTACAGTCCTTGCTTGTGGCATTGGTGATCATGTCTGTCCATAGCCATCTGTCTTGTGTACTAGCAATCATTTCTTATACTAATATTCCTCCATGCCATGATGTCAAACTGACCAGCATCTTCTCTCTTGGTCTCACCTTGCCTCTCCTCCCCTCAGCCTTCCCATTGTTACAATGTACTCCAGCTTTTCCTTTCTCATGATATGAACAAAGAATGTGGACTGTCTTCTTCTGATGCTAGTAACAAATTCCCTTTGTGAGTTAACTACTTTCAAGATGTCTTCATTACTCTTTCTATCCCTCTATATAATTCTTCTATAGAACCACATCTTCACAGCTTCGATATAGTTCTTCACTTGCCTGCTCATTACAAATGTGCCCTGAAGCAGTTTCCTGCTAGGAATCTGTGGTGTGATAGGCTCATCACATTTTGTTGACCTGATTGCAGAGAGGGACAGGTGGCCAGTCATTCCCTCACTTAGTGAGATGATGAGCACAGGTGTTGAACCCTCGTACCATCACGTTCATTTTTTATTTTTTGCACTCCCTCACTTTGGAACTCAATCGTAGTCCCTACACACTACTTCTAGTAGTACTGGACTGAATTTTGCGTGTGGATTATCTTTCCCTATAAACAGTATCCCTTGCCATCAGGCGACCTCACTTTGACTTCAGAGGCACTTGTAATTAACATCCCTAAGTCAAGGACAACAGGTCAACATTTTAGTCCAACTGTCCAGTGTAGGAGTTCCACCCCTTACCTTAACATCAGCACACTAGATGTTTAAGAACACACATTCTTATCCATTCAGCCTTACTACAGCGCTCATAATATTCATCAGTGCGGCTCCCAATTAACTTTTCTAATGCACCTGCTCGTTTGCTAAAAGTCATGGCAAAATGTAAAAACTGCCAGACATGAGCACTTTCAATGAAACAAATATTTGTTCTTACTATTCCATCACCAGGACCATCTGTCGTGGAGATTCAAATGCGTCCCACAAGAGCAGAAGCTTTGGATGATGAAGTTTATTCATGATATCAATTTCTCGCCTGATGGAGATTTTCTGATTTTCTCTGCATCTGACAACCTTAGCCGCCCAAACTGAACCATCTGACTTCTGTTTACATCTGTAGACCACGCCAAACTTGCCCCTGGAAAATCCAATAACAGTGATGTATGAATTGAATGCAGTTTGTAAAACTATTGTAGAAGGTCAAGGCAAAAAGTCTCATATCAGATATTGCTGTTGGGGTGTGGAGTGCTAGGCCTTCACATAGGATTCACTTTTTGGACCATTATGGCTCTGGGCTTGACCAAGCCTCATAAAATGGAGACCAGACAATTTTCAGTGTTATAGAATTTGTCTGGGAAGGAATATTGCCAAGGAAGGGAACTGATCCCCCCACCTCTTCATGCTTTCATACTGAATTTGTAAAAACCTAACACACCACATCCCAACATGCCATAGGACTACCTTGACCTTAACCTACATAGCTGATACATTTCCCCTCTTCCCTGTCTCCGTCTTGCAGTGGTAGATAGGCTTCTAAATCCCAGTGATCACAAAGATGTGCAGTTTTTGGCAGAGTCTTCCAAGTCAAACTGGTCAATAGGTATGAGCTTGACAAGTTAGTTAGTTGCATATCCTTTACAGGACATGGCAGTCAACCTGAGCGTTTTTTGGTTGTTTGTGATTTCTTGGCAAGTGTGTGTTCAGTAGTTTGCCATTGCTTTATTAACAACCAGCACTCATACCTTTGTTTAGAAACCGATGCAAGGCGACCTGCTTACAAATCTCCTGTAGCTGTGTTTTGAAAGTGGATGCAAGGCAGTCTGCTTACAAATCTCCTGTAGCTGTGTTTTGAAAGTGGATGCAAGGCAGTCTGCTTACAAATCTCCTGTAGCTGTGTTTTGAAAGTGGATGCAGGGCAGTCTGCTTACAAATCTCCTGTAGCTGTGTTTTGAAAGTGGATGCAAGGCAGTCTGCTTACAAATCTCCTGTAGCTGTGTTTTGAAAGTGGATGCAGGGCAGTCTGCTTACAAATCTCCTGTAGCTGTGTTTTGAAAGTGGATGCAAGGCAGTCTGCTTACAAATCTCCTGTAGCTGTGTTTTGAAAGTGGATGCAGGGCAGTCTGCTTACAAATCTCCTGTAGCTGTGTTTTGAAAGTGGATGCAAGGCAGTCTGCTTACAAATCTCCTGTAGCTGTGTTTTGAAAGTGGATGCAGGGCAGTCTGCTTACAAATCTCCTGTAGCTGTGCTTTGAAAGTGGATGCAAGGCAGTCTGCTTACAAATCTCCTGTAGCTGTGCTTTGAAAGTGGATGCAGGATTACAAATTGCATTCTTAGCCCCTTCACCATAGAGCAAAGGTCTTGACATAGAGAAACACAAGTTCAGTTGCCATGCAAATAGACTGGAGACTGTCAAAGTTAAGGAAAGGCAAACTGAAAAGATATGCCTGACAAAATCAAATGCACTTGACTTTATAACACAGCACAAAGTAACTTGTTTTATGATGACAAATTTATATTATTTTGTAAGTTAATATATTCTTCTGGCATCATATACATCATTTTGATTAGATTTACCCAGCAGTTGAGATATAAGAAATGAGCAACAGAGGCTACAAAAGAACTTCTTCGTTCATATTTTGAGTGGAGTGCATAACACCAAGTTATGCTTCACAAAGGCATGTGTCCAGCATGCATCTGTGTTAGATTTGTTTCCTCTAGGCAGACTCCATCCAAGGTCATGGGCTCAATCTACCAATGGGTAGGTTGTCTTCCCATACAAGATCTAAAGCCCTGCTCTTTGCGATTTCTTACTGTTGCAGGATTGTAATGTGCACAACTTGCACATGGAGTCTCCTGTTTTTCACCCTTATCTGAGAGCGTTAAATCAAGAGATCAGGGGGCATTTAACAGCCCTAATGATGCTGAATTCAGAATAAAACTATCAGGCTATTAGTGGGAAGCCATGACAGAGATCATTGGCTCATAATACAAGACTCATACCCAGAACAAGATTAAAAGTTTATTTTCACGGATCATATTTACATGAAGAAAAGCTTGTGGTCAATCATGCCGACACCTGATACAACAGACATAACTATATTCAGAGTATTAGTGAAACTGTGTAATAATATTCTTATATTTAATGATGGGGGTGAGGGGCAAGGTAGAGCACTGGCTAGTACATTTGACTGCCGGCCCAATGGTCTATGGCTTTGAGTTTGCATTGAAACAGATTGTTTGTATTGACCTGGACTGCAATGTGAACTCAGCCAAATTTGAGTACTAGGTAATGCCTTGGGAAGCAAAGGCAGCTGGTGAGAGAGTGATCACATCACCCCTGGGGTGCAGATTGGTCTATGAAAATCTTAGGCTAGCACCATATGTCCAATACATTTCAAGAGATGTAAAAATAGTCCTCTAATTTCTACCTTATTTAATCTCTGATTACTAACTTACTTAATTTCTTGATGCATATAAGACATTGCAATTATTATTATTATTATTATTATATATATATATATATATATATATATATATATATATATATATATATATATATATATATATATATATATATATATATATATATATATATATATATATATATATAAAGGTTCAGACAGGAATCACTTAGACAGCAGATAAATAGAATAAATAGGCAAGAGGAAAACTCAACAATAATATCTGGAGCACTCACTTGCCAACTTCTTTATCCTTTTCATACAGATCTTCAAAGTGATCTTTTCTGTTGATTACCACTTCTCGTGGCTTGAATGGAAGTTGACCTACAAATAAAAAGTATAAAATATTTGCTGTGAGAGACTATTAGCAATGCATTTATTAAATAATAGCTTAAATTTGAAAACTGATGAAGGAAAGTGCAAGATGCTATCAAATGGGTTAATAAGGAAGTTGTGTTGTATTACCTTCACATTCACCATCACGAATTAGGGTTACAGAGTCAAGGGTCATCACCGTCTCAGAAGGTTCTGAGGGGGGACTGACTCCATGTCGGTTGGCAGCCAGAACTCGAAACTGGTAGGATGTCCCTGGTTTTAAAGCCTCAATTATGCAGGGGAATAGCTGGTATGATGAAGAAAATAAAAGTTAATATAACATATATGAGGCAACAAATAAACAGTTATCATATAAAGCTAACAATCACACAGAGAGAAAAAGATAGCGGGAGAGAGATGGGGAGGGAGAGAGAGAGAGAAAGACAGAGAATGAAAGAAGAGAGAGAGGGAGGGGGATAGATAGAGAGAGCAAATGAGTGAGCAAGAGGGAGTGTGTGTTTGAGTGTGTGTTAGAGAGAGAGAGAGAGAGAGAGAGAGAGAGAGAGAGAGGGGGGGGGGGAGAGAGAGAGACCTTGCTTCTACTGGGGACTGAACCTGAATCACACTGTTATAGCAAGCAAGTGCACTGATGATTATAATGATTACATTATTGTCAGTAAGTAAGTAAAAGGCCTATTTACACACCATCAAGTGCTATCACCCAATCAGCACTCTGTGGGTGATGTGGTCAGTATCACACCGGCCGCCTTTGCTTCTTAAGTCATTTCCTGGTACTCATTTTAGGCTGGGCCAGCCTAGGAGTCCCGGTCAATTTAAAACATCCACCCTGAAGCAGATTAGACCCATGACCAGTGGCCAGTAGGTGAGTATCTAGCCACAGCACCACCACATTAATGTATAAATGTATTATAAGGAAGTCATGGAAGCACAGTGACCAGCATGCTTGCCTGCTGGCCTAGAGGTCATCAGTTTGAATCCCCTTCGAGGCCAAATTTATTTTTTCTATTCAACACGTATTTAACACATATTTAAACTCCATGGCAAAGGGGTTATGAGCGCAGTTCGTAATCCCACATATCACGTTGGAAACACAGCTGTGGGAAATTTGGCAGCAGACCGCCTTAGGTTGGTTTTTTATGGAGTGGTATGGGTACTGGTCATTCAGAAATCAATGGATAAATACTGAACGTAAACTTGCACAGGAATCACTATCAGCCAAAACATGCTGGTGTTGTCTGGTATGTCCTGTAAAGGATATGCAACTTAATAACCACTTTAACAGTTTATTGATTCTAACTTGTATACCCGCATCTTCCAGCCAGTATCTAAACACAAATATGAACTGTCATTTCCCCAATGAGCAGTGCATAGAAACATGGAATCAACATTACTGTGACACAATGACCACATTCAGTGGGGTATATTATACGCTGCGATATTGTAAAAGAAAATGAAATCCTTAAAAATCCACTGTCATGCAAGCTTATTATTATTATTATTATTTTGATTACTATTATCATCATCATAGTCTTAGTTACTTCTGCATATAATTGTGTATTTACACATACGTTTGCAGCAATCAGGCACAACTGATATGTTACTAAGGAAATGTTTAAGCATGTATGTCTCAGTGAGTGATGTGCTGCCATGCGCTTGCCCACACAGGATTACAGTAAAGTGTACAACTCAAATGGGAATGTCAAAACACAATTTTATAGTTCAATAAAATAGCTTTTTTCACTATCTCTCCATAACTGAAGCTGAACAGACAATTAATTCACACAAAAACTAATGTATTTGCTTATAATTGATGGAGAGATTTGAACGAGATACCATTGAATTCATTTTGTTAGCTCTATTCAGTAGATCCTCCCTCCTCTTTATTGAAAAATTAGTTATAGCAATTTCACTGAATTTGTTTTTCTAATTCACATAGTGCAAACCTTGTCCATGTGTTTTCCCTGGTAAATTATAACAGGCACTGCAACATAATAGAAACCGATGCAAGCACTATGCAGACTGCCCATAACGATGTATTTTCCTACCTTGCACCGTGGTATAAAAATGTCCCATGTCTTCTCCTCTACCTCCTTGCCTTCGATGATGTAATAGATCACCTCAGCCTCATCTCTGGAGGTGCAGTCAGGCAAAGACAGAGACACACTGCTGCTGTCTTTGACACTGACACAAGGCCTGCCAACTGGAGCTTCTGCAGATCCTGAATGTATGAAACAAGAACAAGCACAAAAAAGTTAAATAGTCAATTTAAAGTAAAGGCACTCTCATGGCATATGCTGCCATTGGAAGTATGAAATGTTAAAGCTTCACATAATCTAGGCCTAACATTTGAGGTGGGGTAGCTAGTTTACTTCCTCATTACATTTCCTTCAGTGACAATTCCCAGACAATTCTGACAATTATTTAGTATAAACTGTTATGAAGGCTGGGTTGAGCTCAGAGTCATACTGGTCAGGAAGAGACCAGCATGGCTGAATGGATAAGAGCACTTGCTCTTAAACTTCTGGTGTGCTGATGCCAAGAAAGCGGGTTCAACCCTAATACCGGTCAGTTGGACTAAAATGTTGAATTCTCGTCCTTGACTTGGGGACGTAAATTACAAGTACCTCAGATGTCAGAGTAGGTTCACCTGATGGCAAGGGACATTGGTAACAGGGAAAAACATCAGTCCAGTGCACTAGAAGTAGTAGCATGTGTATGGACTATGCTTGAGTTCAAAGTGAGTGAACGCAAAAGAAAAAAAAAACTTGTCACAAAGTAATGGCTGCGTCTGCTGGGGATTGAAACCGGACCATTGTCATGGCAAAGTCATGCATACATCCCATTACCTCTTAGTGTATGTGATCAAAATCAACCTGTTGTGTGTGTTTATTTTTGAAAACCACATTCATACTTTAATTATACAGATCTCAAATCTTAGGTTTTCTGGATCAACTCTGCTGATGATATTTCTCCATGCCACTATCTCAATCCACCCAGAATAATTTCTCTTGGTCTGCCTCTGCCTCTCTTCACCTCAATCTTTTGTAGATAATGTTCTAGTTTCATTAGTCTCTTTCAGGCAGTCGTTATTTGATAACACCATATGACGGATATATCAAAGAGATAAAGAATAGAAAAGGACAAGCAAAAACTGCTTTGAATGAAATGAAGACACTTGTTTGCAATAGCCCCTGTCACTGGAGGAGAGGAACAGTATTCTTGCATGCTACACAGAAACAATTTTAACATATGGCTGTGAATCCTGGAAAATGTGCACACAAACACAAGCAAGAAATCCCTCAAAGATGTAGTTTAAAAGATGCATGCTGAAATTTCCTTGGACAGACAAAATGAGAAATCAAATTCTTTAAGATACAAAGACAACTTATCACAAACATCTGAAAAAGGCAGTAGTAATATTTTTTGGCCACACTGTGAGCAGAGAAAACCGAGACCATGTTATTGTGAGAAAGATTTATGAAAAAAGACAGGAAAACAGTGAGATAAGATTCTTGACAGTCTTTCCTCATGGCAGGGAAAGGTATCTGCACACAAATTAATAAATGTTGTTGGTTAAAGAATGTAAGATGAGGAGAAGCATGATTGTCCACAAGGTACTTAATGAATAAGATGATGGCTGATGTATATATAAAATGGTATAGTTAGGTAAGAATGTTTGCAGACTCACTTCCAATGGAAACATTAACGGTGGTCTTCTCAGTACCATTACTGGGAATCTGTATGTCGGTCATCTCAACTGTGCCTGATCCAGTAACTGTCTTTACTGTCTGACTGCTCAGGTTTTGGTTGAGGTCATCTGGAGACATAAACATATTCGATGGGATGTGTAATGAAAGTGGCATTTGACTATAAATCAATCAATTAGGTGCCATCTCCTCAGTGAAGGTTGGCTGCAATAGAAAATACAGTATCTTCCACATGTTTATATGTTGCGTTTTGTGTATTTGTTTGCTGATGAAGGCTAATCACCGAAATGTCCTATGTTTTCCATAAATTATGTTCTGTAAAGCTGCATTACTTTGTGTTATGTTATACTATTTACCTTTCTACAGCTTTACAGCAGTTCCACTTTTATAAACCCAGTTTTGTTAGAACCACTATATTTGTTATTGTTTCCATGAAATATGACATATTCTTCAGTATATCCACATTTCCAGGGCCTCTATTTGACAATCTAATTGCTTATATTGCTATAATTTTTTTTAAAATATGGTTCAATTTCCTCCCCCTCCCCCCTAACAACAGTGATTCAGAGTGCGTCTCTATCACAAGCCAAAGTCGCATACATGCTTTTCAGCTGATTTGTTCAGTATCCAGAATTCATGCTGTGTGTTGCCACAGAAAATGTGCATGTTCTTAGTTCTCTGACTTATGTTGTCCTATCTGCTCCATTCCTTAAAGTTTTAATTGCTTTAATTTCTGCAGAGCAATGTTTGTTCTTCTTGTTATGCCTGTAGTCACATTTCCATCGGTCGTCGGCTGTGAACCTGGATTGTAAACACTGCTAATACTACTATATTGTCATAATGTCTCTGTACTGCTTTTTCTTAAAATATATGTTTTGACATGTGTTTTAAAACTTTTATCGATTGTCATTATTTTTGCTTTTGTTGTATTGACATATACATTTTGTTTTATAATTTGCTAGTGCAACAAAAACAACACCAACAACAACAACAACAACAACAACAACAGCGCTAGAAACAGCAGCTGCTGCTACTACTATTGCTCCTCCCCCTTCTACTATTACTACTACTACTACTACTACTACTACTACTACTACTACTACTACTACTACTACTATTACTACTACTACTACTACTACTACTATCAACAGTTATGTTTCTTTTGTTTCTACACTTCTCCCATTACTTGTTCATCTGCAATATCTGCTACTCCACCCATCCATCATGTGCCATGCCGGTAAGCGTGGGCGGTCATGTTTTGTCATCTCACTCGATCACCAGAGTCGTGGATTAGCTCAGTGTTTCTGTCTCGACCATGCCACGTGGCCAAGCCATCCAGGTATTTACTTCTAGGTCTTCCTCTTGGTCTATTCCCTTCGATCTTACCAGTTGTCACCAAGTTCTCCAATTCATTTCTTCTCATAACATGCCCAAACAATTTTGACTGTCAGCGTCCAATATCTCTAATCAGTTTACGATCTTCATTTGTTTCTTGAAGGACTTGTTCATTGGTCTTTCTGGCCATCAGATGTTTTTCAGCTTGACTGCTCATTGTCCAAGCTTCACATCCATATAAAAGTACAGGTTCTATGTAGCACCTCAACACTCTTTTTCTCGTTTCAATTGACATCTTTTTATTGGTCAGTATGTTTTTCATCTTGCTAAAGGCTACTTTTGCCATGGCGATTCTTGTTCTAATCTCTTCAAGGCATCTCCCATCAGATGTTATGACTGTTCCGAGATAATTGTACCTATCTACTAGGCCTACTGCTACTAATAATACTTAATTTCCGTTTTCTTCTACTGGTGCTATTACTACTGCTGTTACTACTACTACTTTAACTAATATAATTACTACAACCACAAACACTACTAATACTATTGATAACGCTACTGGTGATAATGCTGCTACTACTACTAATACTACTACTACGTCTTTTTCTATAACTGTTGATAATGACGCTACTGTTGTAACTAAAACAACTACTAACACTATAAATAATTAAATGCAACAACAAAACCCACTATATTACCATCACCACTACTACTACCACTGCTCCCACAACTACTACTACGACCTCCTCTCTATACCACTTACACAACACAGACCTGGCAACACATGTGCCACTAAGCAACATCTAAACGTGCACACCATTAGATAACAAATGGCTAGCACACTACACTAGTGATGGGATCACACCAAAAACTGATAGCCTATTAAATACGGAGTCCCAGCGTGTTAAACACGAAATACAGACTTGACGCGTTACTGTGCTAGGATTCATCGTATTTTTTAAACTAACAGCTTGTCACACCTGCAATATTGTGATGCTTGTAGGTTGGTAACTGGGTTATTTGGCAGGTTGGTTGGTTGGATAGTTGCTTGGTTAGCTGACTGATGACTCCTCTCAATTCGGAGGCAAGAGTGTTAACTCTTTAAGTCCGATGCATGGCGTTCAGGTCGTTTGAGCCCTCGAAAGGGTTTACTTCTAAGCATCTACCCGACTGCAGTTGGTCAGGGCTCTTCCCTCCTGGTCAGAGGCCGGGGTTGGGGGTGTGAAGTGGCAGGACTTCGGACAATCTAGGTCACATTGCCTTTCCTTCCCGGACAACTCGCACACGGTTCTGAAAATCGTCTGCCGCATATTTGCATGAGCCCGAATTGCCGGGAAAACAATTCATTATTGATTCATGCAAAAGACAGCATTGCAGTTATAGACATATTTCAAGCGAACGAAAGAAGAAGAAGAATGATCCCAGGCATATTATGGCAGGCATGCGCATCAACCGCTATGCCACCTCGGCCCTTTCTTTTTACATGCCCAGAATATTGTTCCTAGAATGTAAGCTTCGACAGGCAGACAGGGCATTGCTTTGCTGATCCGTTGGCTTCTGCAGTTTGTCTTGTTCTAGACGTATTTGTCTGGTTATTTTCAGCTCTGGAGTAAACTAGGCAGGCCGAGAGAAGGATCATGTTGCATGTACAACACACGGTCTCTAAGTCTAAACCCAGCCTAGACCACCTGCTATGGAGAGGTATAACTCCATTTTACAGACTATCGTCTGTCAAGACAGCCAGGTACCAGTCGGTACCGAAGTACACCTCAGCATGAACTTTGCTGCAGGGCTCTCCTTCCCACCTCGAAGCAAAGAAATTAGTCGGGTTGGCAAAGCGAGTACTGCAACTTAACAAGTGACGAGAGACAAATGATGATGCAACCAGATGATGATTCAGCACAACCAGTGCGGACTGGCTGGGGTAAGGTATAGGTGGGTCATATTTCCTCCACTAAGTCGGCTCCGTGGCGAAGAGGGTACGGACGCAGTTCGTAATCCCCCATACCCGCATTCGAAACATAGCTGCGGGCGATTTGGCAGCAGGCCGCCTTGCGTTGTTGTTTTTTTAGCGAAATAGTATGGATGCCGGTCGTTCAGAAAGCAATGGACATCTACTGAACGTAAACTTGCCAAGAGATCACAACAGCAAATAATGCTGGTATTGACTGCTACGTCCTTTAAAAAAAGATATGCAACCAACTCGTTTTAGGTATGCCATTGTCAAAAGACCCCAATCCAATGTGCAAGATGATGTGTGACTATTCTCTTCTTCTTCATTCTTCTTAAGCTTTCCGAGCCATTGAGGTTCTTTGGTGCAAATACAATCTGTCTCCATTCGTCTCTCTGGTGGACCTTCTCTTGCCAGTCGTTGATTCCAAGTGCTTGTAGGTCTGTACATGTATTATCTCTCCACCGTCTTCTTGGTCTACCTCGGGGTCTACGGTCATTTATTTCCTGAGTGTAAGCGAGTTTTGTTTCCCTATTATCTTCCATTCGTTCTATATGCCCCAGCCATTGTAGTCTATTAGCCTTCATGATACCAGTGATTAGCGGGGACTTAAACAGATCATAAATGTCTTTGTTACTTCTTCTTTTCCACTCTCCACTTTGTGTATCCCTAATGGGTCCAAAGATGCGTCTTAAAATTTTGTTCTCAAAGGTTTGTAACTAGGCTTCGTCTCCTTTCGTTGTACTCCAGGTTTCAGAGCCATACAGCACAACTGGTCTGATCAGTGTTTTGTATATTGTGATTTTGGTGTTACGAGATAGCACCTTTGATTTTAGTAGATGTTGTAGTGCATAGTATATCTTATTTCCAGAGTTGATTCTAGTTTGTATTTCTTCCCTTATGATGTTGGAGCAGTTGAAGATTGTACCCAGGTATTTGTATGTTTCCGTTCTTTTAATGGTCATATTATCTATTTGTATGTGGCCAGAGTTTGTAGCCATTCCGTCTCTTGAAATTACCATATATTCTGTCTTATCTTGGTTGATAACCAGCCCCATCTGTTGGGCTTTTTCCTTTAAGTGAGTCAATATTTCCAATTGTGTGACTATTATCAAAGAAAAATAAATTGTGTACTTATTTATTAGGTGTGTTCATTTGAAACCGTTCGTGCCGCACCGCACGTAATTGAGTACGTTGAACATGATCATGTCAAAGTCATGTGATAAGTACTGACCAATGAATAAATAAGCACGTGCTACTCGTCCCATGATGCATAGGTTCTGTTTCTGACCGTTGAGGAAATGGCCGGGTTGATCCAAAATCCGTCCAAAAAAGCTCAAAGAGCGGTGATTCAGTTTCTTTCATTAGAAAGATGTCGACCAGTGGACATTCATCGAAGAATATAGGCAGCGTACGGTAACAAATGTTTGTCGAAGACAACAGTGACAGACTGGGCACGAATGTTTCGGAAAGGACGTCAGTTCACAACAGATCTTCGACGGCCGGGTCAAGCGCATATTGTACAACAGAAAAAAACCATCGCCAAAATTGATGCAGCAGTACAGATGAACCGTTGTCGAAGCATACGTTCGCTAGCGAAAGAATTTGATGTGTCAGTTGGGACAATTCGAAAGGTAGTTCGTAAGAAACTGCAATATCGGAAGGTGTGTTCACAGTGGGTACCACGGATGTTGACCGACCACCAAAAAGAGGAACGCATGAGATGGTATTTGAGTGGAGGGTAATGCATTTCTCTTCTGCATAGTGGCAGGCGATGAATCATGGTGTCATCACTTTGAGCCGAGCAGCAAAATGGTGCTGTGGTGTAGCAATTAACGCGCCTACTTACCCGACAGTGGTTCGGAGTTAAATTTCTAGTATTATCACAAGCTGGGGTGGCTGGGGTTTTGGTGTCAGTCTCAGGCTCAAAAGGTACCGTGTTCGATCTCGGGCAAATGGGCGGAGTGTTTCCAAGCCCCGCTGGTATCGAATAACATCACACGTCCCTCTGATCTCTTGGGTGGTGAGATGGGATAAATAGCTCTTCGGATAACGACGTAAAACAAGGGGTGCATGTTGTGCATATTAAAAATCCCACGGCAGTCAGAAACCGCAAAGAAGACCTTGGCCGAAGACCTGACACCGTTTATAAAGAAATAACTTCTTAAAGAGCCCATTACCAATGATGTAATCTGTCTAAGGGGGAGTAAACCTTACCCAAATACATGCGGAAGTCGCACACGCTGACCATTGAGGTGCATAATTAGGTAAGAATGAGATCAGTGTCGCCGAATGGATGAACTAATTGTTTCATGAAAAATGTCATTAACTTTTTCAGTTATCAATATAATTTAATTTAGTTATTGATATAGTCACTCGCTAGCCTGTGAATGAATATGCCAAGGCCAAAGTTAGTGTGTTTCTTAGTTTCTTAGCCAATGCACTGACCGCTGTGGCACAATGAAACAAAATATGCATGTGTGTAATGCACATATGCCTTTCTCCGTAGCGATGACGTTGTGGACGCGATTCGTAATGACGCTTATCTGCATTCGAAACACAGCGGTGACCAATTTGGCAGCAGACTGTGTCGCGCTGGTTTTAACGTGCTGGTATGGGAGCCGATCGATCAGTAATCAATGGCAAACTACAGAAGGTAAACACTTGCCGGGTCATCAACAGCGGCAGTAAAATGTTGGTGTTAACTGCACCGTCCTGTAAAGGACATGCAACTATTTTTAAAAAATGCACATATACGCATACACACAGTACAAATATACACACGCATACACACATACATGAAACATACACGCGTAAATACTTACATACATACATGTATAGATAAAAACTACAAGCATAAATACTTACACATACAACGGCAAACAAGCACGCGATTACACACATACAAATATATACCGTATCCACATATATACCTCATACACATACACCATAAATAAATACACACACATACATATACACGCATAAACTATTTCTCTCTCACTCACACAGACAGACATATAATGTAACAGGTGTTGATGCCTACCTGTATAAACTGGCGTAAATATACATTCGAGTTGAATACAGTTATGCACACATATCACATAACAGCCATGTGAAAGAGACATCTAATTGAACAAGTGATCAGATGCATTGTGTATATGCTAATTATGTACAAGCCAGCATGATCGGCTACATACAGACTCACAAGTGTTGGTGGAGAAACTATGTTGATGTGTGGGTGTGCGCGTGAGTCATTATCATGTAGCAGGTTTTATGCAGGGCGTCGCTCTCATCATAACCATCCGAAAAGTCCTCTCCCTCTTTGCGACCTCCAACTGTCGTAGGATTCTTAACAATCGCAACATGCAAGCGAGACCTCATGTTTTACGGCCTTATCCTATCTATTTACCCAAGAGATCAGAGGGACGTACCATACAATTAGCTCCCAGTGGCCTGTGCAGAATATCGCTATCATCATGACCCTTAGAAAAGTCTCTCGGTCTCTTGTCGCCTCTCCTACCTTGCGCACCTTCATCCCAATGGTGTCTGCAGTGTCCTGTGCCCATCTTCGTGAGGGTCAACTACTGCTTCCTCTACCAGGAACCACGCCTTCCATTACTGTTCTTGTCAAACCACGTGATGTTTAATATGGTCAAAATATTTCATTTTTCAAGATATGATATTTGTGAGTCAAATTTCTTCCATGTTCAAACCGTGTAAAGTGTTAGTATTTTTCGTCTTCTTGGTCCACGGTATCCACTTTGTTCTTACGCTCCAAAGCTCCAGTTTTCTTTTTAGGTGACCGCAAAATAGTTTATGACTCATGTTCATATGTTATCACAGGAAAGATGCATGTTCACAAAAATTCTAACTTATTTGCTGGTGCTGTTCCGTTTGACCAATTAATTATTAACACTGTCATGTTCCTTGTGCAATCCTCTTTAATTTGATATATAATACAATATATATGCTACCAGTTTGACAGTTTTAAAACCATGATTGTGACACGCCCCTACTTCCCATTTTCTGCCATGAATTAATTTTTGTTTGGTCAGGACCACATTTTTGTTTGGCTGGCAATCAGTTACTACTGTTTAATCTCTTTGTGTTATAGAGAAGTCTAACTGCATCCCTGGGCTTAACGCCATGCGCTGTTGTTATTATGCTTTTATTTTGCACAATGTAGCAAAGTATCCTCTGTAAAGACGGCAAGATGCCAGTGTATGTGTGTATGTATGTATTATATGTGTATACATAATATGTGCATGCTGCTATGCGTTGAAGGACTTGGAGATGGTGTTTGTGAGTGAAAGCTGGGAATATCGTGGACAGAGAAAAATGGAAATGCTGAGGTGCTGACAGCTTTGGACGTTTCTAAATCACTCATTGAAAGAATAAGGACAACGAAAATTATAACTAATCGGTCTTATCAACAGAAAAGGTGGAATATGGAAATTATCCTTATGTAGGACATTACTAGACAAGACCAGAGGAAGACAGATAGATAAAAGGTGTATGTGGTAAACTTCAACTAGCAATAAATAATCATATCAGCGGCTTTATCATTATGAAAACAGCAGGTGACAGAGCGGGGTGGTGAGTCATGAGCATCGATGTCTGCTTCACACTAAGCACACGAAGAAGATTTACAGTATATAAGTACAAATGAACAAGGGCAATAGTCAATGAGCATTGAGCAGTAGCTGGAATGCCTACCAGCCTGCTGGGCATTCCAGTCCCCAATGAGACGGAATTTTCGTCTTTTGTAGACCAAAGTTTCCAGGCTGGCGCTGCCAAAGTGGGTATCAGGAACTGTTCTGATAAGTAAAAGCGGCCGATGTGTCATTGACTACATCAGCCATTGAGTACAGCTTGGTCTACACAAATTTGGAGCTAGCTTCATGTATACAATACACCCCCAGACTTAGAAACTGGTGCTTTACTGTTATGTATTTACAATGGATTTGTTTTCCCTATTAGCAATTTCCCAATCCATCAGACGAACCCACTCCGACTTCAGGGGTACTTGTAATTTACGTCCCCAAGTAAAGGACGATAGATCAACATTTTAGTCCAACTGTTCGGTGTAGGGGTTGAACCCCTTACTTCGGCATCAGCACACCGGATGTTTAAGAACAAGCGTTATTATCCAATCTGCCATGTTGACCTACAGGTTACAGTTTAAACTATACGAATCTGCCAACGGTCTAAAAAGGGGTGTCAGATTTTTAGGAGTCTAGTATATGTTTTGTTGCGCTATGACAACACACCCAACATGAATTTAAGATGAAGTTATCGAACGAGTTTGCAATTACCTGTCAGAAATCATAACTAAAGTTAATTCATAACAAAGTTATCAAATGACGTTGCAACTATCTGTCAGAAATCTTAACCAAAATTAATTCATAATCAAGTTTATGAAACGACGTTACAGCTATCTGTCTGAAATCATAACCAAAAGTAATTAACAATGAAGTTATCGAACGACGTTGCAAAAACAGATCCAACTTAATTCACGTTTAAGTTACTGAGCTAAATTACAATCATGAATCAGAAAGTAAACGAAACGTGAATTCACGATACGTTATTGAGCGAGGTTAAATTATCTGTAAGACGGCATAGAAGGGAACACCCAGCAGTTTGTCAATGACAGAAAAAAATTTCCCCAACACTTGCCAGTCAATGCAGGACTTTTCAGCTATGGAGAAGACTATCACTGCATCCTGCAACACGACTGCAGGTTCAGCATGATCAATTATCTGACGAGAGAGCCGCGGTAACGTAGTGGCTATGACTCTTGCCCGCCGACCAGGTTTTCATGTGTTCGAACCCCTGTGAAGTGCGAATTTTCGTATAAGTTACCTTACCAAGAAGACGGTGGAGATATATATATATATATATATATACAGACCTACAAGCACTTGGAACCAACGACTGGCAAGAGAAGGTCAACCAGAGAGACGAATGGAGACGGATTTTATCTGCAGCAAAGAACCTTAATGTCTCGGAACGCTGAAGAAGAAGAAGAAGAGAGAAGTTACCTTATTCTCGCTATAGCGGGATAATAATAACTGAGAGATCAAAGACAGGCCAGGAATACAAACTGGAGTTTGTAATATAAACTTCAAAGATAGACCAGGAAAACGAGCTGTGGGTTATAATACAAACAACTAACATTATGCTGATGACACAGTATTGACAGCGGACAACGCAAAAGATCTGCAACACCTGTTACACATGGTGGTAGTACATTAGTACAAAAAAAGTACTTTTCAATTTCCTTGAATATCACGGAGAATATAAACATCGTTAAAGGTCAAAGGCTGATAAGAGGAAAATCATGGCTGGCTCAAGCAGTGGATAGAATCAGAGAGAACATTGTGAGAGGAGGTATGGCTCAGAGTGCCAGAGGAAAAGGAAACCGAGGCATTGGAGAGTCGATGTGGTCAATCGCACGTAGGCTGTCTTTACTTCTCATGACATTTCATAGTACTCATTTAAGGCTGGGTCGATCTGAAAGCCCAAGTCACACCCCAAACAAACAAACAAAAACAACAAAAACAACAACAAAACAATCCAATCCGTCTGGATAGAAATTTGAATATATGACCACTGGACCAGCAGACAGCGTGCAAGCCACTGCGCCGTTCGGCTACATTTGTGAGGTATGATGCTGGAGAGTAGATTACAATCATACCCTAGGCCTAAGAGGGTTACTCATAATTATTTCTAACCCATTGTCGTGTAATCTTCCAGACATCACATTTAAAGAATATCAATCATTGCTTGATATCATCTTGGTGTCAGTTAACAAATGTGTACACAATAATAAGCCGAACATAGCATAAATAACACGTACAATGAAAGGTTGTAGCGAAGTCGGTCACCATAAGTGTTTTCAAAGACTAGAGAGACATTTTGTCAGGTTCAGCAAAATACTTAACATAAAACTGACGAGATGTGTTCATCAAAACGGCAGTTATTGAAGAAGACATTTTCACGACTTCGCGAACAGATATGTATTTCACATACAGGATGATGTGAAAGATGAACTCTGTCTCCGTCATATAACGTATATGAATGTGTAATTATATAACGTATAATTATAAAATTGGCATAAAGATTCACCTCATCGCTGCAACTCCTCTTCCTAGTCATGAATTTCTGATTCTATCTGGAGCGCAATACCGCAGGATTCCTGCGCATGGCTGCGACATCATATATTTCCATATCAAGCGGACCGTTTCTGGCTATCCTGCACACATGTCTTGTACTCCCAAGACGGCAAGATTATCAGCTCGACCGCTTTGCTCACAAAAATCCAATCTGACAATGTGAACGTTACGGAGTTCGTGCACTGAGCTGAGTTTCTCTAAACTCAGATTTTAGTTAGAAGGAGAACAGAGCACTCATGGGTTATACCCGTGTGCCGTGATGTTGATCCATCGACTAAAATAAACTAAAAAATGAACATTAAAATAAGCCAGGTAACTTATGCCAATGCACGGATGATATGGGTGCATTATGGTGCAAGCACCAACCTTGACGTACCCAACGAAGAGGTGAAATACCCGGTATCATGAACTGGAGCCAGTTACAACAAGGCATGCACAAGACAAATTATGGTGCAAGCACCAACCTTGACGTACCCAACGAAGAGGTGAAATACCCGGTATCATGAACTGGAGCCAGTTACAACAAGGCATGCACAAGACAAATGCACATTAGCATGTACACTTCAGAACCTAGACCACAAACATAAGTCACGGAGTTAAAGCAGCATATAGAATACAGATTATCATTAATTATCTGCCACTAAAGAAGAAAATTGCCGCTTTTGAATATAAATTTTACAGATGAGTTCTTAGAATACTGTAGAACAAGAAGAAGCAAAATGCTGACCGTTCTACAAGATGTGAACATCGATGAAAACTAGCTCACAGACGTGCATCATGTCTCGGAAACTGATATACTTCGGCCGTCTTAAACGTCACAGTGTTGTAAAGAACAGTGATAGAAATCATGGCCCCTGAAAGAAGACAAGCACGAAAATGGACGCAACACATTGCAGACACCTGCACGAGACAGGGGATCTGGCAGATGATTCCACAATCCTTCCTGCGGGCCGCGATAAGAGCGACGTTATGTGAGGGAATTGCTACATTCTGATGACGTCATGGTACGTTTTAGGACGTTACACACTTCCTATGCCACCGTATACCTGTGAATTAAGGACACCGAAGTAGTGTAAGTGGGGCTCCATCCAGTGCTTTTGAGGATCTTATATAAATCAACCATTTATCGATCCTGATCCTCAAAGGGTGATAACTCTTTTTCCCCCCAAAAAGGTAGGCGTGGTCAGAGGTGACGTGGTCTAGTGACTCATCATAGGTGGCGTGTTCTAGTGACTCATCATAGGTGGCGTGCGTGGTCAAGTAATTATAGTGTACAACATAAAAATACGACATAAAACATTAAAAATAAAAAACAAACGAGTCAAGTAAGGTATATAATAATTTTAATAAATCATATATAGACAAACAATACATATTAAATAAGTAATGGCATAGTCGAGATATTATCACTGTCAACCTTTCTTTTTATATAGAGATATGACAGCGAATTACGATGTTGTGTGTATGTATATACAGAAGAGTCTTGTGTTTTGAAGCCTATATTGGTTCCCCCACTCGGTGTTTGGGTGTTTAATACTTCCAAAAACGTGTCCTTGTTTAAATGGGTGTTGTGGTTTTTGGTCAAACCTTTGGTACTGATTTTATCATAATCACCCACACAAATATATGTTTTACTACACAATGAGACCATCCCCTCCCCTTCGTACTCTAGTTTGAAAAGCCCGGGGGTTCTCTTTTCATAGGCTTTGATAGTCTGGCAATCCTGACAGGTATCAGTACTAGGGGTAATTCTATGAACAGGGCAGGTTTCAGATGGGAACCAGTGATTATAGACTCTGTCATACTCTGCTCTAAGGTGTGGTCTAACCACCTCAGAGAGTGAGGCGGCGCTAAGGGCCAAATAGAGAGAGTCAGTGTCCATTTCAGTGAGTTGGTAGTCTTCTTTAGCGATAAATTTGTCGAGAAAGTCGTAATAGAAAGCTAGCATGCGCAACTTGGCATACTGGTAGACAAAGAACCCAATCTGTAGAGGTAGATCCCAGACAGTTTTCTTTTTTAGGGTTTCTACTTCGAAAAGATCGTCTGTAACAGCAGTCATGCTTTTGAACCTGGGGTTATTTATTAGTTTGGTAGTGTCTTTTCCCTGGCAGTAGGAGACATCAGTATGTTTGGCCTTATTGGTAAGTGTTTTCCCGTAAGCGGCGTTACCTAACAACTTCATTGTGTCGGCTGTAATAGACTCGGCTGGATTTTTGTCCCCTTGGCGACGGGCATTAGAGACTGCTTCCCCGAATTGTTTAAAACAACTAACCGGTCGATATTCTATTGTCTGGTAGATGTGGGTAACGACCAATCCATGCGCTAGATACCACTTTAAAAGAGGGGTGGCTAATAATATTTTCTTCCCGAAATAACTACCAATCAATGTCCGTCGTGGGGTACTCAATAGTTTATTTTTTATGGCATATTCTTGCATAAACTCCCCAATATCATCTCTCGACACCTCCGTGTTCTTGAAAATAGGGGGCATTTCGGCAAATGACTCTTTTAAATTAGTCGGGGTCTCTATATCGCACTCAACCAACCCGAAAAATGTATCACTTTTTACAGCGTCGATGATCTGGTTTTCACTCAACGATCCCCAAGGAAGTTCTGATGGTGGAAATGTTTCCCGCAAGAAACACTTGATGGTTGTGTTTGACCTCTTTAATCTCTGCCACTCACATTCCCAAATAACCTTAACGGTCACCCCAACAGTTTTTTCTAGATACTCGTGGATCTCGCACGTGTTCTGGTATAGTTCGACTAACGGTTTTTTATTGACGGGATTAATCGTTTTCCCAGCAGTTAGACGGCAAGAGGGGTGCCCGTGGAACAAACACCCATGGAATTGGTAAGCTGTCGTATTCTTTTTATCCCACCCATCTACGCGAATATGTCGGTCGCCGAGCTGCATCTCGTGACTATTGAATTGGGTTTTTAACTCTATGTTGTTGTTGTGTGACACCCAGGTTAACCACTCTCGACTCTGACGTGTGTACTTGTGTAATCTGTGTGCTCTAAACCCATCCTCGCGGCTTCGATATATGGGGAAGTCTGATGGCATCTCTTTCATAAGAGACCAAAGGTATAATGCATTCGCATCAAATCCTTTAATGCTTTTTACCAGCTTATTACCCCTGATACAGGTCTCATTGACTTGATGGTAGCGATGGAAAATGATACTCGGTCCACCCACGACGTTATCTCGTAACAACTTGTGCACCTTCTCCTCCTTCTTCGAAAACAAAACAAAAGAAACATCTTTATTCATAGTGTTGAATAAGTACTGTAAAGTAATGCCGGGGACGGAGATGGCCTGCTTGCACATGTCTATATTTAAACCGGCATAAAAGGCTACTTGTTTTTCCAGGGCTTGTAGAAAAGGAGACACGTCTTTGATGTTGTACCAAATTAGAAAGTCCCGCAAGGTAGTCATTTTATTATCGGTCCACGCTTTCTGACAAACGGCGTATTCTGTTTCGGAAATGTTACGGTTTTTAAGTTTTGAGAAAAAAGCACCGTGTGGTGGTAGGGCTGTCTCATTTAGCTTACTGAGGTCGGTTAGATACTCATATGGAAAAAATCCCTTTGTCTCTTTTATCCCAAACGAGGCTAAATATTGAGAGTAACTTACGCCCGGGACCAGAAAGTTGGAGACGTCGAGGAATTTCAGTCTTTCTGTCGCTATACACATAAAATTATTATTTCTCTTGACTATAAACTTGAACGGGTTAGCCTCCCGATCAAGGAAATACCGTACCAAATAAGGTTTCAGAAGGTTAGTGTCATACTTACCGCTATTCATTCCAAACAGAGGGAGCTGGAACAAATACAAGTCGAGCCTCTCACTTAATTTTGGGTGGTCACCTAATTTAGCAAAGACTGACTCGAACTTTTTGAGTAAAAGCTCATACGATTTAGCAGCTATGTCATGGAGATAGTCCAACATTTCATTTACGAGGACCTGTGGATCACCGGTGGTGATGAAACATTTAGGGGTGTCGAACCCAGGGACATTAGAGGCGACCGCACACGAGAGGGGGACGTGTTTGGCCATGAAGGTTGTCGACTTTGAGTCAGCCGGTAAATTTTCATTGGAGAAGAAAGATTCCATATCGTAGCACGCTCTGAAAGGGAAAATAAAATTTTCGTCCACGTCAAACCCGTGGTCACGGAGCAAATCCAAGATCGATTCGGTCGGCCGATAAACCCCGCCTTTATACGTTTCGATACTGGCTACGCCTTTGCACCTAAGTTCGTGGGGTGTCAATCGCTTATACATCTTAAACAGCTTACCGCATTTCCCACAAGAAAAACACCGAGCGGCCTTGGCCACATCAACAATATACATGAAATGGTTTTCATGCAGAAGAAGATTCAGTATATCTGGATGTGTACTAGTGCTTCTAATTTTCGGAACCAGATATTCCTCCTCTGTAAAGGCAAACACATTGATTTGTGTTTTGAAACATTCTTCCAGGGCAGGTAAATCAACTAAACTAACACCAGAAAAAGGGGTGTGGGCGTCCAACTCTTTATAACACAGCCATTTGGTGAACAGTCTTCGTGTATCTTTTCTAAGATACCTGACATCTTTTCCTTGTGATTTAAACACAGATATACAGCGAAATATACACAAGTTGTCTGTGTACGGCTTACCGCGTGAGTCCGTTTGAAGCGTATTAATAAATTTGTTTTGTTTGATAAAGTCGGGGATTGATTCTATACAACAACCAACAGGGAATTCTATCAACTTGTAAATGTAAAAAGTTATACTGGGAATTGTTTCTACGTAGTATTTCGTATCTGGTCGGGTTAATGTCGCTGAATTGACCAAATCAACAGCATTCACCTTGGTCACAAAGGCCTCGAAATCAGACCTATTGGAGACTAAAAAGGGTGTAGGGAACAAGGAAGAGTTATTGGAACTGGCATGGTAGAGCCGTAGGGCTTGTGTCTCTCGATGTCTTAGTATTGTGTGCAGACTGGCGATTATTTTGAAGCGGGAGTTTTGAACATTAAAAAGTCGGAATAAACGAGAACTCCAATCTGTCGGCATGTCAGTATCTGGTCGATTAAAAAATGTCCATTCACACAGATACCGACCGTGTCGTATGTGTGATCTAATCGTATTCCAGTGGTCATTATACACAGCTCGAACATCCGGGGGTAATTTTTGTAATGACAAATATTCAGTAGTTGTGTTAACACCAGAGGTTCCCGCCGGTTCGTTGCCAGCCGTGACACGTGATGATAGTTGAGTATTATTAGTAGGCGACACGTTATCGACCGACACGGCACCTGGTGTTAGTAACTGTTCATCTGTGGTCGGCGAAACTTGATCGCCTGCGCCACCCGACAAGGTATCTGATGATCCGTCACTCGCCGTGGCACTAGGTGATAGTTGCTCATCTGTCGGCAACATGCTTGATGTTGATGCTGCTGCGTCACTCAGTAAGGAACTAGGTGATTGTTGCTTAT
Source organism: Cepaea nemoralis (assembly GCA_014155875.1). Classification (NCBI taxonomy): domain Eukaryota; kingdom Metazoa; phylum Mollusca; class Gastropoda; order Stylommatophora; family Helicidae; genus Cepaea; species Cepaea nemoralis. Next base: position 518,932 of record JACEFZ010013361.1, read on the forward strand.
TGTTGAGCGGTGACACGTGTTCGGCTGTGCCACCCGACAGGGCACCTGGTGTTAGTAACTGTTCATCGGTGGTCGGCGAAGCTTGATCGCCCGACAAGCCACCGGATGTTGATAACTCCTGCCCACTACGGCTGGCGGCAGAACGGGCGGATGCTGCTTGTGTTGATGTGGTAGTTGGTGGTATTTGAGTGTCTGTAACTGACGACGGTCTGTCATTCGATGTTTGTTGTGTGGTTGACTTCTGACGTTTACCAGTAGATTGTTCGTCTGTATTCGGTTCTCGTCGCCGCTTGCGACTTGTGGATTGTTGATTATTAGCAGCACTAGATGATGGTTGAGTGGTCGACACGGCACTGGATACTGATTCATGTTCGGTCTTTACGTGTCTCCGTAAATTATCATATCTATTGTAACTGTAATCACAAAAATCGCAAGTAAACTGTTGTGTCGAATGAGTAGTCACAACATGCCGACGTAGATTAGTAGCAAATGTGAAGGTTTTATTACAGAGATTACATCCGTGCCTCTGCGTAGCTGACATTCTCTGATAAAATGGCCGACCTCTTTGTGAATGTTATCCAGCCGGATGAACTTTGTAAGATGACGCAATTACTCGATGGGTTGATTCGTCAACATGCAACGTTGTTTGAGTCTGTTGTAGCCAATATACCAACTGATCAAGCATACACTGTCTTTGAGAATATCGCAGACGAATTATTTTCTGATGCCCGCGTCAACTGTGGCCGGATAATAGTTTTAATGTCTTTGAGCAGATATATGAAGCGAAAGCTCGTTGATTCGTTGTACGATTCTGACGATCATGTCGAGGAAATTATCACCAGTTTCGTGCAGAAGACAAGTAGCTTTCTGTATCAGAAGGCACAATTGTTAACGTCCCGGGAATTAGAAAATATGTTGAATTTATTATCCGTTGAATAAAAAACATCCTTCCTCGTTAACTACCAGAACTCAAATGACTTCACATGCGTTTCAAGAATTATTTGTCGTATATTTGAAACAAGCAAGTTGGGAGAGAAGTGTCATTTGAATCAACCAATCAGATGTCGGGAAAATAAGTAGCCACATCGCTTGACCGCCACTGTCACACGGGGGGCCGGGCGAACTGTCAAAAGGCGGGTTTGTGGCTGGCACATCTCACTCGAGTATAGATTCATAATCACGCAGAAAGAACCACGACTTTTCATCGACTATACATTAGCTACTACACTCTTTGTCATTGTCTGCCACCATAATTACGTACCTAGGTACTTTGTGTCAAATCGTAATTGCATCTCTTTCGTACGTTTTTCTCTATCTCCGGGAGGAAAGATAATTGGGTTTGATGGCAGTGCACCTAAACACAGACAGTTCTGTAAGTATGCTGTCCTTACTTCAAACAGTTTTTGCTGCCGGCGTAATTCCCCGGTAAGATGTTAATTTCTCTGACACTGAAATTATAAAAATGTCTCTCTCGAAACATAATTTCCTAGCATCATAATTGTCAGAGTCCCGAGGCACGATAATTTAACGTCTTCAGCTTAGTGTCAGTTTTGGGTGAGTCATATATCTTTGTTTAACAGATTTCTTGTACTAACAGAAAAAACCTCACCCGCCTGTTGGCGTCAGACAAAAAAAAAACATTACTACAAACCCGGAATACATTATACCGAAAGACATTCTTTAATATAAAAAACATTGCAACAAACCCGCGTCTTTTTTGTAGTAATGTCTTTGTAAATGTGTGTTGTTTTATTAAATAATAGCTTTCCGTATAATGTCTTTTGTGGGTTTGTAGCAATGTTTTTTATATTAAAGAATGTCTTTCGGTATAATGTATTCCGGGTTTGTAGTAATGTTTTTTTTTTGTCTGACGCAAACAGGCGGGTGGGGTTTTTTCTGTTAGTACAAGAAATCTGTTAAACAAAGATATATGACTCACCCAAAACTGACACTAAGCTGAAGACGTTAAATTATCGTGCCTCGGGACTCTGACAATTATGATGCTAGGAAATTATGTTTCGAGAGAGACATTTTTATAATTTCAGTGTCAGAGAAATTAACATCTTACCGGGGAATTACGCCGGCAGCAAAACTGTTTGAAGTAAGGACAGCATACTTACAGAACTGTCTGTGTTTAGGTGCACTGCCATCAAACCCAATTATCTTTCCTCCCGGAGATAGAGAAAAAACGTACGAAAGAGATGCAATTACGAGTTGACACAAAGTACCTAGGTACGTAATTATGGTGGCAGACAATGACAAAGAGTGTAGTAGCTAATGTATAGTCGATGAAAAGTCGTGGTTCTTTCTGCGTGATTATGAATCTATACTCGAGTGAGATGTGCCAGCCACAAACCCGCCTTTTGACAGTTCGCCCGGCCCCCCGTGTGACAGTGGCGGTCAAGCGATGTGGCTACTTATTTTCCCGACATCTGATTGGTTGATTCAAATGACACTTCTCTCCCAACTTGCTTGTTTCAAATATACGACAAATAATTCTTGAAACGCATGTGAAGTCATTTGAGTTCTGGTAGTTAACGAGGAAGGATGTTTTTTATTCAACGGATAATAAATTCAACATATTTTCTAATTCCCGGGACGTTAACAATTGTGCCTTCTGATACAGAAAGCTACTTGTCTTCTGCACGAAACTGGTGATAATTTCCTCGACATGATCGTCAGAATCGTACAACGAATCAACGAGCTTTCGCTTCATATATCTGCTCAAAGACATTAAAACTATTATCCGGCCACAGTTGACGCGGGCATCAGAAAATAATTCGTCTGCGATATTCTCAAAGGACAGTGATATGCTTGATCACTTGGTATATTGCTACAACAGACTCAAATAACGTTGCATGTTGACGAATCAACCCATCGAGTAATTGCGTCATCTTACAAAGTTCATCCGGCTGGATAACATTCACAAAGAGGTCGGCCATTTTATCAGAGAATGTCAGCTACGCAGAGGCACGGATGTAATCTCTGTAATAAAACCTTCACATTTGCTACTAATCTACGTCGGCATGTTGTGACTACTCATTCGACACAACAGTTTACTTGCGATTTTTGTGATTACAGTTACAATAGATATGATAATTTACGGAGACACGTAAAGACCGAACATGAATCAGTATCCAGTGCCGTGTCGACCACTCAACCATCATCTAGTGCTGCTAATAATCAACAATCCACAAGTCGCAAGCGGCGACGAGAACCGAATACAGACGAACAATCTACTGGTAAACGTCAGAAGTCAACCACACAACAAACATCGAATGACAGACCGTCGTCAGTTACAGACACTCAAATACCACCAACTACCACATCAACACAAGCAGCATCCGCCCGTTCTGCCGCCAGCCGTAGTGGGCAGGAGTTATCAACATCCGGTGGCTTGTCGGGCGATCAAGCTTCGCCGACCACCGATGAACAGTTACTAACACCAGGTGCCCTGTCGGGTGGCACAGCCGAACACGTGTCACCGCTCAACAATAAGCAACAATCACCTAGTTCCTTACTGAGTGACGCAGCAGCATCAACATCAAGCATGTTGCCGACAGATGAGCAACTATCACCTAGTGCCACGGCGAGTGACGGATCATCAGATACCTTGTCGGGTGGCGCAGGCGATCATGTTTCGCCGACCACAGATGAAACAGTTACTAACACCAGGTGCCGTGTCGGTCGATAACGTGTCGCCTACTAATAATACTCAACTATCATCACGTGTCACGGCTGGCAACGAACCGGCGGGAACCTCTGGTGTTAACACAACTACTGAATATTTGTCATTACAAAAATTACCCCCGGATGTTCGAGCTGTGTATAATGACCACTGGAATACGATTAGATCACACATACGACACGGTCGGTATCTGTGTGAATGGACATTTTTTAATCGACCAGATACTGACATGCCGACAGATTGGAGTTCTCGTTTATTCCGACTTTTTAATGTTCAAAACTCCCGCTTCAAAATAATCGCCAGTCTGCACACAATACTAAGACATCGAGAGACACAAGCCCTACGGCTCTACCATGCCAGTTCCAATAACTCTTCCTTGTTCCCTACACCCTTTTTAGTCTCCAATAGGTCTGATTTCGAGGCCTTTGTGACCAAGGTGAATGCTGTTGATTTGGTCAATTCAGCGACATTAACCCGACCAGATACGAAAGTACTACGTAGAAACAATTCCCAGTATAACTTTTTACATTTACAAGTTGATAGAATTCCCTGTTGGTTGTTGTATATAATCAATCCCCGACTTTATCAAACAAAACAAATTTATTAATACGCTTCAAACGGACTCACGCGGTAAGCCGTACACAGACAACTTGTGTATATTTCGCTGTATATCTGTGTTTAAATCACAAGGAAAAGATGTCAGGTATCTTAGAAAAAGATACACGAAGACTGTTCACCAAATGGCTGTGTTATAAAGAGTTGGACGCCCACACCCCTTTTTCTGGTGTTAGTTTAGTTGATTACCTGCCCTGGAAGAATGTTTTCAAAACACAAATCAATGTGTTTGCCTTTACAGAGGAGGAATATCTGGTTCCGAAAATTAGAAGCACTAGTACACATCCAGATATACTGAATCTTCTTCTGCATGAAAACCATTTCATGTATATTGTTGATGTGGCCAAGGCCGCTCGGTGTTTTTCTTGTGGGAAATGCGGTAAGCTGTTTAAGATGTATAAGCGATTGACACCCCACGAACTTAGGTGCAAAGGCGTAGCCAGTATCGAAACGTATAAAGGCGGGGTTTATCGCCCGACCGAATCGATCTTGGATTTGCTCCGTGACCACGGGTTTGACGTGGACGAAAATTTTATTTTCCCTTTCAGAGCGTGCTACGATATGGAAGTCTTTCTTCTCCAATGAAAATTTACCGGCTGACTCAAAGTCGACAACCTTCATGGCCAAACACGTCCCCCTCTCGTGTGCGGTCGCCTCTAATGTCCCTGGGTTCGACACCCCTAAATGTTTCATCACCACCGGTGATCCACAGGTCCTCGTAAATGAAATGTTGGACTATCTCCATGACATAGCTGCTAAATCGTATGAGCTTTTACTCAAAAAGTTCGAGTCAGTCTTTGCTAAATTAGGTGACCACCCAAAATTAAGTGAGAGGCTCGACTTGTATTTGTTCCAGCTCCCTCTGTTTGGAATGAATAGCGGTAAGTATGACACTAACCTTCTGAAACCTTATTTGGTACGGTATTTCCTTGATCGGGAGGCTAACCCGTTCAAGTTTATAGTCAAGAGAAATAATAATTTTATGTGTATAGCGACAGAAAGACTGAAATTCCTCGACGTCTCCAACTTTCTGGTCCCGGGCGTAAGTTACTCTCAATATTTAGCCTCGTTTGGGATAAAAGAGACAAAGGGATTTTTTTCCATATGAGTATCTAACCGACCTCAGTAAGCTAAATGAGACAGCCCTACCACCACACGGTGCTTTTTTCTCAAACTTAAAAACCGTAACATTTCCGAACAGAATACGCCGTTTGTCAGAAAGCGTGGACCGATAATAAAATGACTACCTTGCGGGACTTTCTAATTTGGTACAACATCAAAGACGTGTCTCCTTTTCTACAAGCCCTGGAAAAACAAGTAGCCTTTTATGCCGGTTTAAATATAGACATGTGCAAGCAGGCCATCTCCGTCCCCGGCATTACTTTACAGTACTTATTCAACACTATGAATAAAGATGTTTCTTTTGTTTTGTTTTCGAAGAAGGAGGAGAAGGTGCACAAGTTGTTACGAGATAACGTCGTGGGTGGACCGAGTATCATTTTCCATCGCTACCATCAAGTCAATGAGACCTGTATCAGGGGTAATAAGCTGGTAAAAAGCATTAAAGGATTTGATGCGAATGCATTATACCTTTGGTCTCTTATGAAAGAGATGCCATCAGACTTCCCCATATATCGAAGCCGCGAGGATGGGTTTAGAGCACACAGATTACACAAGTACACACGTCAGAGTCGAGAGTGGTTAACCTGGGTGTCACACAACAACAACATAGAGTTAAAAACCCAATTCAATAGTCACGAGATGCAGCTCGGCGACCGACATATTCGCGTAGATGGGTGGGATAAAAAGAATACGACAGCTTACCAATTCCATGGGTGTTTGTTCCACGGGCACCCCTCTTGCCGTCTAACTGCTGGGAAAACGATTAATCCCGTCAATAAAAAACCGTTAGTCGAACTATACCAGAACACGTGCGAGATCCACGAGTATCTAGAAAAAACTGTTGGGGTGACCGTTAAGGTTATTTGGGAATGTGAGTGGCAGAGATTAAAGAGGTCAAACACAACCATCAAGTGTTTCTTGCGGGAAACATTTCCACCATCAGAACTTCCTTGGGGATCGTTGAGTGAAAACCAGATCATCGACGCTGTAAAAAGTGATACATTTTTCGGGTTGGTTGAGTGCGATATAGAGACCCCGACTAATTTAAAAGAGTCATTTGCCGAAATGCCCCCTATTTTCAAGAACACGGAGGTGTCGAGAGATGATATTGGGGAGTTTATGCAAGAATATGCCATAAAAAATAAACTATTGAGTACCCCACGACGGACATTGATTGGTAGTTATTTCGGGAAGAAAATATTATTAGCCACCCCTCTTTTAAAGTGGTATCTAGCGCATGGATTGGTCGTTACCCACATCTACCAGACAATAGAATATCGACCGGTTAGTTGTTTTAAACAATTCGGGGAAGCAGTCTCTAATGCCCGTCGCCAAGGGGACAAAAATCCAGCCGAGTCTATTACAGCCGACACAATGAAGTTGTTAGGTAACGCCGCTTACGGGAAAACACTTACCAATAAGGCCAAACATACTGATGTCTCCTACTGCCAGGGAAAAGACACTACCAAACTAATAAATAACCCCAGGTTCAAAAGCATGACTGCTGTTACAGACGATCTTTTCGAAGTAGAAACCCTAAAAAAGAAAACTGTCTGGGATCTACCTCTACAGATTGGGTTCTTTGTCTACCAGTATGCCAAGTTGCGCATGCTAGCTTTCTATTACGACTTTCTCGACAAATTTATCGCTAAAGAAGACTACCAACTCACTGAAATGGACACTGACTCTCTCTATTTGGCCCTTAGCGCCGCCTCACTCTCTGAGGTGGTTAGACCACACCTTAGAGCAGAGTATGACAGAGTCTATAATCACTGGTTCCCATCTGAAACCTGCCCTGTTCATAGAATTACCCCTAGTACTGATACCTGTCAGGATTGCCAGACTATCAAAGCCTATGAAAAGAGAACCCCCGGGCTTTTCAAACTAGAGTACGAAGGGGAGGGGATGGTCTCATTGTGTAGTAAAACATATATTTGTGTGGGTGATTATGATAAAATCAGTACCAAAGGTTTGACCAAAAACCACAACACCCATTTAAACAAGGACACGTTTTTGGAAGTATTAAACACCCAAACACCGAGTGGGGGAACCAATATAGGCTTCAAAACACAAGACTCTTCTGTATATACATACACACAACATCGTAATTCGCTGTCATATCTCTATATAAAAAGAAAGGTTGACAGTGATAATATCTCGACTATGCCATTACTTATTTAATATGTATTGTTTGTCTATATATGATTTATTAAAATTATTATATACCTTACTTGACTCGTTTGTTTTTTATTTTTAATGTTTTATGTCGTATTTTTATGTTGTACACTATAATTACTTGACCACGCACGCCACCTATGATGAGTCACTAGAACACGCCACCTATGATGAGTCACTAGACCACGTCACCTCTGACCACGCCTACCTTTTTGGGGGAAAAAAGAGTTATCACCCTTTGAGGATCAGGATCGATAAATGGTTGATTTATATAAGATCCTCAAAAGCACTGGATGGAGCCCCACTTACACTACTCACCGAATAACGAGATCATAAAGAAACGAAATATGTTTTCTTCGTAGAGACCCAAGAAACCCATGGACAGCTAAGAAGACTAACATCCAAGAAGTCCAAGAAGCCACCTCACAAAGACAGATGTTTGCTTCCATCAGGGGGAGGTCAGCTATTGGTCAAGTTATAAGACGAGACATTCTGGACAAGGTTGCGACAACTAAGAATAAGGTCGACAGGGGGAGAAAATGTCTAATCTGTTGGAAGAACGGCAAGAAGAACGATCAGTAAGCATTCTTGTAAAGAAAACAGAGAACAGGTTATTGTGTGGAAACATGATCGCCTACGCCACCGGCATCACATATGCTTAGGGTGATAATGAAATGAAAATGAAAAATTTAGTAAACAATTGTATTGGGTTTGTTTGGTTCAGCTGTCCATTCGGTACCATGGCTTCCTCGTTATTTTGCATAATGGTAATGGTTAATCCACTTCATATAACCCTTCCCATTTCACAAATGCATCATATATTGTTTATATCTCGAATTATGCGGGGCTGTCAAGAATATGCAGGTGTTGAAGTCATAAAACCTACAATAAACTGACTTTTCCAGTAGGTCTAATAAACAGGGATATTCACAAAACAGGTTATACAACAGGTTATACTCACTAAGAACATATGCACTATGATCCAAACAGTGCGGTCACTTTGAGAATTTAATCCACACAATTTTGAGAATAGTTGTCAGTTAGCAAGCAATGCGTTTAATTTACTATTTACTTTATGACCGAGCGACTATTTCCTAAAGAAAGCGATAACAAATCGTAACGTGCAATGTTAACATTAGTTAATTAGTTAATTTATGCATAGAAAAATGTCAAGAGTCGCAATTATATTAACTAACTAACCAAAACGTTAAAATACTTATAGACAATTCTATCCTACTCAGTCACAGTTTGATTAAATTTAATGTATACATGAAAATTCGTGTCTAGTTTGTAACACTTAAGTAATATAAACTAAACCAAACTACATTAGAAGGTCTAAGTCGCCTGACAGAATCAACATTGTGGAACTTTCGCAGAGAACTAAATAAATACCAGTGAATCAAAAGGTGCAATAAAGATGCTGGCGCTGGGAAAAAAAAGTACATTGAGAAAATATGAGTACAGCATCATTGTAAACTCATTTTCCTGGAACCCACAGTGCAAACCAAAAAGAGAAAGACTCAATAACACAGAAGACGAACAATAGAAATTGAATATTTTTGGCGCTTTGAACTCAAGAATAGTCCATACATGCTGTTTCTAGTAGAACTGAACTGAATTTCCCGTGTGGATTAGCTATCCCTATTACCATTGTCCCTCGCCTCCAGGTGAACCCACCCCGACTTCTGAGGTAGAGATATAAATGAACACTATGGGGGTGACAAAGGCACAGCTGTGGGAAACAGCAAACGATAGGACTCCTTGGAGAGAGTTAGTTTGTGGCCAATGCACTAACGTGGGACAATGAGCGAAAGAAGAACTAAGCTAAACTAATGTATAAGTTACAATTCTAGTCTAATCCGACTCTTTGAAATAAGCTAAATTCATCTTCCAAGTCTGTTATTCCCCCCCCCCCCCCCCCCCTCTTGGATCGCGAAGGCGATGCCCAGTCCAATTCACCACGGAGACTTCGTAACGTAGATGTCGTTTAGTCTAAGCTCGACATTAATTAACATTAGCGTTTCTGTCATACCAGGTTAGTTCTATCCTAAGCAGGCACCAGTCAAATAAGCGTTTAAAGCCCAATGACTGGTGTTTATATGAAACCACCGGCCAAATTAGTGGTAACAGTAGAAACTAAACGGACTGCTAAATGCGACCAATGGCCTAGCTACAAGAATGTTTTCACAGACATGAATCCCTGTACACCACTACACAGTTCAATGCTGTAGACTAGATGAACTAGGCATGTCGCGTGTCAAACCCTCCACTGTGTGACCGTCTGCTAGCGGCGTATCAGTGACACCGGTAATTTCAACCTGGTGTCATATCTGTTTCCGGTTAAGTAAAGTGCCGACCCCATTACACGACATGATTCGTACTGGGTATATGGTAACAGTAATGTAAAGGCCCATTTACACCTTCTTGGTGAGTATTGGGGATAAGGTAAAAGTAATGTAGAGTCGATCTACACCTTCTTGAAGAGTATTCCGTATATGGTAAAAGTAATGTAACGGTTTCATTTGCACCTTCTTGGTGAGTATTCGGTATATGGTAAAAGTAATGTAAAAAGTCAATTTACGCCTTCTTGATGAGTATATGTTAAAAGTAAAGGATCTCACTTCACGACCAAATTCTTATTGGGTATATGGTAAAAGTAATGTAAAGGGTCGATTTACACCTACTTGGTGACTATTGGGTATATGGTAAAAGTAATGTAAGTTGTCAATTTACACCTTCTTGTGAGTATTGAGTATATGATAAAAGTAAAGGATCCCATTACAGACCTATTTTGCATTGAGCAAAGGTAATGGAAAGTGCCATTTTACACACACACACACACGCGCACGCACGCATTGCACACACGCACACATATACACACATGTCATCTCATCAACCAGCGGTTGTCCTGTTTTGAGACGATCTTTCCCCCCCCCCCCCCCCCCCCCCATAATAGACTTTCAAAATGTAGCTCTATCATTAGACACACGATTTGGCTTATAGGGTTTTCTGGTCATCTGTAAAGGCGAACCAGCCATTGCTTTCCGTCGGGGCAATCAATTACCACACTGGTCTGTGACTGTAGCCGCTGTCTCTATAAAGAAATGCTCTGCCTGTGCTTGCGACCTTGGAACCATAACATCAACTACATGGCGACTGCTCTGTGGCTGAATCTGTCATAAGCTGCCTGAGTATCATATTACACTGTTTGCTGGGTAGAGGGATAAACAGATACTCCGCCTTGCCAGCGAGTGTCGCCACGGCTAGCGGATGGAAGAATGTGATTTAATTCTCCTTTGATAGGGAATTTTCCCAATTCCGCCACTCAAATTTAGTGAGAACCTGATTTATATTAACAATCTGATTTGTATTAAGAACCTAATTTATATACAAAAAGCTTATGGATTCAGTCACAATAGAATCCAGATCTTTCTTTCCCTGTACAGTGAAAATATTTTCAGAAATATAGAAGATATGAAAGGAATCAACATTGGTAGACGATACATCAATAACATTAGATATGCAGATGAAACAGTCTTGATTGCAGACAATGAACAGGACCTGCACAATTTAGTAGATGCGGTTGTTGCACACAGTGAACAACTAGGGTTAGAACTGAATATTAAGAAGACAAAGATTATGGTCGTCATTGGGAAGAAGGAAATACCACAATGTGATATACGAGTAAATGGTCATATTCTTAAGCAAGTGAATCGATACAGTTATCTCGGCACAGTCATAACATCTGATGGGAGATGCCTTGAAGAGATTAGAACAAGAATTGCCATTGCGAAGGTAGCCTTTTGCAAGATGAAAAACATACTGACCAATAAAAAGATATCAATTGAAACGAGAAAAAGAGTGTTGAAGTGCTACATAGAACCTATACTTTTGTATGGATGTGAAGCGTGGACAATAAGCAGTCAAGCTGAAAAACAGCTTATGGCTGTGGAAATGTGGTTTCTGAGGAAAATGCAAAGAATACCATGGGCAGACAGAAAAACCAATGAACAAGTCCTTCAAGAAACAAATGAAGATCGTAAATTGATTAGAGACATTAGACGTAGACAGTCAAAATTTTTTGGGCATGTTATGAGAAGAAATGAATTGGAGAACTTGGTGACGACTGGCAAGATCGAAGGGAAGAGACCAAGGGGAAGACCGAGAAGTAAATACCTGGATGGCTTGGCCACGTGGTATGTCGAGGCAGAAACACGGAGCTGATCCACGACTCTGGTGATCGAGTGAGATAGCAGAACATGACCGCCCACGCTTATCAGCATGGCACATGATGGATGGGTGCAGAATGACACGTTATGTATGAATGAATGTGCAGGCTTAGTCTGACTGAGAGGTTGAGTTGTCTTCCTGGGGCTCAGAAGTTACCGGGTTCGAATCCCCGCTGGTTGGCATGTTTTCAAGAGCCCTTGGTTTCTAATTATATCACACACACACACACACACCTTTACCCATGCTCATGGGTAATGAGATCGGATACCTAGCAGTATTGGATAATGGCGAAAACCTACTAACGGGTAAACGGAGCCGGCCACCTTGGATGGAATCTGGCTAGAGAAGGTCACTCTCACACAAATGTCTGCTGAGCTCGGACACACTAAACTCTGATGTACACAACCGGGTGTGACGTACTTCCATATAAAAAGAATTGAATAAGAGGATTGAATATACAGTTAGTTAGTTAGTCGAAAGATCATCCTCATTGCATATGGAACCATTCAGTCCATGAGTGCTCGGATCCCCTCCTCAGCAAATCCCGCAGCGTGTAGCGGGATTGATTATACAGGTCAGCATGGCCGAATGGATAAGAGCGCGGGCACATGAACCTCCGGTATGATCATGCTGAGGTAGCGGGTTCAACCCCTACACCGGTCAGTTGGACTAAAATGTTGACTTCTTTTCCTTGACTTAGGGAGGTAACTTACAAATACCTCAGAAGTCGGAGTACGCTTGAGGGCGAGGGACACTGATAATATGGAAAGCTAATCCACACGCAAAACTAAACTAATCCACACGCAAAAATCAGTCCAGTGCAATAGAAATAGTAGCGCTGTATGAGCTATGCTTGAGTTCAAAGCGAGCAAGAAAACATGGATTTTCTATGACATGAATAAAGTATACATGACATTGAAAAGTTTTATGCCACCGCCTATGATGGACTAAACATATATTGTAAGCTATGACGATATCAATTTGTGGTACAAAAGTGAGATGCAAATAGATTGCTTGGTTCAGTTTTTTACGGATCGGGTTCATTGCACACGAACATCTCCGCAAGTGCTCCAGTCTCCTTCCATGTTATCTCACAAAAACAAAAACAAAACTGTCCCCGACATAGTTTCCTACTATGTGTTATGATGTGAAAGTTAGTTAGTTAGTCGCAGGTCCAACTTCACGGCAAAGGGCCACCCCCATAATGCTCCGTTCCTGTGCCAGTGTGTATCACATAAAATGCTCCTCACTGCCCTATGTCAAAAGTAGAACAAACAGCATCGCCGACAAACCAACAGCACGCATAGGCAAGTACATACATAAGGCCGCTGCCAGAATGCCAACACAACAGTCCGCCATTAAAAAATTACAGTACATCGTCGATGGAAGCGGTAGTCACGAAAGCGCCATTACATTGTGTATGCCTGAAAGCAAGGACGAATATTTGGCCAGTCTTTTCCTCACTTTGACCAGCGACGAGCCCAGGCGTCCAACTCGCTCCAACCGTGCTCTTGATATTAAAAGCGCAGTTCGCTATCAACTTCGCTAGCGCGCCGGCCATATATCCCACAAGGGAAATCCCAACACAGTACAGGCACTAACTTACACCCCTAAGATCCAAATGTGTGCATGATTAAATCACAAATGTAGCGAAGATTCAGCTGAAGGTAGAGTTAAATGTATGCTGAACAAACACACTCACTTTGCCTGCGATACTTAAATAATTGCTAATAGCAAGAACCCATCTGTAGATCTAAGAATTCCCGACACATGTGCGCATCCAACATTTATTTTCTCTCCGACACGTGCGCATATAACATTAATTTTCTCTCCGACTCATGTGCACATCCAACATTAATTTTCTCTCGCAGTAGCCGACTTCTTCTTCCAATGAAGATACTATCAGTTGACATTACCCCCTGTTGTGCGTGCTCAGATTTTGGTCTACATTCTAAAGCCCGTATTCAGGACACGTTTTGATATGCACACAAAGATATAGGTCACATCGTGGTAGAATGTAACATTTGCCTCGTTATCTTGTCTGCATTAGCAACAATTTTTGACTGTATTTATTCACACTTGGAGATGAGATTAATCTTTCTGTACTAATCACGACAATATATCTCGCTGACTAGTATCTCTGTGTAACAATCAACGTGTCTCATTGACTAGTCTCCCTGTGTACCAATCAGCGTGAGTCATTGACTAGTCTCCCTGTGTAACAATCAACTTGAGTCATTGACTAGTCTTCCTGTGTGCCAATCAACTTGAGTCATTGACTAGTCTTCCTGTGTAACAATCAACTTGAGTCATTGACTAGTCTTCCTGTGTAACAATCAACTTGAGTCATTGACTAGTCTTCCTGTGTAACAATCAACATGTCACATTGACTAGTATCTCTGTGTAACAATCAACATGTCACATTGACTAGTATCTCTGTGTAACAATCAACGTGTCTCATTGACTAGTCTCACTGTGTACAAATCAGCGTGAGTCATTGACTAGTCTTCCTGTGTAACAATCAACTTGAGTCATTGACTAGTCTTCCTGTGTAACAATCAACTTGAGTCATTGACTAGTCTTCCTGTGTAACAATCAACATGTCACATTGACTAGTATCTCTGTGTAACAATCAACATGTCACATTGACTAGTATCTCTGTGTAACAATCAACGTGTCTCATTGACTAGTCTCACTGTGTACAAATCAGCGTGAGTCATTGACTAGTCTTCCTGTGTAACAATCAACTTGAGTCATTGACTAGTCTTCCTGTGTAACAATCAACTTGAGTCATTGACTAGTCTTCCTGTGTAACAATCAACTTGAGTCATTGACTAGTCTTCCTGTGTGCCAATCAACATGTCTCATTGACTAGTCTCCCTGTGTACTAAACAACGTGCCTCATTGACTAGTCTCTCTGTGTACCAATCAACATGTCTCATTGACTAGTCTCCGTGTGTACTAAACAACGTGCCTCATTGACTAGTCTCTCTCTCTGTACCAATCAACCTGTCTCATTGACTAGTCTCCTTCTGTACCAATCAACATGTCTCATTGGCCAGTCTCCCTGTGTACCAATCAACATGTCACATTGACTAGTCTCCCTGTGTACCAATCAACATGTCACATTGACTAGTCTCCCTGTGTACCAATCAACATGTCTCATTGGCCAGTCTCCCTGTGTACCAATCAACATGTCACATTGACTAGTCTCCCTGTGTACCAATCAACATGTCACATTGACTAGTCTCCCTGTGTACCAATCAACATGTCTCATTGGCCAGTCTCCCTGTGTACCAATCAACATGTCTCATTGACTAGTCTCCCTGTGTACTAAACAACGTGCCTCATTGACTAGTCTCTCTGTGTACCAATCAACATGTCTCATTGACTAGTCTCCGTGTGTAACTAACAACGTGTCTCATTGACTAGTCTCCCTGTGTACCAATCAGCGTGAGTCATTGACTAGTCTTCCTGTGTAACAATCAACTTGAGTCATTGACTAGTCTTCCTGTGTGCCAATCAACATGTCTCATTGACTAGTCTCCCTGTGTACTAAACAACGTGCCTCATTGACTAGTCTCTCTGTGTACCAATCAACATGTCTCATTGACTAGTCTCCGTGTGTACTAAACAACGTGCCTCATTGACTAGTCTCTCTCTCTGTACCAATCAACCTGTCTCATTGACTAGTCTCCTTCTGTACCAATCAACATGTCTCATTGGCCAGTCTCCCTGTGTACCAATCAACATGTCACATTGACTAGTCTCCCTGTGTACCAATCAACATGTCACATTGACTAGTCTCCCTGTGTACCAATCAACATGTCTCATTGGCCAGTCTCCCTGTGTACCAATCAACATGTCACATTGACTAGTCTCCCTGTGTACCAATCAACATGTCACATTGACTAGTCTCCCTGTGTACCAATCAACATGTCTCATTGACTAGTCTCCCTGTGTACCAATCAACATGTCTCATTGACTAGTCTCCCTGTGTACCAATCAACATGTCACATTGACTAGCCTCCCTGTGTACCAATCAACATGTCTCACTGACTAGTCTCCCTGTGTACCAATCAACATGTCTGATTGACTAGTCTCCCTATGTACCAATCAACATGTCACAACCAGAGAATAGCAAAAACTACTTACTGACAACGTATTTACTGCAGCAATGTGTACATTTGGTCCTGTGAAAGTAGTCATCAACATCAGCGCCATGGAGATAAGCGTGGGCAGTCATATTTCGCTATCACGCCATTATCATATTCTTGGTTCTGGTTTGTTGCTTACTGCTGATTAGGTCATGTGGCCAAGTCATCCACATTCCCTTGCTCTTTGTTCAATTTTAAAGTTTATTCTCCTCCTAATGAGACCAAAACCTCTCGACTACCTACGTCTAACTGCTGTTACAAATTTATAGTTTTACTTGTTTTCTTGAAGGGCTGTCTCAGTCGTTTTCCTCGTCAGCCGATGGTATTCTTTGCGGTATCAACATAAATCCCATTTTCGCAGCCGTTAGATGTGAATGTAATACACTTGCGCTTTTATCTCCCTCATTAACCTCCTGGGTCTGGGTGCGTTAAGGCACTGCCTTGTCAGTGCCCTAGGTTCAATACCCAGTAGTGATAGGATATTCGTATGGCATGAGAAGACCGAGGGTCACTAAATGGACAACAGATGGAGAGTGCGGGCTGCCCACGTGCTACAGACCGCGTGACGTTGAGATGATTTTGCATGTGGATTATCTTTCCCTATTCAGTGTCCCTCGCTGTTAGGCGAACCAACTCTGACAATAATATGACAATAACAGCACATCCTCATACTGTCTTAATGACACGTTCATGGATTTACTTTGGATTGACCTTCCCTCCACACACAGACAACTTGGTCCTCACGACGGGGACATAAGAAACTGAATAAATAATTGCACTGGCTTCGTGTATTTGCTTCACCGCCATGCACATCATCATCACATGCCATGAAAAATGGCGTAGGCATTCATGTCTTTCCACAGATCTCGGACCTTGTTGTTCTAGATCACTTCTATTGTTGATATTTCTTCGTACCATCGCCTTACACCATCAAGCAACATTTCTATCGGTATTCCTCTCACTCTCCTACCTATGGTCTTTTATCACCAGTCGTTGCGATATTCTCCAATGCCTCTCTTCTCATTATATGAAAAAGGAATGCTATCTCTCTCTCTCTCTCTCTCTCTCTCTCTCTCTCTCTCTCTCTCTCTCTCTCTCTCTCTCTCTCTCTCTCTCTCTCTCTCTCTCTCTCTCTCTTATAGTTGTGAGTTGTGTACAAAACTCTTTATCGTTAGTCTCTTTCAAGCAATCGCTGTTAGTTACTCTGTGCGCCCAAGTTATCCATATACATATATATCCTTGAACCAAACACAGGTTTCAGAGCACAAACAATGCGGTATTAAAACAGTCTGGGGATTACACCAGAACCACAGCACAGGTACAAGGCAGAATGGATTACAGATGCCAAACATATTTACAATGAAAGAAGTGGAACTATATTTTCCTCTCCTTTTGTTGCAAGCGTGACGCAGATAAGCCTTGCCGTGGCTAAGTAACTTCACATGTTGCGCCAAGTATATGTGAACCGTGAATTGGTGACAAGTAGAGGTCGACAAGGAGCTAACAAGGACAAAGAAATCAACATTGTATCTCGGTTACATTGAGATTATATACATAATACAGATGCCATAAGAAAAGACGAAATGTGACCTTCCAATTAAAACACAATAACGAAATAAAATGAAATGAACGAATACGGTTGAACATAAAAATAGCGATATTCTTGGAACATAAAATTAATAACTATATCCTTGCACGTAGAAATAACAACTACTCACTACTCGTATATCCTTGTACGTAAAAATAACAACGATATACTTGAAACATAAAAATAACAACGTAGTTGATGAAAACTAAGTAGTGGATGAAAACTAAGTAGTGGATCAAACATTATTGCTTTTCCCAGCAGCAAAAGGCGGGAAAAGTCACTACACTCCCTGAAATGCCCCATGTGTCTTGTGACAGAAACATCGCTGCTCTACGGTCATGCCATTGGAAAAGGAGATTGAGTAAGCATCTTTAAGACATTGAAACGGTAAAGTGAGACAACACAAACATAAAATCCATCAAAGACCTGCCGAAGACGAAGTATGGAATCAATGGTTAAATCACCCGGATACATAAACTTCCGCACCCACAGGAAATGTTTGCTATCCTCTAACTTGAATCTCCAAACATAGCAAACTTCGAATATCTAGAAACACGCATGCCATTTCTAAGTCAACTAAGTACTCACCTTTCACCCAGAGAGCACAGTGCGACGATACGGTGCCCTGGGAGTTCTTTGCCCAGCACGTGAAGTCACCCTGGTGCTCTGTTGACGTCTCTGTAATGGTCAGTTGAGCGGTGTTGTCACGGTAGACTATGTCGATCTTGTCAGAAGGCTGAAAGTTGAAGAATAATGTCTTAAACATGTAGCCTATAAGACTATGGCACGGTACTAATCTATATTTTCTTAAACAAAGAAACAGAGACAGAACGAACGAACAAACTTTATTTTGGAAGGGTAACAAATTGGGCACGAAGGCCCGTTTTACATTCGGCCCTTCCACAGACAGACAGACAGGCAGACAGGCAGGCAGGCAGACAGACAGACTGACAGAACAATAACTGTCTTTAGCTATAGTTAGCTGCACATCCTTTATAGGACGTCGCAGTCAACCCTGGTATATTTTGGCTATTTGTGTTTTCTTGGCAACTTTACGTTCAGTAGTCTGCCAATGCTTTCTGATCGACCGACACACATACAATTTTATTAAAACCAATGCTAGTCGGTGTGCTGCTAAATCTCCGCAGCTGTATTTGGAATGCGGTATGCGAGATTACGAATTGTCCGCGTAACCCCTTCACCACAGAGCTGGCCTAGCTATAACAAGAATGTGTAAGATAGCGACCGTTTTCCTTTTTCGTGTCATTCACGCATCATGATATTTATATCATGTGTCTTGTCTGTTTATAGTTCATCCTATATGAGGAAAGTAACGTAGAATGTCCGAACCCGATGTCGGGAACACCAAAGTCAATGGGAAACAAAACATCTGTTTTTTTTTTTTTTAATTTAAGAGTTTTAAGACCAATTTTTAGAATGTGATCAAACAAGAAAAAAAAAATATTGACATTATGCCAGATGAACACAATGAAGAAAACAGACACATAAACTGCATCCTGTGTCGGGAAATGAAATACTTCAGTCATACTAAACGTCAGTGGTTTGGACAGATCAGCGATGGAAAGCATGGCTCCTGGAAGAACAGGCACACGTCAACCAGCATGAAGATGGACACGACACTGGACAAAACCTGAAGCATGAAAGTGCTTGACGCAGGAGGAATGGAAAAGGCACACGTCAAGCAGCACGAAAATGGACACGACACTGGACAAAACCTGAAGCATGAAAGTGCTGGAGGCGGGAGGAATGGAGCAGAACCGAGAATTGCTTCGACGGGCCGTGATGAGACTCATTCTGAAAAGAACCTACTATATGATGATGACAATACGAATGAAATGTTAAAGCTGCGGTAAAGCTGTGGAAATGTAAACAAATTGCAAACACGAAGAGAAAGGCAACTTTACAAAATTGCAAAAAACAAAATGGTATCCGTGAAGTATCAATAAGATCCAGATAAATCGTATGGAATGTTTTGAAACAGGCTGCAAGCTGGGAGCTAATGTAAATAACATTGAAGTTACACATCTATAAGTGGAAGAACCCCAAAAGAGCAGGATATAATCAAGGTAGTTTGAATAATAGATAGGTAGAAGTCATGGTGATATCAAAGAAACAGATTGTGCCTAAATGTGAAATTAAAATAAATGACATTCTGTTGTGGCAGGTACAGCAATTCAGACATCTAGGCACATGGATAACATCAGATAGAGGATGCATCACTGAGATAAAGAACAGAATAGGACAAGCAAAATCTCCATTATATCAAATGAAGAACGTTTTGTGCAGTAAATCACTGTCCTTGAAAGTTAGAAGAAAAGAGCTCTTGTATGTTACATAGAACCAATTTTAACATACTGTTGCGAATCCTGGACTTATAATCAGATTGCTACTGGTACTATTAGTGTTGGAACTCTTCGCTGGCTGCTGAGGATGGGGACGGAGCACTTATGGGAATGCCCCGAATGCTGTGATGTCGATTCCTAAATCAATCAATCAATCAATCAATCCTGGACAAATAGTAAACACGCGAAAAAAATCACTGGAAGCCTTGCAACATTATGAGAAGATAAATGCCGAAACTTGTGACAACTGAAAATATTTGCAGAAAGAGACATAGAGGAAGACAGCGTGAGAAGATTCTTGACAGTCTTGTGTCATGGCACAGAAGGGAGTCAACACACGCATTGATCCATATCATCAGAGATCGCAATGTGCAGCGAGGCATGATCGTCCACGCCAGCCGGCAAGGCAGTGGATGATGAAACCCAGTCAGCAGTCTGGTATCAGCCATGTCAAGGATATTAATGATACGGAGGGTATTGTGAAAGGATATTCAAAGATGTGCAAAGAAGAATGTCTCCCCCGTGAGACGAGTACAGAAACGCGTTACGATTGCCATCCAATAATCAATATCACATCCATCCATCCATCATGTGCCATGTCGGTAAGCGTGGGCGATCATGTTCTGCCATCTCACTCGATCACCAGAGTCGTGGATCAGCTCCGTGTTTCTGTCTCGACCATGCCACGAGGCCAAGCCATCCAGGTATTTACTTCTCGGTCTTCCCCTTGTCTGTTCCCTTCGATCTTACCAGTTGTCACCAAGTTCTCCAATTCATTTCTTCTCATAACATGCCCAAAAAATGTTGACTGTCTACGTCTGTCTCTAATCAGTTTACGATCTTCATTTGTTTCTTGAAGGATCTGTTCATTGGCCTTTCTGGCTGTCCATGGTATTCTTTGCATTTTCCTCAGAAACCACATTTCTACAGCCATCAGATGTTTTTCAGCTTGACTGCTCATTGTCCAAGCTTCACATCAATATAAAAGTACAGGTTCTATGTAGCACCTCAACACTCTTTTTCTCGGTTCAAATGACATCTTTTTATTGGTCAGTATGTGTTTCATCTTGCTAAAGGCTACTTTTGCCATGACGATTCTTGTTCTAATCTCTCCAAGGCATCTCCCATCAGATGTTATTACTGTTCCGAGATAATTGTACCTATTCACTTGTTGAAGAATATTCCCATTTACTTGTATATTACATTGTGGTATTTCGTTCTTCCTAGTGACGACAATAATCTGTGTCTTTTTACAATTTAATTTTAACCCTAGTTGTTCACTGTGTTTAACAACTGCATCTACTAAATGTTGCATGTCCTCTTCATTGTCTGCAATCAAGACTGTGTATATCACATGCAAGCAAGACTGCAATATCACATAACAAGCATTTATAATTAATCAAGGCTATATTCGATCACTGACACGTTATTCGGTTTCCATGAAGACGTCAACTTGAATAAATCAAGGGAACGATAACCTGATCTTTCTTGGTGAGACTTCACTTCCAGAGTCGGAATTAACCAACTTTTTAGGTAGCAATGTAGGCAAAGAGGATTCAACAAATAAAGCTATCAGTATAATTCCCGATAAGGCCCCAGAAGGCTGGGGAGATTTTATAATACTAGGAAGTTTGTGGAAGTACATTAAACTTAGCACTAAGCTCAGATTATTTAATTCTAACGTTAAATCACAACTATTGTGTGGATCAGAAAATATGGAGAGCAACGAAAACGATCACACATAAATTTCAAACATTCACTAATTGGTACTTGTGCAAAATACAATGAATAAAATAGTATGACATAATCCCCAGTGTGGAGCTCAGTGAGAGAACAAGACAAATACAGTCAAACCTCGGTTTTGGTTGCCTTCGGTTTTCGTCGGTTTCGGTTTTCGTCGAATTTTTGCTCGAAAAATGTGTCTCGGTTTTCGTTGGTTGTATCGTATTTCATCGACGTGCCCAAGTGACCTCGCTTTAATTGTGAGAAAACAAAGGTACCCACGCGTTCTTCTGCTCAGTTTGGCGTTGTTTTTCATTGTGTGAGCATCACTTGCTAATAATAAAATACGAAAGCGGCATTAAGATTGTTGAAATCGGCCGCAAGTACGGGAATTCGCCATCCACGATAAGTTCCATTGTGGCGAAAGAGAAAGAAATAAAGGAGGCTAATGTAGCAAAAGGCGTGAATGTGCTAACGAAACAGAGATCGCAAATAATTGAAGATGTCGAATAGTTATTATTAATTTAGATAAATTACAAACAGTTAGACAGTGAAGAAAAAACGTTTTATAGCCTCTCGGCTGCACAGGGATTCCTGAAAGCTGATAAATTCACTGTTCCTGTATGTATGTTACAATGTCAAATACTGTGGCGAAAGCTTTATGAACTCAATTCGCAGTTCTGTATATCCTGTTCGAAACACAGCTGCAGATGATCTGGAAGCAGACCGCTTTGCGCTGGTTTTCATACAGGTATGGTGTCTGCCTCGAGTGCTGGAGGTCCCAGGTTCAGACCCTGGTGAGGGCCGGGATTTTTTTCACGGGGACTTCTAGTGATATATTTCCCCTGGTCTCTGGGTAGTGAGATCGGAGGCCTGTGTGTATTGTTGTGCACGTAAAAACTCCCTTGGCAGTTGGAAATCGAAAAAGTGTAGACAAACGGCGCTGCCCAGGCAAAATTTCGAGTTAAAAATCTACCCAAAGTATTTCAGGATCCTCGCCGGTGCTACGGAGTTCGTGCTCTGAGCTAAGTTTCTCCAGACACAGGTTTGAGTTAGGAGGAGAACGGAGCAATTATGGGTTCCACCCGTGTGCCGTGATGTTGATCCATCGACTAAACTAAACTAAACTAAACTTCATACAGTGGCATGGGTGCCAGTCTTTCAGAAAACAATGGCAATTACCGAACGTAAACTTGCCAAGATATCACTCACAACTAATAAATGCTGGTGTTGACTGTGACGTCCTGTAATGGATATGAAACTTACTTCTATATTATAATTATTGAATACCAACACAACAATATTACAACAGTGAGGAGAAACTTACCTCCACTGGTTTCTGGTTTAGAAGCCATTTCACATCTGGTCTGGGGTTTCCAATTACTTGACAACGAAGTATGGCTCGTGAACCATTCATCACACTAACATCTTGTAGAGGCATGGGAAAGCTCGGAGGACAATGTGGTTCTGACAGTGATGTAGGTGGTGTTGGAAGTCTGGAGGCTGTGGTATTTGGTAGTAGTGACGCTGATGGTGGAGCTGAGATGACACTAGCATTTGATATGGGCAGGGTTTCTTCTACTTGATTAGTATCAATAGAAGGCATACTAATTTTGTCCAAACTGATCTCTGTATTTTGTTGTCTAGAGTGTCTCCATTGGCGACGTGGAGACCCAGTGGAACTTTGGTCTGAAATACTCAGATGTGACTTGATTGTTTGACCATCTTCATTCACATCATTTGATCTGCCTCTAGAGGACACACTTTCTCCTGCATAGGCGCTTTTTGGAAATGTACTTACAGTTTCTGATAAATCTGTACCCAAAATGTTTCTCTCAGAATACGCATCTTTAACACTTTCTGTACCCAACTCTGTTTTCCTGGCTCTAAATGGAATGTTGAATTGTGCTTTATCTGTTGGTTCAGTTCTTTTACTGTGTGACTTAGAAGCAGTGTTTTCAGTGTTGGACAGGGATTCTTCTCTGGATGAGTTTTCAAAAGAGACTGGCATTTGCTTGTGTGAAAACAGCTCGCTATGTGCAACTATGTCTGGTGAATTTGAGTATGATATTCTGTCCTTGCTTATCTCACTCTTTTCTATATTTGCAGTAGAATTGCTACTAGCAGCAATCTGGTTCTCGAGTTGCCTACGTTGTCTTCTTGAAATGTACTCATTTCTAGGAATGGTGTCACTCACTAAGTCTTGATTCATGCTAACTAAACATTCTGAGTCTTTAGAAAAACTAGCAGATTTCAATGTATTATCTTCACTGACATTCCTTGACTGATGACCAGTTTGTCTGACATCATCTTTTGCTGCTCTAGAACCAAATGCTTTTGGGAATTCGCTGTTTTGTTCTGTCTGCTTTGATGAATTGGCTACTGTAACTACTGTGGCTCTTTCATTTACAGATCCTTTATTAATTCTTTTACTTTGGGCATTATTTTGTTCGATATTCAAGCTGCTGTTATCACTGTTTGGTTTTTGTACATAATCTCTAGCCTCGGTTTTCTCCCATAAATCTTTATTCATCTCGTGATTATTATCTGTTTGATATTTCAATGTTTCATTATGTTTGTCTGGACCAACATGTCTGTTCCAGCTTTCACGATGCAGGGTTTCATTAACAGGGTGTATCCTATCATTGCCTGTTAGCCTTCTTGTGTATCCTGAGTCAGCTGTTACATTAGAAGCATCAGAAGATGATGATGACATTGAAGTTGTTGATACAACTGCATTCAAATCTGTTATGGATGATATATCCATTTCATTATGAGGAAAGAGTTCATTATCATTAATCGGATATGCTGGAATGTGTCTCATACTTCTCTGTTTTGTCCATGATGCTCTGCTGTTCCTTAAGGATGGCTCCTGATGATCAAACTGAGATTTTTTGCAACTTTCTCTCAGTGGCAATTCTTTTGGACCAAATCCTTCAACTGGTGTAGCCTTACTGTGTTCCTTCAAGTTACTTGACTGAGATTTAGCCAACGATATGCTTTCTGCTTGTGATTCTTGAGATTGATTATCTGCATATTGAAATGCTCCCCCGGGGAATGAAGTTGCTTTTGTCTCCATGGAAGTTGATATTGCAGTGAATGAAACCTGTGGGATGGTAGTATTTGTAACTGATTCGCCAGCACTGGCGAGTGTTGTTGATGTTACGGCTGCAGCTTCTGCTGACTGTGTTGCTAACAATTCAAAATCCCCTGTAGATTTTGTTCTGGGTAATGTTGTTATAGTGGAAGATGGTTTTGTGCTTACAGCCACTTTAGGCATCATTACAATTTGTGATTTGTATGTTTCTGTTGCTCTATCCTCACCAGTTGCCATGTTTACATTCACAGGCACATCTGCCTTGTTAAAAGTGAATGGGTCACTACGATGTAATGCTGGCTGTTTGGAGAGTGGCTGGGCAGGGGATTTTGCAAAATTGACTTCAATAGACTTTTTAGTTGAATCTACAGCAGTTCCTGATGTTAATTTCGAGCCATTATTTAATCTGGTTGTGGCTTGCTGGTCACTGTGTGAAACTCTATAGTTGGTACTTAGATGTGAGATCTTTGCATTATCCTGTTTTTGTCTCATATTCACTTTGTCTTGTGATTCTTGCGATCCAACCCAACTTGTGCCTGAATTGCTCTGCCAATTGCTTGCTCTAGATCTGGTCCTGATCTCAGATGGTCTGTTTAACACATCTGCTTTTATACTGTAGTCATTTTGCATATAATTAGAAATATCAGTGTTCATATTATTTAATTCATTTGCTTCCAACTTGCCCCTGCTCCACTGAGATTTTTCTACAACAGCTGTAGTTTGCATTTTGCCAACTGTCTGTGTATTTACATCTGAAGGTAATGTGCCGGAAGCATCAACATGAAGTGATTGTCTCCTTTTTACCCAGTCTGAAACTTTGTCCCGATAAGTGTCACCATCACTATCTAAGGTAGCATTAGTAGGGTTATATTTGTCTGTTGCATGTATCCAAGCTTTATCAGCTGATGCATCTTCTGCAAGCTTCAACTGTTGTCGGTTTGAAACTCTTTTAGAAGCATATTCTGTAGAGGTTGCCTGCACTTGTGGTTTTACAGCAGTTTTGTTTTTAGTTAAATTTAATGATGCATAAGGAACTTGTTGTGTAGTTGTTATATCTTTTATAGCTGCTTCAAACTTTGCACCAATTCCTTTAGACTTCCTATGAGAATTACTTCTAGTTACTCCCCCTGATGACACCTTTTCGTATTTTCCAGAAGCTCCTTTGAACTTACTACCTTGTGCAGATTTTGAATATTTGGCATTCTGGTTAAGGTGTTTGGATTTTTCATCACCACCAAAAACCTTAAGGGAGTCTGTAAACTTTGATGTTGTAGATGTAACACCAACTGTCGCCTTTGATGTAGGTGTTTTTCTTTGGTAGGATGATGATGAAAGTAATTTTGATAAATCACTGCTCTTAGAACTGGCTCTTATTCTGTCTGCATTTGATGCAATTTCAGATCGTTTCCAGCTGTCTTCAGCTTTTAACACAGGCTTCAGTTTGACGTCTGTAAAAATGCTCTCAGTTGATTTAGACATGAACTTACTTCTTGAAAGATCAGAATTATCTTTACCTTTGGGAGCTGTGGGCTTTAGTTTGATACTTCTAAAATCATCACCTGCATTGCCTCTCCCTGCAGATGACTCACTAGACCCAGGGACTCTTGTATTTGAACCTGGGCTGATTTCATGTCTAGAGAGTGTAGATAATCTGTAAGTTGATTTTCTATTCCCTTGATGATTATCATCTAGGCAACTTTTAGTATTCTCTGAAAACCTTATCCTACTCTTTGCAGTTGGATGTTCTTTATCATAACGAGGGTTAATTTTATCATAAGTATGAGTATCTGAAAGAATACTTTTTTTATCATCTTTTATATCTGATGATGCTTTGTCCCCTCTAAAATTAGATCCAGATGTTTCTAAGTTATGTTTGACTTCATCTTCCTTGAAACTCTGCTCAGATTCTTGGCTTGTGGGTATTTTTACTCTAGCAATATTTGTGAACACATCATCATCTTCCTGCTTTATATCCACATCAAGTGGAAGATGATGGGTAGGTGCTGTTACAGATAGTGACTGAGAGTTTAAACGTGGTGAAGATACTGACTGCCTCAGTGGTACTGAAGCAGTTATAGAAGTCACTTCCAATTGTAAGGCATCTGATTGTGGCTCATTAGGGTTAAACTCACTAATGCTCACTTTACAGGCCGATAACTGCAGCATGCTTGCTTTGTGAGCTTCATGATTTAATGCTGAGGATTTCACTGCAAGATGGTTCCTTCCATTTTTTTTATAGTTATCTGATCTGTGATCCCTATGGCTCACTGCAGATGGAGCATTTAAGAACGTTTTACAATCTTCTGTCGATGAACTACTACTTGTCTGATTTCTCCTATCAGGTGTTCTTGTGTCAACAACTTGGACTTCACTCTGAAATAAGGTATTGCCTGTTCTCATGCGTACAGACCTGAAACCTTCTGGCACCTTATTACAGTCAGATGAACCTTTGTCTGCAGACAAATGCTGATAAGATGAAGATGGAGATGCATTATCCTTGCTTCGTCTTCTCCAGTTATGTGTGCCTGCCTGTGAAGGTGAGATAACAGGAGATGAAGAAACTCTTGCATCCACAGAAGTGTCAACAATCCGTTGGACAGCTGTAGGTTCAATGTTGTTAGCAGTGTCATTCCCTCTGTGATCTTTTTTCTCATATGATGGAGAAGATAATCTGGATGATAATGAAGATGAAGATGAGTGGAATTCTGGAGTGAAATCTCCACTAGGTGTACCATTTGATGTTTGAACAAATGATGTATGTTTTGGCTCAGAAGTCAGCATGTGTTCTTTGACATTCTCAGCTACAAATTGAGTTTTTCTTAGCTCATTTGTATTATATTTTGATGTAACTCTTCTGAAATCTGTTTCATTTGACTGTAGAGTGAACTCCCCTGGCTGAACAAGTGTCAAATCATGTGGGCATACAGAAATCCTAGAGTCCTTCAACTCACTACTTGAAACACTTCTAGTCTCTTCAATTTTTTGGTAAACCTTGTGTGGTACAGACTGGACATTAGTTACAGATTCAGCAAATTTATGAGGAAGTCCTGTATTTCTAATCATGCCTGTTACGTGATCTGGTTTTGAATAAGTGTTGCTATCAATGCTGTGAGACTGGCGAAGATGATACAAATTGTTTCCACCTACAATTCTTTCATTTGATATTTTTGGAGTTGTTCTAGAAGCATTTTCAATCCTATCCTCACTTTGTAACACTGTTTTTGCTTTGTAGCCATTGGTAACTTCTGAGGAGGTGACATGTGGCACATTCTGAGGACTAAACTGTGGCATTTCTTGCACATCTAGAGAAGCAGCAGGTCTGTTGAAAAGATAAAATATATGAAAGGATATTAACATTGTTTATCTTGTAAGGTTTCTCTAGGAGTGATAATCTGACCTCCTTTAAAGAAAGAGGTGCCAAAACACTTGAAGTAATCTATTTGATTTATATGCTGAGAACTTTATCTCCCTCCATCTCAGTCATCAATTCATACATCCATTCATCTAACCACTCATCCAGCCAGCCAGCCAGCTATCCATTCATCCATTCACATGTACAAATGCCATGTGTGCGAACATGCCTGCACACATGGATGCACACACTCACCCCTACTCTGTCATAATGATGAGCAATAACTTGTACTAATGTAGAATGTCGGAAGACAACAAGTCATTGGTGGTCCATTATTAGTATTAAAAAAGAATCAGCTGTGTAGGTTTAGTGCAGTATGGAGTTTTGAGTATCAAGCAAATAAATCACTGTGTAGTGTACTTGGTAAGGTAATATAAAAAAAAATGTTTTGTATATCCTTTACAGGACATCGCTGTCAACAGCAGCATCTTTCAGCTGTCTGTTCATTTCTTGGCAAGATTACACTCAGTAGTTTGCCATTGCTTTCTGAGCGGCCGGCTCAGTTATCCCGCAAGTCACCAGCGGGAGTAGAACCGCTTCCAGTTCTCACCCGCTACGAGACCCTGCATGATAAACGGGATTACGGAGAAAGTGGTATAACCCCTCGGCAAGAAAGACTGGCGGTAAGGTAGTATAGACACTGAAAATCAGATGTGTAGTTTTAGTGCTGAATGGAGTTTTGAGTTAACATACAAATCAATCACTGTGTAATGTACTTGGTAAGGTAGTATAGACACTGAAAATCAGATGTGTAGTTTTAGCGCAGAATGGATTTTAAGTAACAAGCAAATAAATCACTGTGTATTGTACTTGGTAAGGTAGGATAGACTCTGGGAACTCATTAGCAAAGTTGATATCACACTGCGCTGAAAATGTCATGAGCATAGTCAGGCGTGGGTTTGACGACTGGGCTTGTCACCTGCCAAAGTTAGGGAAAGATTGGCCACTGTTCCTCCATGTCTTCAGACCTAGAAAATGTGATGGTGTTATCACATCACAGACTCATAGCAGGAAACTGCTTTGAGACTTAAACAAATAAATAAATAAAAAGTAAAGATGCTAATACTTGTGAACAAGTACCAACTCTATAACTAGTGAAAAAGTATAGATTATAATTAGTGAACAAGTAAAGACTCTATAACTAGTGAACAAGTACAGACTCTATAATTAGTGAACAAGTACAGACTCTATAACTAGTGAACAAGTGCATACTCTATAAATAGTGAAAAAGTGAAGACTCTATGCCTAGTGAAAAATTACAGACTCTATAACTAATGAAAAATTACAGACTCTATAACTAGTGAACAAGTAGAGAAATGCGTCATACCTTATTTTCATTGAATCTGCAGTCTGAGATTTGCCTGAATGTTTTTCCTCCAGTACATCTAACTTGCACACATGTGATGTATCACCTTCTGAGTTATGCAAATGGCAAGTGTACTCGCCTGCATCGTCGTGATCAAGATTGTAAATTTTCAAGGTATGATGGTCGCCAATTCTTGTTATCTGGCAAGAACATTTAATTTTTCATTATTTTTTTTGTTTCATTCAGCATTAACACATGAAAATCAAGAATGTTGAAATTAAATGACAATGGAATTTTTAAAATGTGAATCTTGTTTTAATAATACGTAAATAATTAATCAATAAAAATGTTTGAATAATGGAAGCTTCAAACAATAGGTTGCACAATTTATTGCCTGGCATATTTCGCTGTGACTCATAAGGTGTAGTGACAACTGTAAGGGAACCAATTTTGTGACCTATTGTTTGTCTTCATTATTCAAATTCGCAATGGTTAGAGCTCTGTTTTGAATAAAACTGCTTTTTTAAATAAACATATTTTCAAACATAAACTGAAATGAAATTCAATTGCAATTGTAAATATATTCACTAGTTTGCATTAATGTAAAATGTATTGTTTGTGACTTTAAGGTGTTAGGAAAAACATTTCTTTTATTTTAATTTCAAAATCTTAATACATAATTATCATTATTAAATTTTTAATTAATGTAAGTATATAAACTCAGCCAAACCTTGAACTTTTGATTAGTTGCAATGACAGCACCATCTTTTTTCCACAGAACACTGGGCATTGGTTGACCTTTGACTTGACAGGTGAAGGTTGCTGTTTCACCCTCATGTGCAGAAAGGTTCAAGGGATGGATAACAAAGTCAGGGGGCTCTGGGTGCTCTACTTCTGCATGCAATGATGGGTTACACAAAAACATAAACTAAGAGGGTGCAGAAATCAAAATGAAACCAACATGCATAATCATTACAGGCCCTGGTAAATAAAACACAAACACACACAAAATGTATACTATAGCTACACTAAAAGTGAACTAATTACTCACTCTTTTGTCTTATTTGCTGTTTTAATGTTTACTTTGTAATGCGAAAGTTATTTACAAAATAAACCAACAGCAAATGATGCTTTGAAAGAACTAATACAAATTTAGAAATTTCCAAGTGCATAGCTATTATCGCATCTTATTATCATCCAGTGATGCACACAGAGTAAAATACTAAATAATACTACATTTATCTATTGCATACATGACACACACAAGCATACATATTAGAACACACAATAAAAAGAAAATACACAGAGAACAAAGTAAGAAGTAGTTTAGAGACTATAATGCTTATAAAATCAAAAAGATGCAAGGAGAAATAGAGGAAACCTATTCATATAGAATAAATAAAATACAATGTTTTCACAAGAAGCCAACAATAGCAAGCAAAACAACTCAACCAAATTGTGATTAATGGTATAAATGAAATAAGTTGCATAACAAGAAATAAATGAACAGAAAAAAACGAGCAAGGGAAGGAGGTGGTGTTGAAGACATGTTTAGTAGGGGAAATAAGTCAGTCTAGTGGTTGCCAGAGCTGTGGAAGTCTCTAGTGTCTGTGGATGCAAGATAGTAGATCAGATCATTTATGGCTCACTTGGTAATTGTACTATTGCTGAGCTAGTAAACTGTAAGTGAACATACTTGAAATATAAACTGATTTAGCTATGTATTTGTGCTATATAGTACACAACAATGCATTTATTACAGTTACAATGTAAGTTGGTCCTACAGTTACAATCAGACATTAATTTACATCTGTGTTAATTAGCATCCCTACTGACAATGGCTTAACTAAAATTTAACTACATTCCTTCCCAATTTATGTTCACGTCATTTCTATTTGTTTTTCCTTAGAGAGAAACTTGTCACACCTAATTGTCTGTTTTCTTACCAGCCTAAATTTGGTACCAGGAAATATCAGGGAAGTAAAGGCAGCTGGCATGATTTTATTTGCTTGCTTGCTTTGGGCTCAAGCGTAGTCCATTCACATTACTTCTAGCAGTGCTGGATTGAATTTTGTGTGTGGATTAGTTTTCCTTATTAACAATGTCCCTCGCCTTCAAGCAAACCCACTCCGACTTCAGAGGCACTTGTAATTTAAGTCCCCAAGTCAAGGAAAACATGTCAACATTTTAGTCCAGCTGTCTGGTGTAGGTAGGGGTTGATCCCCTTACATCACCGGGTGTTTAAGAACATACATTCTTATCCATTTGACCATGCAGCTCCTCGAGTGCCGATTGTGGTCTATAAATGTATGTGGCTAGCCCAGCACATGTCAAGGCAGATAAAAGACTGTTATTTACTTTATTTTTACATATATCGTCTCTTTGAGTGTAACATACTCATACTCGTTTTATTATTGTCTCCCTTGTATGTCTACTGTGAAATAATCTTAGACTGAAAGAGTTACTACCCTCCTTGTGGTTTAATTGCATGTAAAATGGCTGCTTTAATTTAATATAGAATCACTTCTAATAAATAATTCAGTCACAATATATCAAATAAAGATGATTTTAGTGCATTATGGTTTAATTGTTATAAGTGCTATACAGCAAACAGTTCATGCTATGTGAAGTTATAGTTATGTGAAAACTGTCCGCATCTTAAACTTTGCGTTTGGGGTTAATGAAATAGATATATAGTTGAAATTATTTTAATTGGAAATTAATTAATTTGTCATGCAGAATATACAATGTTTGTTTTCAAACAGATTTAATTTTAAAAGAGTAGACCGATTCAAAATAAATGCCAGTAATTTACAACTGAAAACATCATGCAGAAAAAAAAAATCCATTTATGGAGCTAATAAAGAGACCATGTGTTTGTTCAAGATTGTGGTAATGTAGAGATTTAAGAAACACAGACACTTTCAAGCACTGAGTATTAATGAACATGAAATAACACACACACACACATTGAAATTCTGAAATGCATTTTTATATGACACACACATTAAGAAATTTAATCTGAATCATCACCATCTTGCCAATTGTGTTCTTCACAGTGTCTGCTCTTCTTCTTGTTATTTCTCCTTCTTCTTTGAGTATTGAATATTGATTTTCAGTTTTGTACATAACTGCATTCTGTCTGCTTACAGCAGAGCTCTGATATGTGCGCCTTTTGGCAGACACATCTGATTTCTTCCTGGCATTTGTTGACCAGGTACATCTTACTGGACAGTATCGCAGGACATTTCACAGCCTTGGTAGGTGTTTCATTCAATGGACATTTCAAGCTATATATCATTAAGTAGAAATCATAGTTGTTGGATATTAAAACCCATTTGTCAAATTAGCAGAGAATACCTTTGATGAACATAATTTCCCCATGATTTAGTGGTGGGTTCATGAGTGAGAATAGAGTCTCAGTGGTTACGTCACCTGCCTCACCCTTTGAAGGTCATGGGTTTGATTTCAGTCTATGTTGTTCAGTTCATGAGTGCAATTTTCTTGCAGACTCCTGGAAGTCATAGCGAGAGCTACAGGATTCATGCTTTGTGTGACACTTTCAGCTGAAAGAGACCATGCCACATGGGAGGAAACCGGGTGCAGTGAAGTCTATACTTTTGTCTTTTAACCCTTTTTTGATGCACCATGGACCAGGCTGACATTCTGAATGCTCTACGAGAAGTAAGACTTTTGCGAGAACCAAGTGATGACTGTGAATATACAACCATGGCCAGACTGAAGAACAGCAAATTAAAAGAGGGGTGGCCAAACAAGAACACTGCGCAGGAAGCCAAAGAAGATTGATAAACTACACAGAACTGGTGTCGTTAGCCGCTACACGCTGCGGGATTTGCTGAGGGGATCTGAGCACTTATGAACTGAACGGTTCGATGTGCAATGAGGATGACCTGTCGACTAACTAACTAACTAACTAACCCTTTTTTGATGAGTGCCAGTTGCCATTCCACAACATGGTTACTTGTCACTGAATCTATGGTTGGTAACTATAGCTTTCAATTTTTATGTTGTCTGGTGCATCCTCTAGTCTCTACTTCCTTCTTCTCACTTCTAAGAGCACCAAACAACACTTGTGTGTTTCTGAATGAATCTCTAGAGACCATGAAATCTGAGATCCCTTGTTAGCTTGGTTGTCTAATATGGCTATTTATCTATGGATGTATAACATAACGCTTGTATAGGGTTCTGTATAACAATCACAGATCCCTCTAGTGCCTGATGTGAAGTACAAAGTATCCCTTCAAACACAACACAATGGCCTGAACTACCCCCATGCCAGAATACCCCCATGATCAGAATCACCACACCATCAATTACTGCTTTGTGACAGTACATTTCATATGCCATCTTGCCATGTTGCAATGAATAACTGTCCATATTATTCTAGTCTTTTATCTTCCTCTGTCTCTTTCTCCATTAATATAACCAGTTGTTAAAATGCGTTCCAATTGTGTTTTTCCTGTTCTCATGCTCAATGCCTCATTTTGAAGTCTGTGATAAGTTCCCATTTTGAAGTCTGTGATAAGTCCCATTGTGTCTTGAAAGATGGAGAATATCACTCTCATCACAGTGTGCTTGAAAGACTTGATACTTTGCCAGTTCCCCTGCTTTTGTAATGCCCAAGATATCTTCAGTGCATATGTACATATAAGCTAATATATCTGCAGAAAACAGCCATGACTGACCAGTACACTCAACAACCATCCTGGTAGTCCTAGTCTCAATCCTTCCACAAGGAGACATTGTTTTTTGAAACCACATGGCTAATAGGTATTTTCTTTTAAAGTTAGTTGCATATCCTTTACAGGACATACCAGTCAACTCGAGAATGTTTTGTTTGTTTGTGATTCCTGGGCAAGTTTTATGTTCTGTAGTTTTTAGGCCTAACATGCGTAATAGGTATAACAAGTCCGATAAAATGACTACTAGAAAGTTGTCTGTGAGGTCTGGTTGCCAGTGAAGTACTGACCCCATTCAGAGTGAATAAAAACATATGGGCCCAGCATTATATCCCCAGGTTTCACAATAGCATAGAAACAGAGCCTATTTTAATTTCCAAACAACATAAAAACACTGAATAACAAACAGTGACAGAAACATGTTGGCAAGAATACCTCTCACTTCTATAATGCAAAACGTATCTGTGCTGTTAATGTCATTATGTGCCTCACACACATACTCTCCTGATGATTCTGATGTTACATTTAGCTGCGTTAGTGTGTGAACATTGCCTACTGAAGCTATATGGTACTGTGGATTGTCGGGAGTAATCTCCACATTGTTGTGGTACCAGCAAACTTCCACACATGTTCCTAAAAAGGGGAATAAAATGATATATGCACAATGGCATGCAAGACATGCAGGAGAATGGGGTCACACTGATTCTTAAAAAAATAAAAACAGTATTCAAATGTATACGGTGTATTTTTAATGACTGTGCAATGTTTGAAAATATAACAAAACTTTGACAGGCTATATTTTCAAACACTACAGTCATTAAAAATACACCCTGTACTTTAGTGTCAACAAACAAATAACAAAGAACCAACTATGAAACTCTAATTAAAGTACTAAAGATCTATGACAGAACACTTCACAACTTCCACCAGAAAACTAAAGAAACTAGTAAACAAGAGAAACTAATGTAGGCCACATTGCTTCCCTTACCTAGCACTGTGAAAGTAAATTCAAAGAATAATAAATATATTAGTCTCTAAACAATACACTTGTACATGTAAATAGTATTACATTTGAAACAAGTTAGAAATTACATGCACGGTATATTAAATGGATACTCCCAAGGACATGCCAGAATTAGTTGAATTTCATTGTTGTACTTTTGATATAATGTTGCTGTACAAGATAGTACAATTGTTAGGGTTAGTTAGTTCAACAACTATCACACAGGAATTTTTTTTTAAATGTGTCACGCCACAATAAACATATTCTTGGGAAATTAATGTGGTCGTTTTCAATTGCTATTCACAATCATGTAAACTAAGTTTATTCTATAAATATTCTACTGGGAAAGGATTTTATATATTTTACATCTTGCCAGGGTATTTGTTTGTTGTTGTTGCATATCCTATTTACAGGACATTACAGTCAACGCCAGCATTTTTCAGCTGCTAGTGATGTCTTGGCACGTTTTACGTTCAGTAGGTTGCCATTGCTTTCTGAATGACCGGCTCACATACCTTTTTGTAAGAAACCAACGTGACATGATCCTTGCCGAATCCCATGCAGCTGTGTTTCGTACGTGGGTATACAGGATTAGGAACAGCGCCCTTAACCCCTTCGCCAGGGATACCAGCTGCCAGGGTAATAGTCAACCCAAATCCATAATCTTTTTTTTTTTCAACTCTGCGTGAGTTAAATCATATTATCACTAAATGTTCCAAAGTATCTCCCTGACCCTTTGTTTCAAAGTAGCAGTTATATCCACAGAATGGATGCACTCTGTTGAATGAACTATAAGCAGTAGTAGTGATAATCAAACAGTTCCAACTTCATAGCATCTGGTCACCCCTTAATTGCTCCATTCCTGTACCAGCGAAAACAGCATACAATAATAATCCTTGTCCCATGTGAACTCATGAAGGAAACAGTACTTTCAACAGAGCAACAGGACATCCTTCACTACAACTTCAGAAAACCAAAGAAAATAGTAGACAAGATAAACTAATGTAGGCTGAGTGGTCTCGAGGTATGGTGTCCATCTCAAGTGCTGGAGGTCCCGGGTTCAAGCCGCAGTGAGGGCCGAGATTTTTTCACTGGGACTTCTAGTGACAACAATTTCCCCTGGTCCCAGGGTAGTGTGTATTGTTGCGCATGTAAAAACTCCGTAGGCGGTTGGAAATTAAAAAAGTAGCTTAACGGTGCTGCCCAGGCAAAATTTTTAGTTACAAATCTACCCAAAATATTTCAGGATTCTCACCAGTGCTACAAAGTTTGTGCACTGAGCTGAGATTCTCCTGACTCAGGCTTGACTTAGGAGTAGAACGGAGCACTTATGGGTTACAACTGTATGCCGTGATATTGAACCGTCGACTAAACTAAACTAAAAAAGACCTGTTAGATAAGTGGACTAACCACTATGTGACCATAGTTATATTAAACTAGTTATATAACTATTAAGAATAGTTTCATAACCATGGATCTCAGGCTCTCTAGTGGCAGAACTATGAAGCTTAGTTATATAACAGCAGACGGGTGGGTGCCAGGGTAGTGAAGTGACTAGCATGCCTGCCTGATTTCTCTCTGGCCATCACCTTCATGACTGGAATTTTTTTCACAGACCTGAGATTCCAGGCTGACCCAACTACAAAATGGCTAGCAGGAAATTTTCTGAGAACAAAGATGGCTGGTGTGATATTCCCCATATCACACATTCAGTGCTGACATAAAAATATGGGGCTAGCACCATATACCCAATTAACCTGGAGAAGTGTAAAAGGGTAAGATATATGCAGATTTTCTCAAGGTTCCTAGCAATATGCAGAACTACACTTAAAGCAGTTTTGCAGTTAGAAAATATGTACAGTTTCTGTAATTTCTGGGTTTTTTTAACGTAATTTTATAATTGGTATAATATATAGTAACAGACAGTGCAAAGAAGGACTCTCCTTGAATATCAAGAAAACAGTAACAATGGTGATATCAAAGAAACAGGTGACACCAAATTGTGAAATAGAGAATTCTTAACCAAATGGATAGTTTTAAATACCTAGGGGTATTTATAACGTCAGATAGAAAATACACAACAGAGATTAAGAGCAGCAGAATAGGGCAAGCAAAAGCTGCATTTCTGAAAATGAAGAATATCTTATGCAATGATTCACTCTCATTGAATGTAAGAAAGGGAGTGCTGAGGTGCTATATAGAACCAGTTTTGCTGTATGGTTGTGAATCTTGGAATGTAAATGAACAAATTATGAGGAGCTTGGAAGCAACAGAGATGTGGCTCCTGAGACGAATGTTGCGAATTCCTTGGACTGTCAGAGTAACTAACGATGACTGCCTGAAAGAGGCTAATGAATCTAGAACATTATATACAACAATAAGAAAGAGACAAATAACTTTTTTTAGTTATGTGATGAGAAGAGAGGCATTGGAGAACATCATGACAGCTGGAAAGATCGAGGGGAAGAGAGACAGAGGCTGACCAAGAGAAATGAGCTGGATGGATTTGGAGGGTGCATGGAGGAATATTATCAGCAGAGTTGATCCAGACAACCAAAGACCGAGATTTATGGAATGTCATAAATGCCTAAGCCAGCCAGCCAGCATGTCACTTGAAGATGATGATAATATATTTAATAATAATGTATATGTATACGTCAAACTGGTCATTGTGTTGAAGTTTGTTCCAGGCTCTTACTTAAGATGCAGGATCAGGCAGCATTTTAATTATTTTTATAACAATCTGTTATAATACAAGACCATTGAACATGTATTTTTCTCAGGAACTTATCAGGGATGTATTTTGTTTCATGTATGTATTCACATATTATTTTGTTCTTAAATGATGAGCAAAATTTGTATAAACTGATTCTTTGTATAAACCTGACAAATATTTGTCCGTTTCATTCTCATTCATTCTGAGAAAGCTGTTGGTTGTGTTGTGTCTGTTTATATCTAAGCTGTAATAACTGCTCCAATTACCCTCCACGTCATTCTTAAATGTGCCATATTTGGATTACTGTTCTGTGAGCTATGGCAGCACAGCAGCTAGACGCACGCCAGTCTTATGGGTAGTCTTGAGTTTGATGATCATCAGGCGGTTTCAAATTTTTAACACTGACCTGGTCGTCCAGGTCGATCCAGCCTAAAATGAGTACCAGGAAATATTTTGGAAGTAAATGTGGTCGATGTAATACTGACCACATCACTAATGGAGTGCCAAGGTGTATAAAATATATCACTATATGCTTGATACTTTACTTTACTTCCTCAACTTCACACATACTATAAATAGTCTGCTTTTGGTTAAGGTTAAAAACATTAAAAAATTTCAAACACATCAAATTATACATCACCGTGGTTAAGTCAAAAACTACAATTTAATTCTAAAAATGTAAGTCTGGCTACGGAGATACATTTATCACATTTAAGCATATTATTACTTTAGTGTTGTCATTCATGTTCTATCATTACTGGATACATTTAACTGATCTGTGATGTTAAAATGCAAAACAATGATGCTTGTTTGAACAACAGATTAGCAGCCATTGATATTTCATTTACCTTTGACCTCAACATCCAGCTCCAGCTTGTCCCCCTCTTCAACTTCCATATCATGAAGTTCCTTTACAAACACAGGGGGCTCCATTTGCTCTGCGGCTGGTGATGGTGAATTAAATTAAATATTAATAACAGCATTACACTAAGACAAGTTTGTGACAAGTCCTTACTAAAAAGTGTATTACGCTTTCATCTACCCTATGCAATTTGTTTATAGTGTGTATCAATACACATGGGTAACACATGGTCTCCATAATTCAGCCCAGGCTTTGTGCTATGGAGTGATATACCTTTTTTGTTTGATGCACAATAACTATAATCTGTGAAGACGGCACGGTATAATACAGTACATATCAACACACAACATGCATCCCCATTTCAAAGATGGCTTTCACCCTTACGAAACAACCACCCACCATCTCTGTTGAAACAAACAACCACCATCTCTGTTGAAAAACCTAAACTTTCATATACCAGGAAAAGCTAAATCCTCTCATCTGCATAAATTATGAGCCCATTCTATGAGTCACAAGGGGACTAGCCACAGAAAGAATAGCACTAAGTGACAAAGGACAGATAATTCAGCAACTCTGGGATGACAACAATAGAATGTGCAGATATGTGAATGTACCACCACAAGATAGCCATAGAATGACTGTAATGGTTTACAAGCTCTGGCAGCAGATCTACCAGTATTCACTAGCCAGCCTGGAAATATGTTGATAAATCTCTGTTCTATGGAAAAATGTTCTCATCATCATCTCATCTCATCTTGTTCCGCTTGTATCTTGCCGTGTCGAGGTGAAGTATAAACAGCTGGAGAGTGCCCTTTTATGGGTTTCATATATAGATTCCCATATTATTTTCTCTGTCCATCATTTACATGGTCAGCCTCGTCTTCAGGTTCCATTTGGTCTGTACATCATTTCTTCTTGTGATATACTGTTAGTTGGTAGCCTAGTTCTGATATTGCTTATAATATAATAGGGTTTCTCTGCTGATTATTTTAGAGAAAGAGAAAGTAAAGAAGCCTTATCCATGTCTTCAGATATAGAGCAAGGTCCATATTTTTTTTTTTACATCAACACTAAATGGGTCATTCATTCATTCATTCATTCAGTAGCATGTCCTTTGCAGAACTTCACTCTCAAAACAATTGTCTGGAAAACTTCATGATCATAAGCAAGATGTCCTGCACCTGATAAACCCATCTGGATATCATCTGCCACATCCTGCACCCACCTACTCTTTGGCTTTCCTCTTCCTCTTCTTACTGGGCATGTAACCCTCCATGATTGTTCTCTCCAAACTTTCACAGTGATGATGTGAATATCATGACGGCTGCATTTACAGGGTGTATTTTTAATGACTGTAACCTGTACTTGCCATGACATTGTCTGGTACCCATTTTAGGCTCGGTCAACCTGGGAGCCCAGGTAATTTAAATAATTTACCTCAATGGAGATTCAAACACCCCACCACCATTCCACAGACAAGTTATCTAGTCTCTGAGCTATCACTGCTTCTATGCTGTATTTTATGATTAGATTAAACACAACACTACACACATTTCATGATTAGATTAAACACAACACTACATACATTTTAAGATTAGGTTGCATGATGTCTCCAGATCTCCATTTTTCCCGGTCATAACACATGTAAACTTCCCAGCATCTCGCTCTTTTATCTCCTTAATGGTCAAGGTTGCTGTCTGGCCCACATGTTGGAGTTTCATTTGGAATCCAGAAAATACTTCTTTTCCATTGTGAAACCATCTGGCTGAAGGTTGTGTCAAATCTGGCACAGAAAATATGCAAGGAATTTTACAATCACTGAGATTATGTATCATTCAAAAGAATACCACTTTGTGAATTTATCATTTCATGAAATAAATATGTGGTTATTAAAATGACATCATGGAAGATTACACATTAGTTAAACAAGTAGTTCCTAATTTGTTCATTTATATCCCAAGAATACAATGCCATATGAGATCTGTGGAGAGATATGATATCTGTAGAGAGACCTGAAATCCGGAGATACATGAGATTTTTGGGGAGACTTGGGATCTTTTGGGGAGATCTGAGATCTTTGGAGAGACCTGATATCTTTGGGGAGATCTGAGAAAGGGAGACACCTGTAACCTGTAGAGAGATCTGAGATAGGGAGAGACCTGAGATCTTTGGGGAGATCTAACAAAGGGAGAGACCAGAAATCTGTGGAGAGATCTTATATCTTTGTAGAGACCTAGGATAGTGAAAGAGATCTGTGAAGAGACCTGAGATCTGTGTAGAGACCTGAGACCTGTGGAGAGATCTAAGATCTGTGGAGAGACCTGGGATCTGTGGAGAGACCTGAGATATGTGGAGAGAACCA
This sequence comes from Cepaea nemoralis, assembly GCA_014155875.1. Taxonomy (NCBI): domain Eukaryota; kingdom Metazoa; phylum Mollusca; class Gastropoda; order Stylommatophora; family Helicidae; genus Cepaea; species Cepaea nemoralis. The sequence continues at coordinate 560,050 of JACEFZ010013361.1, forward strand.
AGATCTGTAGAAAGACCTATGATCTGTGGAGAGATGCAAGATCTGTTGGGAGACCTGAAAGGCTATGCTGTTTGGCAGGGTATTTGATAAAGAGAATGTTCCTGGTCTTTGATTTCAAACAGTTAATTAGTTAGTTAGTTAGTTGCGGTTCCAACTTCACAGCAACAGGTCGTTCCCATTATGCTCCTTTCCTGTGCCAGTGAATATCACACAAAATGCTCCTCACTGCCCTATGTGAACAATGGAATAGACAGGAGTATCGGCAAGCCAACAGCCCGCACAGGTACACTGTGCATAATGCTGCCGCCTGAATGCCAACACAAAAGTCCTCCACGAGGACAGTTCATTGTCGATGGAAACGGCAGTCACCAGACCCAGGGTTTTATCCCATACGGCTCGGTCTCTTTCCGCAGGGCAACCCGCCGAAAGTGCAGCACAAAGCACGAACTCCATGCTTCAGCGACGACCCCAGGAGTCTCCTGAAAAATGCACTCGTGAACCAAAAAGGCAAACCAGTCAATCCAGCAACAGCTGGCCACCATCGTTCCGAACATGCAGTTGACTTTACAAACTGCGAACAGATGTAAAAGCATTCCACGCAAAGTTCACAGCTCACAGTGCCGCGCCACGCACTCACTCAGTAGCAGGGCGACAGAACCATAGCCTCCTTAGTTGCCTCTTACGCCATGCATGGTAGGCAACAGTGTTACTATTCTTTGCTCCCCCGTAAGGGCCCAGGCAACACACGGGCGTGATTTCAAACAGTCTGCGTTTAATCATATTTTTCAGCCTGTGACATCACTGATTTATCTGGGCATATTTTTAATCAAAATCCTGCTATTGCATATCATTATTTTCATATTTCTCTGTAGTGTAGAATAAAAAAATTAAAAACAAAAGCTATTTCTCTTTACTGCAATGGTGATCTGAGGAGAAAGGTAATGTTGATTTTAAGAGAAAGGCCATATTGATCTCATGAGTAATGTAATGTTGATCTCAGGAGAAAGGTAATATTGATCTCGGCAGAAAGGCAGAAGGGACCTTTAAAATGTGAAGGATAAGTTGGATATATCAAGCAAATGAACACAACATCACAGCTATGCTGTAAACACACATCATGTTATCAAATTTCTTTTCATGATGAACAACTAAATTTTCACATAAAGCTCCTTACCTCTGCAAGTGCAGATGAGTTCCACCTCGACATCTCCCTCTTCCACTGTCAGATCTTGCAAAGGTCGTTCCCATTCAGGGCCACTTCTTGTCAGCAACTTGGGTTTTTCTGTAAAAGAAGGAGGTTTTTTGTTTTGTTTTATGTGTTAATTAGTTGCATATCCTTTATAGAATGTAGCAGTGAACTCCAGGATTTTGTTGGCTGTTTGTGATTCCTGGGAAAGTTTATGTTCAGTAGTTTGCTATTGCTTTCTGAATGATTGGCACTTATATACCATTGTATGGAAACCAACACATAGCGGTCTGCTTCCAAATCGCCCACAGGTATGTTTTGATTGCAGTATGCAGGATTATGAATTGCATTCATAACTCTGACGCCACAGCGCCGGATTTGTGTGAGTCATCAGTAAACAGGTTGAGTGGATGAAAGCTTTGAACTCAAGTGTAGCCCATACTTGTGCTGTTACTCTTAGTGCACTGGACTGGTTTGTGCATGTGGATTAGCTTTCTCTATTACCAGTGTCCCTCACCATCAGGCGAGCCACTCCAACTTCTGAGGTAATTGTAATGTACGCCCCAAACAAGGATGAGAAGTCAACATTTTAGTACAACTGACCAGTGTAGGGGTTGAATCCGCTACCTTGGCATCAGCAAACCAGAAGTTTAAAATCAAGTGTTCTTATCCTTTCAGACATGCTGACCTCTGTCCAAGTGGTTAGAACCAGAGTTTCTCAGATTTGAAGATGGGATTCTTATTTAGGTAATAATTATTTTTGTCTAATGGTAGTGAATGAAAGCTGAATGCTAATAATATTAAGTCACTTAATCAACAATTGTAAATGTAAAACTGGAAATTCCACAGGGAGAGAGGGAACTGGTTAACTCAGTTCATAAAGTCCCGATCTAGTGTAGGTGGATTTTAGCATATACACAAATATGTCATGCATTCAACAAAACTAGAGTAGTCAATAGCTATGTGTGTATCTCATCAAAAGCCATCTCTGCAATGATGTTCAGCTGTAATCAGTCTACAGCAGCTCTTGTCCTTCACTCTCCAACAGCCTTTGTCCTTCAGTCTCCAACAGTCTTTGTCCTTCAGTCTCCAACAGCCTTTGTCCTTCAGTCTCCAACAGCATTTGTCCTTCAGTCTCCAATAGCCTTTATCCTTCAGTCTCTAACAGCCTTTGTCCTTCAGTCTCCAACAGCCTTTGTCCTTCAGTCTCCAACAGCCTTTATCTTTCAGTCTCCAACAGCCTTTGTCCTTCAGTCTCCAAAAGCCTTTGTCCTTCAGTCTCCAACAGCATTTGTCCTTCAGTCTCCAAAAGGCTTTGTCCTTCAGTCTCCTATAGCATTTGTCCTTCAGTCTCCAACAGCATTTGTCCTTCAGTCTCCAACAGCATTTGCCCTTCAGTCTCCAAAAGCCTTTGTCCTTCAGTCTCCAACAGCATTTGTCCTTCAGTCTCCAAACGCCTATGTCCTTCAGTCTCCAACAGCCTTCAGTCTCCAACAACCTTTATCCTTCAGTCTCCAACAGCCTTTGTCCTTCAGTCTCCAACAGCCTTTGTCCTTCAGTCTCCAACAGCATTTGTCCTTCAGTCTCCAACAGCATTTGTCCTTCAGTCTCCAAAAGCCTTTATCCTTCAGTCTCCAACAGCATTTGTCCTTCAGTCTCCAACAGCATTTGTCCTTCAGTCTCCAACAGCCTTTGTCCTTCAGTCTCCAACAGCCTTTGTCCTTCAGTTTCCAACAGCCTTTGTCCTTCAGTCTCCAACAGCCTTCAGTCTCCAACAGCCTTTTTCCTTCAGTCTCCAACAGCCTTCAGTCTCCAACAGCCTTTGTCCTTCAATCTCCAACAGCCTTTGTCCTTCAGTCTCCAACAGCCTTTGTCCTTCAGTCTCCAAAAGGCTTTGTCCTTCAGTCTCCTATAGCATTTGTCCTTCAGTCTCCAACAGCATTTGTCCTTCAGTCTCCAAAAGCCTTTGTCCTTCAGTCTCCAACAGCATTTGTCCTTCAGTCTCCAACAGCATTTGCCCTTCAGTCTCCAAAAGCCTTTGTCATTCAGTCTCCAACAGCATTTGTCCTTCAGTCTCCAAAAGCCTATGTCCTTCAGTCTCCAAAAGCCTATGTCCTTCAGTCTCCAACAGCCTTCAGTCTCCAACAGCCGTTTTCCTTCAGTCTCCAACAGCCTTCAATCTCCAACAGCCTTTGTCCTTCAATCTCCAACAGCCTTTGTCCTTCAGTCTCCAACAGCATTTGTCCTTCAGTCTCCAAAAGGCTTTGTCCTTCAGTCTCCTATAGCATTTGTCCTTCAGTCTCCAACAGCATTTGTCCTTCAGTCTCCAACAGCATTTGTCCTTCAGTCTCCAAAAGCCTTTATCCTTCAGTCTCCAACAGCATTTGTCCTTCAGTCTCCAGCAGCTTTTGTCCTTCAGTCTCCAACAGCCTTTGTCCTTCAGTCTCCAACAGCCTTTGTCCTTCAGTTTCCAACAGCCTTTGTCCTTCAGTCTCCAACAGCCTTCAGTCTCCAACAGCCTTTTTCCTTCAGTCTCCAACAGCCTTCAGTCTCCAACAGCCTTTGTCCTTCAATCTCCAACAGGCTTTGTCCTTCAGTCTCCAACAGCCTTTGTCCTTAAGTCTCCAACAGCCTTTGTCCTTCAGTCTCCAACAGCCTTTGTCTTCAGTCTCCAACAGCCTTTGTCCTTCAGTCTCCAACAGCCTTTGTCCTTCAGTCTCCAACAGCCTTTGTCCTTCAGTCTCCAATAGCATTTGTCCTTCAGTCTCCAGCAGCCTTTGTCCTTCAGTCTCCAACAGCCTTTGTCTTTCAGTCTCCAACAGCATTTGTCCTTCAGTCTCCAACAGCATTTCTCCTTCAGTCTCCAATAGCATTTGTCCTTCAGTCACCAACAGCATTTGTTCTTCAGTCCCCAACAGCCTTTGTCCTTGTCTTTCATGTTATGCTCATGCAGGCATCATCCATTCAATTCTTTCATGTTTTCTACCCATTTGTAATGTTGCCTACATCTTGAATACTTTTCTCCACTTTTCCCTCCAGTGCATCTAGTTGGCCATTCATAGAAGTAATGTGTTCCTGTAGTGAGGCATTGTCATCATTTGGAGGTGACAGGTTCAAATCACAGCCACTAGCTATAGCTTTACATTGTTATGTTGTCTCGTGTGTCCTCTAGTCTCTACTTCTGTCTTCTACTTCTATGAGTGCCATACAATTTGTATTTTAATGAAATATCCTTAAACAAGGAGCTGCATCTCGTAACATGGCTAAAGAGCCTTAACTATCATAATTGGATTTCATTCAGCGATATTTTCCTCACTCCCAATTATTTTCTTCTGTCATATGATATATTTCTCCTGTTCATCTACAAAACAACATTTTAAAAACTTAAATTTTACCCTCACAGTGTGTATTCACTGTCCTTGGTTTCTGCACCTTGCAATCATGAAGAGTGCATGTGACACCTTATTGCTCCATTTTAATTCAAAACTTAGCATTTTTTATATTTTCTGTATACTTATGTATAAGTCATTTTCAATGCACAGTCTTTGCACTGAATTAACTCCTGTTTGTGTCTGGGTGCCACAAAACACCCAGTGATTAATTCAACAACAACAAACACACCATGTTATTAGAGGCTGCTGTTGTAAAGAGTAAATGTTGATCTCTACTCTTGCATTATAGACAACTCGGTGGCATTTGATTGTATAGAACGTGAAGAATTATAGAACATAATGAAAGAAATGGGCTTCCCATTACACCTAATACATATCATAGAAACAGATTACAGTGAACAAAAGGCAGCCGTGAGAATACGTGGTGACAGAACGGATTGGCTTACTATAGAACGAGGAATCAGACAGGGAGGCATTTTATTACGTTACCTGTTTAACTTATGTACTAAAAATAATCGTGAGGAATGTTAGAGAAAATACTGGTAAGGAACAATATGATCCCTTTGTAAGTGAAAGAATAGAAATGCCTGGCTGAGGTATGCTGACAACACATTATTACTAACAATAACACAAATGGGAATTGAGAATATAATAAAATCAGTGCAAGAGCAAAGTGACAAACAAAATGTATACCTTAGTGCACCAAAAACGACAATAAAAAATATGTTTTTATTATTTTTTGTCAGTGCAGAGAAATTATAGAAATTGGGCAGTTTTGAATATCTAGGTTCAATGCTAATGGACGATGGAAATGTGATAATGTTGTTGTTTGTCCATCAAGAATGATGATGACCATTCATTTCATCCAGTGGGGTTGAAAGTATGGAGCCGTGAGTTCTAAGATGGCTGATAAGGCCTATTTTGACTCGAAATGTTCTTTGATAATGTGGACAAAGAATGCTTGACGTTTCTGGAGGAGGATTTCCTGCAGTGGTTTTTCTGTTCTGTCTTTTCTTCACAGCTCTTGCAGTCCTGGTTGCCTCACAAGTGACTGCACCCTCGAAATGTGATAATAGAAATTAACAGAACACCAGCAAATACTGTAATGCAGAAATTAAAGTAATTAACACATTTAAGGATTGGGACAAATGGAAACAACAAAAGTCAGAGGACTGAGCGTGTGCATATTTCTTGTGGTGAGAGTTGGGACAGAACAACAAAAGTCAGAGAACTGAGCGTGTGCATATTTCTTGTGGTGAGAGTTGGGACAGAACAACAAAAGTCAGAGCACTGAGCGTGTGCATATTTCTTGTGGTGAGAGTTGGGACAGATGGAACAACAAAAGTCAGAGAACTGAGCGTGTGCATATTTCTTGTGGTGAGAGTTGGGACAGATGGAACAACAAAAGTCAGAGAACTGAGCGTGTGCATATTTCTTGTGGTGAGAGTTGGGACAGATGGAACAACAAAAGTCAGAGCACTGAGCGTGTGCATATTTCTTGTGGTGAGAGTTGGGACAGATGGAACAACAAAAGTCAGAGCACTGAGCGTGTGCATATTTCTTGTGGTGAGAGTTGGGACAGATGGAACAACAAAAGTCAGAGAATTGAGCGTGTGCATATTTCTTGTGGTGAGAGTTGGGACAGATGGAACAACAAAAGTCAGAGGACTGAGCGTGTGCATATTTCTTGTGGTGAGAGTTGGGTAGAGTGGAGTCAAGAAATAGCATTGCAGAACTCGGGACATTTCCATAAGTGCTCCATCCTCATCTTCAATAGCCAATGAAGAGTCCCAATGCTAATGGTGCTAGTAGCAGTCTGATTATGTGATTTTTATATATATTTTTTTTTTTTTTTGCAGTCAGCATCAGCATTTTTCAGCTACTGTTGATGTACTAGCCAAAATTACACTCAGTAGTTTGTGATTGCTTTCTGAGCAACCAGCTCAAATACCCCGTAAGTTACCAATGCGGTGAGAACCGCTACAGGTTCCCGCGCAGGTTACATTACTCACGAGAATATACGGGATTACGGAGAAAGACGTTGACCCCTAGGCCACATCTCAAATGCCGCCATATGTGCATACAAATTAGAAATACATAAATCTATACAAGTGAGGAAAAAAAACTATAACCACAAATAAGAGTTTCTGCTATAGAAACCCATGTTGAATCAAGTTTTTCACTTTTGTGTGACTTAAACAGAATTTAGGACTAGCTCCAATTTTGTTTAATCTCTTAGACAAGTAATGCACATTCTATGCATGCTCGTGAGATCTCCAAGCAGTTAATGATTTTCTACCATCAGTTTCGGGAATTGGTGACTCGTTTGCAGTCTTACACTGTACGACGATCAAAGTCCTTGGCACAGAGGCTTCTATGCTGTAATCCTCTCTTCATTAGCCAGACTAGTGTATGTGAAGGATGCCCCATGTGGAGGTGTGAGAGATGTGAACAGAAACTCCTCTTCTGGCATATCAGTGATGAGAAGAATAGCTCAGTGCAGGGTGGTGGACAAAATAGAAAGATGTCTTCAGACTCTAGCAAAATAACAAGACCAATAGAATTTGAATACAAGACAATGAGCTGCAGAATGAGCAAAGGCTACTCCACATTTACTAGTTACAGAAAATGAAAACAAACAACGAATCAAACGTCTCGAAACAGGGTACCAAATCACGGCAAGAGAAAGATATTTGGGGTCATGACCCTGGTGGACCCGTCCCTAGATAGTGGCATCAAGGTAAAACGTCGAAAAATTCGGGGAAAGGAGACTAAATCTGACGGCCGGAAACCCCCTTTCAAGCTTGCTCCGCGGCGTAGTTGTTGTCCCTCAAGCAGTGTTAGAACTTAGACATTGACCACACTTTTAAGGAGAAGTCCAGCATTCCTCACTACTTGCATAAAGGAAGACATCTTGTCCTACTAATACTATGAGTCCAGCAATGAGATATGCACCCGAATGCAGCTCTGAGGCAGTTAAAAGGCAAGAGAACCAATTTCATTGCACCAAATTACATCCCATGCATGTTAGCTCGGAGCAACTTATCACCGAACCACAATATACCATAAAAATCATCAAACAACAGACATTTAATAATGATAACTCACATATAAGGACAAATACAGGTGGACATCCATGAACTACCTACCAAACACCTCCAGTTCTGCGTCTGCTGTGTCAGATCCCGCCAAATTCTGAACAGTCACACTGTACATTCCATTATCTTCTGCAGATACTTCCTGTACTTCCAGGAAGTGGAATCCATCTGCTTCATACATCTGGGGATCAGAAAAAGGAGAAAACTCTTTCATCTTAAACTTTACATCTTACAGTTTGAGCTCTTAAAAATATGCCGCCCTGGAAGTTAAAGAGTTGTTTTCTGGAACACAGGACGCCTTGCACATCTCAGTTTAGCAACCATGGAGAGAAAGAAAGAGAGAGAGAGAGAGAGTGAAAGAAAGAGAGAGAGAGTGTGTGAAAGAAAGTGTCTGTGCGAGAAAGAGTGTGAGTGAGAGAGTGGCTGAGTGAGTTCGTGTGTGTGTGTGTGTGTGCGCGCGCGCGCGAGCGCACACGTGCGTGCTTGCGTATGAATGTGTGTGTAAAAAGATAAAGAGCCCGGGCCCATGCCACTTTAGTATATTATGGATGTATTACTAAGTCCCACATCGGCAGATTTAAACTTGGGACCACCCAACCGACATATGAGTACACTAGCCACCACTGTTGCTCATTGTTGTCTGAGACAGAGAAGGGAGAGGGAGGGAGAGAGAGAAGGGGAGATTACGTAACATTAGAAACATGACTGCACAGTAACTCTACAGCCTAAAGTCTAACGAGAAAAGACTATGAATTGCAGTCTTACACTGTACAAACTGTACAACGATCAAAGTCCTTGGCACAGAGTCTTCTGTGCCGTAGTCCTATTTTCATTAGCCAGACTAAGTGTCTGTGAAGGATGCCCCAGTGGAGGTGTGAAAGGTGTGAACAGAATGTAATGTGCTATGACTGGGGAAAAAAATAACACTCGACCAAAATGCATCAAGTCGTGCACTATGGTGTATGATAGTAGTTCTCGATCTGTATGCATTATGATGTATAACAGTAGTTCCTGTGGACCCTATATGAGATTATTTCGATGGTATTACCGTCGGCCGTTAAAAAATCAATAGCAAACTACTGAACATGAATTGCCTGTAAAGAATATGCAACTAAATAACAAAGCAGAATCCATTAGTCTTTTCTTCCGCCCAACAATGTTATGTTTGTAACCGCGTGTGAACAATTTCCATCAAGACTCGCCCAAGCATTGTTTTTATCTCCATTATTCTTCAAACCGGGTCAGTAATAAAATTATTAGGTCTCGTGGATTAAACGCAGTACGGTGTGTTTGATGACTTGCCCCGGGGAAAAGTCAGGGCAAAAAGTTTAGGGCAAGTTAACCAACGTGATTCAGCTTGTTGTCATGCAATAGAATGTCACGACTAACGAATATTTAAGTTATTTCTCGCAGGAAAATATAAATAGTCAACTTGTTAAATTTGGAATTGACATGATACCGGATTCGTCTCGTATGTCTATGTGTGTGTTTGTTATAAGATTTATTGCAAAAAAATTGTTTTCGAATCTATATCATTTTGATACAGACATAACCTACGATGATGCAAAATATTTATAAGAAATTATAACAAAACTAAGTGGAAATAAGAGCATCCAGGTCGCCAGAAAGGTGATGCATATTACCAACTGAACCGAAAAGAACAAGTTACAATCTTCAGACCCGGGCAGACCACAATAGGCTGAAATACCACATGTTTAATATTCTAAAGATAGGAGATACTTTTTTTTTTTTTTGCATATCCTTTACAGGACATAGCTGTCAACACCAGCATCTTTCAGCTGATTGTTGGTTTCTTGGCAAGATTACGCTCAGTCGTTTGCCATTGCTTTCTGAGCGGCCGGCTCACATACCCCGTAAGTTATTGATGCGATTCGAGCCACCGCTGATTCTTACCGTCATCACGTCAACCCACGAGAGTATACGAGATTACGGAGAAAAGTCATAACCTCTAAGCCACGAAGCCGGCTAGGAGATGCTGATGAATGTAATTGTGGAATTGGTAAAATGACAGTTAACCATTTGTTGTAGGAATGTTCAACATATGCAGAATAGAGAACACTATTCTGGCATACACGCGCTCCATTTGAGATCAACTTTATGGGGTTGTCAACATGCTTAAGTTGGCTGCTGCTTTCTTTGCATTTATTCAAATTGACCTCTGATGGTGAACAAAGATAGAATATGTTTTCGAATCTACCCCCTTGATCGTGAGTTTAATACTAAGCGTGACTAAGATAAATACAGGGGGGGGGGGGGGGGAGAACACGCCGTTATAAAACTAGCAGTTACGTTACAACTTCGGCGAACATGTCTCCTCCCAAGTTCGTCACAAACAGCCAAACAATAAAGGGGTGTTTGCGACATCCTGTAAAAAAGCATGCGACCAATAATGGACTGACCAGGGTGTCAGCTTGCCCGAAGGCAAATAGGACCTCTGGACCCCATTTATGTAAAATGACCGACTGTCGACAAAGAAAGCAGACGGACTGAAGTCGACATTTTTTTTTCGCATATCCTTTACAGGAATCGCTGTCAACATCAGCATATTTCAGCTGATTGTTTATTTCTTGGCAAGATTACGCTCAGTAGTTTACCATTGCTTTCTGAGCGGCCGGCCCACATACCCCGTAAGTTACCGACGCGAAGAGAACCGCTACCGATTCTCGCGCACGTCACGTTACTCGCGAGAGTATACAGGATTACGGAGAAATTCGTGCAACTCCTAGACCAGGGAAACCGGCAGAAGTCGACATTAGCTGATTAAATAGAGATCGGAGGAATCCGACAGTTATAAAAACACTTAACAGATGATCAAACGGGATAGTTCTAAGAACATTGGAAAGATAAGCACTTGGAACAGATAAGAACATTGGAGAGATAATCACAAGGCACAGTTATAAGAACACTGGATAGATAATCACATGGGACAGTTATCAGAACAGTGGACAGATAAGCACAAGGTACAGTTATAAGAATATTGGAGAGATAATGGAAGATTCTTGAATAATGAGAGTCTGGCATATGAGACTACAACCAACAGCGTGAGAATGGGTATAGAAGCATTAACAGCAACTTTCGGATGGTTGGAGGAGGCCGCTGCAACACACAAGTGCATTCATTGAGGACTCACGGAGTATGCTTTGTATGGTGGCGAAATGAATGTTTCGTGTGGAATTGCTCTCTTCAGAGGTAACAGAATGTGAGAACTGTATGGATTTTCTGCCTTGATCATGTGGGAGTGCGGGGAAATGAACAGGTTGATAGGATGGCAGGGAATGCATGTCTCGGTGGTAGAATACCTAATGACAAGAGAGGGGTGGTCGGGCGCCTATGGAACCAGGTGGAGAAAGCGGTGGAAAAGAATGAGTATGCGTAAGTGAAGAGAGTGATATGGCGGGGTATCTGCAAGGGCTCTGGGTGAATCACAAAACGAGGGAGGCCCAGGAAAACGTTCAATCAGATGGCATTTGGAACGAATAGTAGTATGACTCTTCACTGGCTGTTGAACGAGGGACGGAGCGCGTGTGGGAATGTCCTGAGTGCAGTGATGTCGTTTCTTAGCTCAACACAATCCAACAACTGAAGAGATAATCATATGAAACAATAACTAACAAGTAGTTTTTCCCACATTGCTGGAATTCTGGACTTGTAGCCATAGTCTGTGAACTACTGGCTTACCACCACGGCTCTTCTATGCTCAATGTCCAGCTATGGAAATAGGTATCAGGGTTTTCATTAGGAAGAACAAACGAAAAGAAATCACAATGATCATCCCATGGAATATAATACGGCAAAATAGCATTTGCAAGTTCCTATCTTTTTTCACCTCGTGGAGATTATACCCTTGAAGATTAAGTTTGTATGTTGTGTGAATTTAACTTGTTTAACATTCTGCAACACAAATTATGAAAACTAACCTTAAAATGATCGCTGTCACTTAATATGTTCCCGTCCTTGCTCCAATAAAGAACAGTGCTTGGTGCACCATCAAAGCTGGCCTTAAACTTGGCATTGCTACTCTCATCAACAAATTGTCGTCTTGGTTTCACTACCAGTTCGGGTGGCAGTTCTGGCTTCTCTGGTCCTTTCTTGGTCTTTTTCTTCAGATCACCTGAATGAGATAGAGAGATTTTATGTTGAACAACCTCACTTTCACATTGGACATGTCGGGAGTAGATGGTCAACGTGAAATGTGTTTGGCCCTGTGAACAATAGCCGACCAACGACAGGTATCTGTTGGTAATGTCGAAGTAGATGGTCACATTAATCTGTGTGTGGTCTTTAAATAAAAATTACGGATCAAAGAAACGTGTTTTTTGGTCATTTCGAGCGTAAAGTGTCAAATTGTTCTGTATTTGATCATGTAAGCAATAATGAAACGTCAAATGGTATCTTCTGGTCATTTCGAGAGTAGGTGGTTAAATCTCAAATAGTTCTGTGTTTAGTCATCTAAATAATAACCGGTGCACGAAATGTGTCTTTTGTCATTTCAGGAGTAGATGGTTACTTTGTAATGTGTTTGATCATGTAAACAATATTGGATCACGGAAATAGCATGTCTGTTCATGCTTAGCAATTTAATTCGTGTAGACTGGGTTACCAATTCCAGAACTTAGATATGCAGATGTTACAGTCCTCCTCTAAAATAGTGCTAAAGAAGAGTTGAAGAGTTGATTAGAAGAGTTAATCCTCTCTGTTAAGAGACACATAAACACATCTTTTTTTTTCCATGGACAAAACTACGTGCAAACCAAAGATCACAATCAACAATGAAGAAATTGAACATGTCACAAACTTTGAATAGCCTGGCTACATAATCAACAATGGAATTGGTTCAATGGAAGTTTGGCGCCGGTTAAACTGTATTAAGAACCTATAGCATATATACCATATAGGCTTTCTAGTGACTGCCGCTTCTATCAATGATGAGCTGTATTTTTCGTGGCGGACTTTTGTGTTGACATTCGGGCAGCGGCATTATGCACAGTATACCTGTGCGGGTTGTTGGTTTGTCGAGACTCATGTCTATTCCACTTTTCTCATGGGGCAGTGAGGAGCATTGTGTGTGAACGAATGAGCGGAGCTTTATGGAGCGACCCTTTGCCGTGAAGTTGTAACCACTACTAACTAATCAACCAACCAACCAACAAACTAACTAAGAAACTATAGCACAACACCAGTGTCAGCGTCCTGGGAACATGATAGAGAGGACAGATCCCAGAGACAGTATATAGTAGACAGGACATGGCAATAATAGACAGGACAGTACACCCTTTGACTGTATTACGTGAGACATGGACTGACCTGAGGTGAAGGACATAACGAGATCCCTTTCCTAAGACGCACTAGATACCACGACTAGCCTAAGACGGCACGAGGACCCTGAGACGGCAAACGGTCAGAGACCACGTGATGCTAAACCCAGGACGAAACCTGGGGAGACGAGACTGGACTGTGATTGAGAGAGGACGTGTCCCTGTGTTGGCCAGAACGAGTGAACTGTATACAAAAAAATGTTTGTATATCCTTTACAGGACATCGCTGTCAACATCAGCATCTTTCAGCTGATTGTTGATTTCTGGGCAAGATTACGCTCTGTAGTTTGCCATTGCTTTCTGAGCGGCAGGCTCACATACCCCGTAAGTTACCGACGCGATTCGAACCACTGCTGATTCTCACCGTCGTCACGTTACTTACGAGAGTATACGAGATTATGGAGAAAAGTCACTAACCTCTAGGTCAGGAAGCCGGCAGTGAACTGTATAATCGCTACAAATGATTAATAGCACTGAGAGCGTTATTGCATGATACGGCGTGTGCGCTAGTTTGTGTGAACTGAGATGCTATTGTACGTGTGAGCGAGCGCATTGCTGATTGATACTCAGATTGTGTGACAATGTTGTTATATTGTATATTGCCGCTATTAAAATTATACACATGTTACTTATCGTCAATCGACTTGATTGTACATGTTAGTTACCTGTCTCGTCATAAGACAAACGAGCGACCTGAAACGTTGACAACCAACAAAAAGATTTGAGAGCATGCATCTTTACTGTGGCAACATAAGCGTGTGAGTCATGGACTATTTCGCAATCACTACATAAGAAAATTTTGGCTTTGAGATTAAATGTCGAAAGTTTCTTAGAATATCGTGGATCAAGAAGAAGAGAAATACTGAACTTGTACAAGGCTCTGAACATCGAAGAAAAGGGACTCATATACAGTATCGTGTCTGAGACTCTGGAATACCCTGGCTGTGTTAAATAAAGGACACAGTGGCTTGGAGAGGCCAGTTCTGGAGGGTGTGATTCCCAGAAGAAGCAGGGTCGACCAGCACAAAGATGGGTACAGGACATTGTAGACACCTTGGGACGAGGGTCCATGGCGCGGGGAAGCCATGGCAAGAGATTGAGAAACTTCTCCGCAGGCCGGGATGAGCGCAACGTTCTGCAAATGATCTTCTATGTGGTGGTGATGATGATGATGATGATGATGATGATGATGGTGGTGGTGGGGGTGATGGTGGTGGTGGGGTGATGATGATGATTGATGATGATTGATGATTATTGATGATGATTGATGACGACGACGACGATGATGATGATGATGATGATGATGATGATGATGATGATGATGATGATGATGATGATGATGATGATTTAACGCTTATAAATTTGCCGAATGTAGCGTCAGTATCTACACAACAAATGATCTTGGAAAAGGAACAAAACCTTTCAAAACCAAGTCTTACCTTCCGGTGCCTCTGCCCGCCTTGCTCTGGCCTTATCTGCAAGAACAGCAAGAAACATGCAGACATGACATGCGCAGCAAGAGTCAGTGTATACAGAAATACTAGTTGCAGTGCACATTGAATACCCCTTGCAAAGTGCGTGTTCATTTCAAGAAGAGTATGCTCAGTGCAAGTAAATCATCAATTCAAGTGTGCAAAAGATACACACCATCAGTGCAAGAATCTTTTTTTTTTAAAAGAAGACACTAACAGTATATTGTTCAAATTTATTGCCTGGCATATTTCGCTCTATCTCGTTAATGCACGATCATCATCATAGTCATCCACCAGTGTCTTGCCGGCTGGCGTGGGCGTACGATCCCCGACGTCGTGGATCAATTCGTGTGTTGACTCTCTTCCGTGCCATGACACAAGACTGTCAAGAATCTTCTCACGCTGTCTTCATCTATCTCTCTTTCCGCAAATCTTTCCACTTGCCACATGTTCCAGTTTTTGTCTTCTCATAACATGTCCAAAAAACGATGACTGCCTCTTTCTGATGTTTGTCAAGCGTATACTACAGGTAAAAGTTCAATATATAGCAAAGTAACGTAACGAATCCCTTCAACCGAAACAAACTACCAGGCAAAAAAATTTGCAATATATTGTTTGTGACTTCATTGTTCAAATTCGCAACAAGAGAACATTGGTTTGAATTTTTAAAAGAAAGAAATGTGTGTAACGGTGCAAAAAATAAACAAAATCAGCAAAAAAAATGTATGTGTAATCATTCAATGAGATATACATGAGAAGTCAAATGCGTGCACAGTGCAACTAACACATGAACAGTGCAAGAGATAGACTTCACTTGTGAAAGAATTTATAATGTGTGCATTTTAGTGCAATAAGGGTTATGATGTGTGCATTTTAGTGCAATAAGGGTGATAGATTAATAAAAGTCATGTGTATATGCATTGAAGGAAGTGAAGTACATTTGCATACATATCGCAACAATATAGACAATCATTGAATACAATGTGTTATAAAAAGACAGGTGTACAGCTTGGTGCAACCAGACTACACCTTGGTCCCTCGGGGTTACAGCTTTGATGGGAAGATTCCATGACAATGACAGATGTATATTTTCCATAGTTCTCGGTTTGCTTGTAAGGGATCGCTTCCCGTGGACACACATACCCACCCACCCCTTCCCCCTTTTTTTTAAAGATTATCTAGTTTACTCCCTTAGATCACACACACAGAATCTCAGCGCAGTGCACCAACTCTGTAACACCGGCGTGGGTTCACTTGTTACTTAGCAGAATCACACAAGCTCTAAATAACTCAAGCTGGGTTATGCTTTCTAATTTTTAAATATTGCCTGGATTGGGGCCAATATGTCCTGCTCCTTTTGATTTCTAACAGCCGAGGGACTTGTGACGTTTGCATCACAGCATGCATATAAGTTTTCTTTATTGGTCTTATTCGAAAAGGCTAGATATCCGATACACTACCCGAGGATCTGGGGTAGAATCAGAACCTTTTATTATTTGGTAAAATTCTAGCCGCCCACGTCCTAAGCGTATAAGGTCTGCTCCGTTAGAGCCCATTCCATTTCTGTTGGTGACACACCACTAGACAAAAGACATGACGAATACTTGTAAGCAAACGGAAAGTTTTAAAGTGTCATTTGTAGTACGCTATATGAAATAGTGCATAACAGCTCTAGGGCAGCTGACCGCCCCGCTACATTTCACCGTTCGATAGACGGTATTTTGGAAATGTATTTACATCCTATTCATTGAATAACTTTCGCCGTTTTTTTTTTTAAATAAATATCACTTACTCTTGGTTTCGGTCTGTTGATTTTCAGTTAAAACAGGACAGACACAGTATGTTGATTTCCCACAGCATAAGTCGCCCGTGTATTGTATAACAGAGGCATGTATGATGACATTTCCCACAGTATAAGTTGCATGCGTATTATATAACTCACACACACAAGTACGAAAGTATGTCGCATATTTATTATATATCACAGACATGTACGTTGCATTTCCCACAGTATAAGTCGCCCATTTATTATATAACAGAGGCATGTATGTTGCATTTCCCACAGTATAAGTCGCCCGTTTATTATATAACAGACACAAGTATGTGACATCTCCTACAGTATAAGTCGCCCGTTTATTATATAACAGACACAAGTATGTGACATCTCCTACAGTATAAGTCGCCCGTTTATTATATAACAGACACAAGTATGTGACATCTCCCACAGTATAAGTCGCCCGTTTATTATATAACAGACACAAGTATGTGACATCTCCTACAGTATAAGTCGCCCGTTTATTATATAACAGACACAAGTATGTGACATCTCCTACAGTATAAGTCGCCCGTTTATTATATAACAGACACAAGTATGTGACAATCTCCCACAGTATAAAGTCGCCCGTTTATTATATAACAGACACAAGTATGTGACATCATCCTACAGTATAAGTCGCCCGTTTATTATATAACAGACACAAGTATTGACATCTCCCACAGTATAAGTCGCCCGTTTATTATATAACAGGACACAAGTATGTGACATCTCCTACAGTATAAGTCAGCCCGTTTATTAGTATAACAGGACACAAGTATGTGACATCTCCCCAGTATAAGTCGCCCGTTATTATATAACAGACACAAGTATGTGACATCTCCCACAGGTATAAGTCGCCCGTTTATTATATAACAGACACAAGTATGTGACATCTCCAACTGTATAAGTCGCCCGGTTTTATTATATAACAGACACAAGTATGTGACATCTCCTACAGTATAAGTCGCCCGTTTTATTATATAACAGACACAAGTATGTGACATTTCCCACAGTATAAGTCGCCCGTTTATTATATACCAGACACAAGTATGTGACATTTCCTACAGTATAAGTCGCCCGTTTTATTATATAACAGACACAAGTATGTGACATCTCCCACAGTATAAGTCGCCCGTTTATTATATAACAGACACAAGTATGTGACATTTCCCACAGTATAAGTCGCCCGTTTATTATATAACAGACACAAGTATGTGACATCTCCAACTGTATAAGTCGCCCGTTTATTATATAACAGACACAAGTATGTGACATCTCCTACAGTATAAGTCGCCCGTTTATTATATAACAGACACAAGTATGTGACATCTCCTACAGTATAAGTCGCCCGTTTATTATATAACAGACACAAGTATGTGACATTTCCTACAGTATAAGTCGCCCGTTTATTATATAACAGACACAAGTATGTGACATCTCCCACAGTATAAGTCGCCGGTTTATTATATAACAGACACAAGTATGTGACATCTCCTACAGTATAAGTCGCCCGTTTATTATATAACAGACACAAGTATGTGACATCTCCACAGTATAAGTCGCCGCGTTTATTATATAACAGACACAAGTATGTGACATCTCCCACAGTATAAGTCCGCCGGTTTATTATATAACAGACACAAAGTATGTGACATCTCCTACAGTATAAGTCGCCGGTTTATTATATAACAGACACAAGTATGTGACATCTCCCACAGTATAAGTCGCCGGTTTATTATATAACAGACACAAGTATGTGACATCTCCCACAGTATAAGTCGCCGGTTTATTATATAACAGACACAAGTATGTGACATCTCCTACAGTATAAGTCGCCCGTTTATTATATAACAGACACAAGTATGTGACATCTCCCACAGTATAAGTCGCCGGTTTATTATATAACAGACTCAAGTATATGACATCTCCTACAGTATAGTTTGCACGTTTATTATATGCAAACATAAATCCTAGCAGACAGATGCCGTGCTCTATACCCAGGCAGACGATCATGTTCAGACGATTTCGAGGCGGTAAAGTAATGGTGTTCAAATACTGCAAGGGTAGTATGGTGTTTTCTTGCGTCTAAAGGGATATCTTGTTCCTCAGTAAGGATGCCAGCAGGCTTTGGGTTGGTTTTACAGAACTTCCATGGAAGACTTCAGCCAGAAGTCCTCGACGTATGCCAAGGATAAGTGTCCATTTACAGGCTTGAAATTAAATGGAAAGGGATATGGGAGTTGGCGGTTCCTGGAGTTGCAGCGACCAGTCACCATAATGCGGAGACGCCTCTGTGCGCAACAGCCGAGCACAAAATCATAGGTAAATAATGTCCATGGAAGGAGTGCTCTACTAACGTGAGAAATTGGTTGTTATGTACACCGATTATTATTCCTGCTAAACGACAACTCTGTTCAAAAAGTAGGATGTCCAAAGAAATTACTCGGAAAGCTTAACCCGGTCGAATGTATCGGCCGAAAGGCGCAAAGATCGCAGCTCTACTGTAAACGGGCACAATGCAATTACATTCAACACAAACAAAACATACGGGACGAGCGAAGAATAAAATCATACTGTAAGCATATAGTTTGCTTGTGCATTATAGACGACTTTTTGTTTCGGTTATGGTTCATACATGACCGGCATCATGGCACTGCGGGGAACCGAAAATAACATGTCCCTTTCAGCAAATTGTCACATGGTGTAGCTACTGGTCGTGTCAGCAAATTGTCACACGGTTTCGCTACTGGTCGTGTCAGCAAATTGTCACACGGTGTAGCTACTGGTCGTGTCAGCAAATTGTCACTCGGTGTAGCTACTGGTCGTGTCAGCAAATTGTCACACGGTGTAGCTACTGGTCGTGTCAGCATATTGTCACACGGTGTAGCTACTGGTCGTGTCAGCAAATTGTCACACGGTGTAGCTACTGGTCGTGTCAGCAAATTGTCACATGGTGTAGCTACTGGTCGTGTCAGCAAATTGTCACATGGTGTAGCTACTGGTCGTGTCAGCAAATTGTCACACGGTGTAGCTACTGGTCGTGTCAGCAAATTGTCACACGGTGTAGCTACTGGTCGTGTCAGCAGATTGTCACACGGTGTAGCTGCTGGTCATGTCAGCAAATTGTCACACGGTGTAGCTACTGGTCGTGTCAGCAAATTGTCACATGGTGTAGCTACTGGTCGTGTCAGCAAATTGTCACATGGTGTAGCTACTTGTCGTGTCAGCAAATTGTCACACGGTGTAGCTGCTTGTCGTGTCAGCAAATTGTCACACGGTGTAGCTACTGGTCGTGTCAGCAGATTGTCACACGGTGTAGCTGCTGGTCATGTCAGCAAATTGTCACACGGTGTAGCTACTGGTCGTGTCAGCAAATTGTCACACGGTGTAGCTACTGGTCGTGTCAGCAAATTGTCACATGGTGTAGCTACTGGTCGTGTCAGCAAATTGTCACATGGTGTAGCTACTGGTCGTGTCAGCAAATTGTCACATGGTGTAGCTACTGGTCGTGTCAGCAAATTGTCACATGGTGTAGCTACTTGTCGTGTCAGCAAATTGTCACACGGTGTAGCTACTGGTCGTGTCAGCAAATTGTCACACGGTGTAGCTGCTGGTCGTGTCAGCAAATTGTCACACGGTGTAGCTGCTGGTCGTGTCAGCAAATTGTCACACTGTGTAGCTGCTTGTCGTGTCAGCAACACATACAGGATTCGTGACTTCAAACGTGCTTCATTACTGGCAACCACACTTAAATGCAAAATCGTGAAACAGGAAATAGATAATTGTTATGTGTTATTGTCGTGTCAACTAGTATTCATTAGAAAGTCTAAATCTTCTTTTTTTTCTTCTTTTCCTCCATTTACCCCAGTTAAGTGTTTAAGTGAGAGGTATGGATCTTTTGTGCACTCATTCCAATTCATGCTCTTTGTAAGTCGCTCATCATTTCTCTAAAGTTAGTCTTGACGCCACCACTCCACATTTTATGTGGCCTTCCCCTTGCTCTATTATCCTTCATATTTCTTCAGTGTGGCTCTTTGTGGTAGCACAGTATCAGGGCATTCTTGTAAGCTAGCCAAAACAGTTAATATGTCTTTCTATAATGAATTGCAAGACTGGTTTCAGATATAGTCTTTTCCTAATTTTCTAGTTAATAATTATATTAAGAAGATAATCTTAACTGTATAAATATTTCCATTGTCCACCGTGAGTGTTCCAACAACTGGAGTCCTTGAAGCCAACAGATCATACCACTTGTTTTGCATTGTGTTAAGTAAAACCACCCCAGTGTCCTCTGGCCAAAAAAACACCACAATATCCTTTGGCCCAAAACTACCAAAGTGTCCTATGCCCACCAGAAACCACCAGTGTCCTCTGGCCAAAACACCACCAGAGTCCTCTGGCCACCAAACTGTGGTGAAGAACAGGCTATCCCTTTTGGCACAATGCAGCCGCCTTAACTTATCCCCCATGCCTGTGACCTAAATCACCACAACACGCTTACAAAATGTGAAAACCATTCCCCCACAACATTTTCTGAACATGATCCTCTGTCTGGATATAGAATACTGCAAAGTTTGGGGAAACGAGTGATTTGGAGGGGTGGGGAGGGGAGGGGGGGGGGGTTATTATTTTTTTTCAACACAAAATCTTGCGACTGATCCTGGTGGGGAAATGCCACCTACTTGTGCAGTTCTGCGGTAAATGAAAATCACCAGACCGAAGCCAAGACTAAATGATATAGAAAAATTTCAAAGTTATTCAATGAATAGAATTTAAGGGCATTTCTAAAATATCATCTAAACACCGGTGGGAGTTTTAAAAACGGGTTTAAAGACTTCATTCATTGCACCAGGTTTTATCGCATATGGCTCGGTCTCTTTCCGCAGGACGTCCTAGCGAAAGCGTTGCACAAAGCACGAACTCCGTTGCTCCAGCTACGACCCTCAGGAGTCTCCGAGAGAATCGCTTGCTTGAACCGAACAACGTAGCCTGGAATCGAACCCACAACCTTCGGAGCGCGAGGCTCTTGGTGTACCCACTTCGTCACGGAGACAGCGGTGTGCCTGCCCCACGGCTGTAGTACACTGTTTTTTTTTTTTTTTACAGATGGTGAACTAGAAGAGACAGGTTTAAACTCTCGGATTATAAGTCGTTGTCTCATCTGTTATATATGGTGTTTTTTTTAAAAATATAACGAAGACACAAACGATAGATTGCACGATATATTGCCTGGCATATTTAGCTGCCTCTAGTCAGGTACATACTGCAGAATTCACACAACATAAAGTAAAATAACTAGATAAATCCTTCAAGCTGAAATATACACATGTTCGCACAGTAATGTCAGTTGTTTTTAAAATTTTGTTGCGTATCCCTTACGGGACGTTGCAGTCAACACCAGCATTTTCAGCTGCTGTTGATGTACTAGGCAAGAGTTACGTTCAGTAGTTTATATGAGAAACTTGTTACTTGTTCTAGTATCTCCCCGTTTACTGTGATGTTCATTGATGGCCTTTCCTTTCCACTTCTAATTATAGTTTTCGCTGTTTGGATGTTAATAAATATCTAAGCCACATCCTGCACTATGCCTGTTTACTTGTTCCACTAGGGTTTGTAACTCTTGCCCTCTTTCTGCTAGTAACACAGTATCGTCAGCATACCTGGGATTGTTAAAAATAAGAATGCAAAAGGAAAAAGATTTCATTGCTATAGAATACTCATGGAAGTCAAAGGAATTAAAATCCAACACCAAATTTTGAACATTTAACTCTGGCGTTAAGTACATCAACAGGCTGTCTAAAAACTAAAGATGGCAAAATCATAATAGAAAAAGATCAGATTCTACATGTATGGACAGATTATGTGAAAAACCTGTATAATGATAACAGAGAGGAACAGTATGATATTAGATTCAATAATGAAGGACCAGTAATTTTAAAGATGGAGGTTCAAAATGTTCTTAAGCATAAGAAAGCTGGCAAGGCCCCCGGTGCAGATAACATCACAACAGAAATGATTAAAGCTTTAGAAGAATTTGGACTAGAGCAAGTCACCAGACTGCTGAACACATTATATAATACTGGAGATATACCTTCTGAATTATGTAACTCTGTATTTATTGCAATCCCAAAGAAATCAGGAACCTTGGAATGTGATCAACATAGAACAATTAGTATAATGAGTCACATCACAAAGATTTTGCTAAGAATTATCATGCAAAGAGTGAGGAAGAAGATACAACCTGAAATAGGGGAAGAACAATGTGGGTTTGTAGAAGGAAAGGGTACAGTAAATGCTGTGTATATGCTGCGAACAGTTATTGAACGTGCTATAGAAGTAAACAAGGATATACATCTTTGCTTTATTGACTATACAAAGGCTTTTGATAGAGTTAGACATGTCAACATGGTGGATATGCTTGCAGATCTACAAATTGATGGGAAAGACATTAGACTTATAAAAAACATATATTGGAAACAACAAGCTGCAATAAGGATTGATAATGAAGTGGGACAGTATCAGCCAATTAAGAGAGGTGTTAGGCAGGGATGTGTGATGTCTCCAGATCTTTTTTCCCTATACAGTGAAAATATTTTCAGAAATGTAGAGGATATAAATGGAATCAGCATTGGAGGACGAAACATCAATAACATTAGATATGCAGATGATACAGTATTAATTGCAGACAATGCGCAGGACCTGCAACAATTAGTAGATGCGGTTGTTGTACACAGTGAGCAACTGGGGTTAGAATTAAATTGTAAAAAGACTCAGGTTATGGTCGTCACTAGGAAGGAAGAAGTGCCACAATGTAATATACAAGTAAATGGAAATATTCTTCAACAAGTGAATCGGTACAATTATCTTGGAACAGTCATAACATCTGATGGGAGATGCCTTGAAGAGATTAGAACAAGAATCGCCATGGCGAAAGTAGCCTTTAGCAAGATGAAAAACATTCTGACCAATAAAAAGATGTCAATTGAAACGAGAAAAAGAGTGTTGAGGGGATACATAGAGCCTGTTCTTTTGTATGGATGTGAAACTTGGACAATGAGCAGTCAAGCTGAAAAACATCTGATGGCTGCAGAAATGTGGTTTCTGAGGAAAATGCAAAGAATACCATGGACAGACAGAAAAACCAATGACCAAGTCCTTCAAGAAACAAATGAACATCGTAAACTGATTAGAGAAATTAGACGTAGACAGTCAAAATTTTTGGGACATGTTATGAGAAGAAATGGATTGGAGAACTTGGTGACAACTGGCAAGATCGAAGGGAACAGACAAAGAGGAAGACCGAGAGGAAAATACCTGGATGGCTTGGCCACATGGCATGGACGAGACAGAAACACGGAGCTGATCCACGACACTGGTGATCGAGTGAAATGGCGAGTCATGACCGCCCACGCTTTCCGGCATGGCACATGATTGATTGGTTGATTGTTAAGTCATTACTACTGTTAAAAAAGTTAGTTGCATATCCTTTATAGGACGTTTGCAATCAGCACTAGCATTTTTTGCTGTTGTTGATGTCTTGGCAAGTTTACGTTCAGTAGTTTGCCTTTGCTTTCTGAACAACCGGCACCCATACCATTTTGTAAAAACACCAGCGCAACGTGGTCTGCTGCCAAATCGCTCGCAGATGTGTTTCGAACGCGGGTATGCGGAACCACGAACGGCGTCCATAAGTCCTTCGCCACGGAGCGCGGCCAGTACTACTGTAAAGATCTGAAATACTAATTAACGACTACAATAGTTAATAATAAACTACACATATATATTACCGCGCAGAGTAAATATTGCATGTCCTTTGTGATTGACCACCCCGTCAAGTTAATTTACCAGGTCATTTTACATTCAAGAGTTTGTCATTTTTTACTGAACGAGATGTCAATATTTAAGTATAACTGGTCGGTGAAGGGAACGATCCAAATACCCCGCCGTCAGCGCAAAGGAAGTTTAATCACAAGCGGATTTGTACAAGACAGATGACGTGACACCTACAATTCACTAGTCTCTCTCTCTCTCTCTCTCTCTCTCTCTCTCTCTCTCTCTCTCTCTCTCTCTCTCTCTCTCTCTCTCTCTCTCTCATTTACTCATATATGTACATGCTTTTTTAGTAAAATAACAATGAATCTTACAAATTCTATAAAAGCAGCCTAAACCGTGTCACGTCTATTGTTAACAAATTACCATTTCGTGGCCAAATGTTAGTTTGCGTGAAATTTTTTTGTAATCTAGCCCCACATAGCCCTCCTCCTCCTTCCATGATGACAATTGCTTCGTTCATATTTGCTAAACGGTGACAAGCCCATGCTATCCCCAGTTCCAAAGGAAGTTATTTTATGCGGCGTTTCTCAAACATCTCATAACGGCAGACAGGAAGCGGACCGCTGGTATTCAACCGTATTACTGGCCAAACAAGGTGTTCGTCTTATTGTCACGTTATTCGGGCCATATTTCAAAATCTGTTTGGCACGCAAGCAAAACAGATCTGGCCAAATGGGACAGGATGTTAAGTCAACATTCTAAAAGTTTCAGTATTTTGCAGTCAGGTGGAAAAAGCAAAGGGGATTTGGTTTGTAGTTGTCTTGCATATTCATAACGTAGTTCATCAGCATCATGTGCCACTCCGATAAGTGTGGGCGGTCATGTTTCGACATCTCACACGATCACCAGAGTCGTGGTTCAGCTCTGTGTTCTTGTCTCCACCGTGCCATGTGGCCAAGCCATCCAGATATTTACGTCTATCTGTCTTCCCCTCGTTATTTTCGTAATTAGACTCTCTAGTTTAGTTTAGTCGACGGATCAACATCACGGCACACGGGTGTAACCCTTAAGTGATCCGTTCTCCTCCTAACTCAAACCTGAGTTTGGAGATACTCAGCTCAGTGCACGAACTCCGTAGCACCAGCGATGATCCTTAAATACTTTGGGTAGATTTTTAACTAGAACTTTTGCCCGGCAGCGCCGTTGGGCTACTCTTTTTCGATTTCCAACATCCAAGGGATTATTTACGTGCGCAACAATTCACACGGGCGTCCGATCTCACTACCCAGAGGCCAGGGGAAATTTTATTACTAGAAGTCCACGTGAAAAAATCCCGGTCCTCACCGGGGCTAGAACCCGGGACCTCCAGCACTCGAGGCGGACACCATACCTCGAGAACACGCAGCCCCCCAAAATTAGACTCTCTTTAAGAAGAAAGTAAGTATAGAACCCTTTTGCACGCTTAAGCCTCATCGGGAATACGGTGAATGAACAATTTGTAGGGAGTCTCCTCTATAATATGTAGAGATTTTTATATAGTTATATTGGTATGTGTTCGTTGTTTGTGTGCTGACGAAGCTTTTGCCGCAACGTCCTATTTTGTTACTTGCATTCGTCCTCAAGTAAATCTTGCCTTCTACTTCTCGTTTTCTGGTTATTATTGTTCATTACAAACATCGCGAACCACCTGCCATTCTTATTACCACCTCCAACCATGTAGATAGATCAACGGCCTCCTGCAAAGAAGACATTACTTCCAGCGCTATTCCAATTGCTAATTTATTGATCATTGAAACAAACTGCTAGAAATGATGCTATTGGCCCGAATCAATATTGATCATTCCCTTGTCAAGCAAGCGGTCATGTCCAGTTGGAAAAGTATGGATTTTTGTTTTCCTAGCAAATCTAAATCTGGGCGAAGGAATGTCCCAAATCCTTCCCTGGCGCTACTGCTATAACCGAGTTCATCTGCAGCATCGATAAGATCCTTTGGGTCCTTTGGACATGTGTTTGAACCCTCTCAAAGCGGAGAAATTAATTATTATTATTATTATTATTATTATTATTATTATTATTGTTATTATTATTATTATTATTATAATATGCCTTGCCAAATAATACAGGGAATTCATGTCTCCGCACAGATCAGTGTCACTGGTTTTACGAATCACTTCTGTTGGTGGTACTCTTCCATGCCACCACCCCAGTCTATCCACGATGATGATTATGGTGGTGGTGGTGGTGGTGGCGGCGGCGGTGGTGGTGGTGGTGATGGTTGTGGTGGTGGTGGTAGTAAAGTGTGGAGTACCTTAAATGTTAAGAAGAGCAGGACTTGCCTTTCTCATAATATTGATTACTGGCCAATTACCAATAAAGCAAAATCAGGTACGCTCCCTTTGATCCTGGGGTAATGAACTGCACTCCTAGTCTTCTATGACAAGGGCGAAAAAATCGGAGTGTGCACGTTAAAAATTCCTCGACAGTTTGGAAAAAGAAAAGAGCAGGTCGAAACGGCTGTTGTGAGGCTAAATAATCAAGCCTAGAATAGCTATCCACACATTTTGGATCCTCGTTGATGATACTGTTTTGGTGCCCTGTTGGAGAGCCTCCTTGTGCATTCTATGGGAGGATGTTTAAGCACTTATGGGGATATCTGTTGCAATGATAGTGATCTTCAACCAAAACAAAAAGAAACGATAATAATAATGAGGACAAGGGGGAAGATTATATGGACGAATTAGTTCCTGGGAAGAAATGGTGGAGAGTAAAGGAGATTGACAGTTCACCTCGGTATGCCGTGAATGAGTATACATAAATAATTATAACATGCGTACATAAAAATAAATGCGATGGGATAGCCTGTTTCTTAAAAAAGAATATAATGGCAAAATGCGATGCCTTTTACCTAATACGTGTGTGTTATTATGAACGAAGTACCGCAAAGTAATATACAAGTAAATGGAAATATTCTTCAACAAGTGAATCTGTACAATTATCTTGGAACAGTCATAACATCTGATGGGAGATGCCTTGAAGAGATTAGAACAAGAATCGCCATGGCGAAAGTAGCCTTTAGCAAGATGAAAAACATTCTGACCAATAAAAAGATGTCTATTGAAATGAGAGAAAGAGTGTTGAGGGGATACATAGAGCCTGTTCTTTTGTATGGATGTGAAACTTGGACAATGTGCAGTCAAGCTGAAAAACATCTGATGGCTGCAGAAATGTGGTTTCTGAGGAAAATGCAAAGAATACCATGGACAGATAGAGAAACCAATTACCAAGTACTACAGGAGACAAATGAAAATCGTAAATTGATTAGAGAAATTAGACGTAGACAGTCAACATTTTTTGGAATTTTTATGAGAAGAAATGGATTGGAGAACTTGTTGACAACTGGTAAGATAGAAGGGAACAGACCAAGAGGTAGACCGAGAAGTAAATACATTGATGGCTTGGCCACATGGCATGGACGAGACAGGAACACTGAGCTGATCCTCGACTCTGGTGATCGAGTGAAATGGCGAGTCATGACCGCCCACGCTTTCTGGCATGGCACATGATTGATTGATTACGAAATGTGGAGAGAAATATCGTGCTATGGAAAATGTCTAAAGAACATGTTTTGGGAAATTATCTAGAGAACCAAATAAAATGTTATGGGAAACTGTCTAGAGAACTAACGATTTATCGGAATATGTCTGAAAGCAGTATTATAGGGAACTGCTAAGAGAACTAACTTTATATTTAAATATGGCTGGAAATATGTGTTATGTTGAATTATCTAGAGATTGATGCTTTAAGGGGGAAATAGGAGAACTAGTTTGCGGTGGGGGAATTGATCGGAGAATTAGCGTGTTATGGGGATTTCTCTACAAAATTAGCCCGTGTTAGTAAATTATTTAGAGAACTAACGTGTTATGAGGACGTGTCCAGATATCCTATTAGGTTTTGCGGTACGGGCATGCTTAGAGACCTAGCGAGTTATGAAGAATACTCTGTACTAAATTATGCACATTGAAGTATTCACGGTTTATTTACGAAGAAGAGTAGGAGAAATAGAAGTTGGGATAATCTCATGGGAAATGGTTTCAGCCAGGCACACACCTCAAACAATGTCTTTCAGCTGTAACATTTTAGTTACAGTATATCGGTCGTCCGTAACGATGTTATCGTTTACGTGTGAGAAAGTGCTTATGCTATTTTATATTACGCTTCCCTACTTCTTTTATATCATGCTGTTTACTAATCTAACCACCAGTCCCATCCCGATCTGTCGTTCTATTTATGCTCTATTGGGGTATAAAGGGAGACAGTGGAAGAGGAGAAAGAGGTGGAAGAAGACGATAAAGACGACAAATATGAAGAAGAAGAAAAAAGAAGAAGAAATAGAAAGAGGAAGAAGAAGAAGAAGAAGAAGAAGAAGAAGAAGAAGAAGAAGAAGAAGAAGAAGAAGAAGAAGAAGAAGAAGAAGAAGAAGAAGAAGAAGAAGAAGAAGAAGAAGAAGAAGAGAAGAGAAGAAGAAGAAGAAGAAGAAGAAGAAGAAGAAGAAGAAGAAGAAGAAGAAGAAGAAGAAGAAGAAGAAGAAGAGGAAGAAGAAGAAGAAGAAGAAGAAGAAGAAGAAGAAGAAGAAGAAGAAGAAGAAGAAGAAGAAGAAGAAGAAGAAGAAGAAGAAGAAGAAGAAGAAGGGGGAAGAAGAAAAAGAAGCAGAAGCAGTAAGAGGAGAAAGATGAGGAAGAAGAATATGAGGAAGAAGAGGGGGGAAATGAAAAGGAGGAGCCGGAGGAAGAGGTAGAGGAGGGTGGAGAAGGAGAATTATGCGAATAAAGGGAGGAGGAGGGAAGGATGATGATAATAATAATAATCATCAGGATTAGTTTTCTCCGACCAGTATGAAGCTAGAGTGGAAACAACTTTTATTCAATGAGTGCAAACCTATTTTCAGAATGTTCTTGAAATTGTCTAGAAAGGAGAGAATGATTAATCAATCTCTGCCAACGATGAGACATCCATACTATAATTTAATACCTTCACCAGCTGCCATTGAGGTAAGCGCAGACGACCAACATTCGCCATCTCAGATGATCCCCATTGTCTCGTTCAGAACTGCGTTCCTTTTCTTATTATACAATTTGGCTAAACCAGACAGCTCTATATCTCCATGTTGCTCCTTTCCCCATTTTCCCAGTTGTCACAAAGTTTTGAAATGTATGTGTCTCACAACATGCTCCAAAAAGTCTTGACTACCACCCGACCGTGTCAGGATTATGTTCAGTTTATTCAGCTCAGTAATCTTCTAAGATTTCAATGCTGTTGTACAAACTCAACTGCCGTGGCCTTCTGTACGTCACAACCTAAGCGTGTAATATCCCGACAATATAATCTACACTGTGATTAGGTTTACACGCCTGGATTACTTCAGCCCTTGCAACTAACAGGATAAACGAAGGTTGTAAGTTCCCATAATATTTGCTTCTAAATAACCAAGAGATGGTTGAGTAGTTGACTGGATGGTTGAGTAGTTGACTGGATGGTTGGGTAGCTGACTGGATGGTTAGTTAGCTGATAGGATGGTTGATTAGCTGATTGGATGGTCGGTTAGTTTAGTTGATTGGATGGTTGGTTAGTTGATTGGATGGTTGGTTAGTTGATTGGATGGTCGATTAGTTTATGGTATGGTTGGAGCGCGAACACCAAAGTACCAGTGATGTTTCGGATACATGTATAGGGTGTATTTTTAATGATTGTGGGGTTTTTGAAAATATTTAGTTCCAAGTTTTATATTTACCTTCTGTGAATTCATGCAACATAAAAGGTAAATACAAAACTTGGAATGGCAATATTTTCAAAATCCCCAGTCTTTAAAAATACACACTGTATTACAGAAAGAAACATGTTTATAACGATTATCTCTTGTGGGTGGGTTTATTACTTTCTTCTGAATGTAGTCACAACTGGGGCATATTTACGCCTACTCTTTTTTCTGTCCAACTGATTTAACATGCGCTAACAGATTCAGTGCCGAACAAAATGTACGTTTGGACAAAACAAAAATGGATGGCAGAAAATGTGTCATAGTTATGTCTTAGTAGTAGGCCTCTTTCAGTCCTGAAGGACTATATAACTGTACCGCTGGGGAGGTACCTGACAGCACCGCTGGTGACTGTTTAGTCCAATGCGAGAGTGACAATATCTGTCAGTGTCCGCATCTGTAAGACGAGGGAGGTCCCGCAGTAAGTGACTGCATTTATGTCTGTGCCACCTAGTTATTATGTCTTAAAAGTTGTTAACATGCTAGCAGACATAGGAGTCCTTCTCTTCCCCCCCCCCCCTCCCTCCAACTTCAGAAACTGGGGATGTGTACAAGACTGACTCTGGGGGAATATTAGCATGTAACTGGGTCATTATTCAGCATAGCACATACGGACTGGCTAGGATTTGACCTGGGTTTGTGATGTTTCCTTCGCGGGTCATTATTAATATTAAATTAAAAGAGGTTACATAGTGAAAACTACTGTTGAAATATTTTAACCATAGTTTGATTTATAAGATCGTAGCAGTTACGGGAAGTTTGAATAAGACGATGTATCATCAAATCAGTTAATATTGCACTACATTTGTGAGTACTGTAAAACGAGAAAGAGATAAATAAATTGAAATTACGAGAAGTATTAAAGAACATATTTGAAACAGGGTTTTATCTAGAAATTATATTTCAGGGCGTTAATGATTAATAGAAGATGTTGAAGAAACTCAGACAGGCTGCAAAACCAACGATCCCAAAGCTGAAGATGATAGGCCGCAGGAAATTTGTGACTAAAGAAATATGTTAAGATTAATGCGGAAAGGGGAGAAACATATATAACTACGAAATGTATAAAGAAATTCAAAGAAACATTAGAAACTTATGTAAAGAGGCAATAGGCGAGCAGCTAGAGAGAATTTGCCTGAAAATTGAAAAATAAAATTGATGAGCTAATGCACAAAAGAATTAATGACCCCAGAAACAAAACAAAACACACACACCATAAAAAACAAAAAAACTAAAACAGCGACATCAACAAGTTTTCTGAAAACTAAAAACAGCAAAATCAGAAGAGAATTTCAGGGTGTTTTTACTACAAATAACCAAGACCGAATAGGTGTTTGCTATTCACTCGGGAAAACCGACATTATGTCAGCAAAAGGACATGATAGTATCTTTAAAACTACCCTGCTCACTTTAATAATTAAGAGAATGCGTTTATTTCGGTTGAAAAGATTAATTACGTTAACATTATAAGTTGAACTGTTTCCGTTAAGAAGAAAATTCAAACCAGAAATAGGATAAGAACAATGTGGTGTTGAAGAAGGCGGGATTACAATATATGTTGTGTATTTGCTGAGAACATTAATTGCGCAGTGGTTAGAAGTAAACAAAAACCCACATCTTTCTTCATTGACTAGACAAAGGTTTTCGACTATGTAAGTTACGTCGACAATATAATAATGCTTGCAGAACGTCAAATTGACTGGAAAGACCTTAGACTTATAAATAACACACGTTGGAAACAACAAAGCTGCCATACAAGAATATGGTAATGAAGTAGGTCAGTATCAATCAATCAAGAGAGGTGTGGTGCTTTCCGTAATTTTAATATTCTAAAGTTAACCAACTCTTCGTGTTTTCCATCTTCTAGAAATTAGAGGCAAGAGTCATACTTCTAAGGCCCGTTGCCGACACCCACCTTTTTCGTACAAAGCCATAAATGCCAACAATTGTTTCTCACAGAAATGACTAATACCACTAGACCCGCCCGGCTTACAAGCTGTCCAGATGTTCCACTTGCCGCCGCTTGATGGCCCAGGTAAACAAGAGAGCCACTTATCAGACATCTGACAAGTGAACCGGTCAATTTACGACGTACTCCTGGGTCAGGTGTGACACATGTGTGGCTGGTCTGTACAATAGACACTTTACCCAGTGTTTGCAGACATGGATAATCTGGTGAAGTCCTCGGGCCGGCTAGTAACAGGCCAATAGGTTGCGAAACATGTGCTGCGGCGATTGATCTTGAGGATGCGTACAACAGAGTAACATTGGATTTAATAATGTTTCA
This sequence comes from Cepaea nemoralis, assembly GCA_014155875.1. Taxonomy (NCBI): domain Eukaryota; kingdom Metazoa; phylum Mollusca; class Gastropoda; order Stylommatophora; family Helicidae; genus Cepaea; species Cepaea nemoralis. The sequence continues at coordinate 592,222 of JACEFZ010013361.1, forward strand.
GCTTCTTTAACTCAAGATAAGTCTATTCCTTTTTAGGTGGATCGCCGCAGCCCTTTTCCAACCGAAAGTAGTTTTTAGATGTGGCAGTCGGACTTCTGAACCAACAACAATTTATCTGGGATCACCATTATCTCCGGGGCTGTTCAACGCCTACACTGTGAGAATTACCGCGAACAGATCAGAGGACCGGGGCGGACATTGTCATATGCCGACAATGTGTTAGTGTATCGTCATGGTAAGGACAGAGATCGATTTGCTGTGGATCTACAAACAGAACTAAATCGCATAAGCACTTGGTGTGTGGAATCTGGGGCAATGGTAACCTAAAGAAGGCAGCAGTGACATGGTTCTCTTTGAATTTAAAAAAAAAAGTCGCTTAAAAGTCGACAGGGTCGACTTCATCGCACCGGGTTTTATCCCATATGGCTCCGTCTCTTTCCGCAGCGCGGAAAGCGTCGCACAAAGCACGAATTCCGTAGCTTTTAGCGACGACCCACAGGAGTCTCCGAAACATTTAACTCGTAAACCGAAGGGCGCGGCCCGGAATCGAACTCACAACCTTCGGAGCACGAGTCAAACGGCTTGACCACTTCGCCACAGAGACTCCCTCTTTGAATAACCATCTTGTCAACACTGCAACGCCAACTGTAAATCTGTGTTCAGAGACGGTGGAAAGAACGCAGGCAATGAACTACCTGGGGATACGTTTTGATGGAAGCCTGTCTTATGAGCACATAGACCGGATGATAACAAAGGCTAAGCGAGGTTTGGCTGCGATGCGGGTGATGGCGGCGGCAAACTGTGAGCAGCGCCATTTATGTTTTCTTTACGAGGGTCTGGTCCTTACTGTTTTGAAGTATGCGATGGCGATTCTGGCTAGTAGCTTTAATCAGATGGAAAGAATACCGAACGAAGATATGCGTATTATTCTTGGATATACAAGAGATAAAGCATGCAGGGCGATGTGCTACATTCTTGTTTTTCCAACCGTTGGGGACAGAATACAAATTTGCAAAGCACGTGCCTACTTCAAAGTCAACGCAAACCACAACATCCACTGCACGGTGAAATTAAGAAGGTAAATGGAAGCAGGTTAAAAAGAGAAAAGTCGTGGATGAGTCAAGCCGAAGACATTCTTCAACAGGTGTGTTCACTTGAGGACTTAGAATCTAGCGAGGAGTGAACACGAATGCCAACAGATTTCTGTGCGTCCTTCTCAGTTTGCATTCAACTAGACAGACAATGCAGACAAGAAAATCCGGCTGCTGTGGAAGCGGAAGTACAGGCTTTGATTTTCGAGAATTCTTTAGAGGCCGATGCTGTAATTTACACAGGTGGGTCGGTCGTTCGACGAGTGAGAAGTTCATGGGTTTTTACGGCTCAGGCCGGAGGGAGAATTGTGAAGGAAGATTATGGTGCTTTTGTCCACAAGTAGCCTGACTATGGAAGTCATGGCAGTAAGTAAAGCAACAACATGGCTCGAGACACAGACATTCATTCACTAGGGCATGTTTCCTTAGTGACTCAATGAGCATAATCAAGAAGATAGAGATAGGGTGGATCCGAAGAGAGTGGCTGCTATCTCTGGAGCGGTCTAGGCTGGCAAAGAATAGTTTCATTTTCTTGCCAGGGCATGCGAGTGTACGAGGAAATGAGCGGGCTGACAAGCTTGCAGGTAAGGTAACTGTCGAAGGCGGACGAGTCATGGACCAGGCTGACATTCTGAATGCTCTACGAGAAGTAAGTTGTTCGCGAGAACCAAGTGATGACTGTGAATCTACAACCATGGTCAGGCTGCGAGAACAGCAAATTAAAAGAGGTGTGGCCAAACAATAACACAGCGCGGGAAGTCAAAGAAGATTGTTGATAAACCAACACAGAACTGATGTCAGTCGCTAAACGCTGCGAGATTTACTGAGGAGGGGATCCGAGCACTTATGGACGGATGTTTCGATGTGCAATGAGGATAATCTATCGACTAACTAACTAGGTTGCGTCTACAGAAATGTATGAGCTGGTGAAGCTTATCCGGCAAGAAAAACAATCTATACACACTGTATAATGAATATTTTTGTGTTCGCATATCCTTCACAGGACATCGCTGTCAACATCAGCATCTTTCAGCTGATTGTTGATTTCTTGGCAAGATTACGCTCAGTTGTTTGCTATTGCTTTCTGGGCGACCGGCTCACATACCCCGTAAGTTACCGACGCGGAGAGAACCGCCATCGATTCTCACGCACGTCACGTTACTCAAGAGAGTATTCGGGTTTATGGAGAAAGACGTTAACACCTAGGCCGGGGAGACCGGCTGTATAATGAAATAGTTGCGGTAAAATCCCCCAGGCTGGCAACTAACAGGACATTCTTAATCTAACCACAGTGTAGAATTAAATAAATGTGGTGGGGAATCCCAGATATAATCCAATGGATTGTACAGGAAGTATTTTTAATGACTGTGGAGTTTTTGAAATTATTGCCGTTCCAAGTTTTGTATTCACCCTCTGAAGTTCATGCAACATAAAAGGTAAATACAAAACTTGGAACGGCACTATTTTCAAAAAGACCACAGTGATTAAACATACACACTACAGTAAAGGAATGCCTAGGTCTTTTCTCTATAGCCTCAGCAAGTGAAATGGAGAGATGAGCCGTATGTGGATAAATAGTGGACAAACACGTCAGAGGAAGAGGTTTGTATGTGTCTGTGGAAGTTGTAAACAGCCATGCAACAAATAATGTAAGCAGTGTCAACTCTGTGTTAAAAGATCAGAGAGGAACATGGTCGCCAGTTATACTGCAGGCCCGACGCCATAAGAAGAAGATGCATCCGTCTGGACATTCGGTTGGAGTCTGTTGAGTATGAAATTCTCAAAACCCGCCAAGGAAACATCATAAACCCAGGGCTAATCTCGGCCAGTCCGTATGTGCTGTGCTGAATCATGACCTACTAATATGCCTCCAGGGTCAGTCTTGTACACCTCCCTAGTTTCTGAAGATGGGGCGGGAGAGGAGAGATTCTCAACACTTTGCCCTTGGATATTACACTTCGATAACGGGTTTGGGGAACAGTCTCTACATCAACCTTACTCCCGTAGATGCATGCCCTATTCAGGACTCGATATAAACACCATTGCATCGGGCTTAGGAGATAAGACTTACTCTTCCAGAGGATTCCTCAACCAATCAATCAATAAGGAGAGGGGCGTCTGAACAAACAAACCGCCAACGACACCGTGCCACTAAAAGAGGTAGTAATTAGCCGAGGCTTATAGATTAAACTACAGATGGGTAAGAGATCTCAGGGTCGGCCTCTGTGTTAAAAGATCAGAGAGGAACATGGTCGCCAGTTATACTGCAGGCCCGACGCCATAAGAAGAAGATGCATCCGTCTGGACATTCGGTTGGAGTCTGTTGAGTATGAAATTCTCAAAACCCGCCAAGGAAACATCATAAATTAATTACTACCTTAATTACTACATCATAAATTAATTACTACCTCTAAACTACTACAGATGGGTAAGAGATCTCAGGGTCGGCCTCTACTACGATACAAAGATGTGTGTAAGCGGGACATGATTGATACAGGCATTGATAATGCACATTGGGAGCAAGTCGCCGCTGAACGTGTTGCATGGAGGGCAAATATCAGAAATGGAATAAAGTCAAAGGAGAAAATTATTGCAGAAAAGTCACACACCAAGCGTTTGAGACGTAAGATGGTGCATGATGGTGGAAATGACCACGTGTTCACATGCACCCACTGTGAACGGACATTTACAGCGCAAATTGGCCTTATCAGTCACACTCGCTACCGCCATAGTTAAAAGTTATTATGCCTTTTTAAAGCACAAACTATCGTCTGTCAAGACGGCAAGGTGCCAATGGATGGATTCAATGGATAGATTAAACTGACAGACTACAACATCTCATAAAACATGGGCCAAGAGTGAACAAAGAAAGAGTTTTTCGTATACAGTACTATATTCGACGAACAATAAACGATTCCTCAAATATAGTGAGGCGTTAACAATTAGGCAGTATCAGACGGTTTAGTGCAATCAGAAAGAGTTCGTTTTAAATTAACGAAGTGTTTATTCGCAAACGGTTCTGATCACGTGACGTCTATATCTTCTATATTAGAGAGCAGTACAAACTATCATATCGTTGGGGGGCCAGTATAATGTATTCAGTACATATATACATACATATAATAGAAGATAAAGAAGACAAGCAAGTGCTATTGTGTATGGTTAGGGATTGGTTTAGGGTTAGGGTTTGGTTTAGGGTTTGGGTTAGGGAATACATGTTAGTATACATGTTCCAGGGCCCCGTTTGCGAATAAAGCCTCCTTAAATTAAAAATCAGTGGGTATAACAGATGTTCCACGTTCGAACAATACCTGTCACTATGTCTTTTAATTGTCCAGCTTCCGTGTTATTTATGTACTCACTTCATGTCATATATAACTCTGCAGTATACACCTGGCGAGATGCAGCCAAATATGCACGGCAATCAATCGTGCAACATATTGTTTGTGACTTCTGTGGTTTAAAGACTGCAGTTCACCAAAACCAAACGGTTGTTTTGTTCTGCACAATGGAATCTCCGGCATTCCCGTTACTTTCCTTCTTTAGCAATGCCTGGGGCAGTTGACCTGACTATGAGATCATGTAAATGCTCAGAGATAAGCGTGACACATGCGAAGCAGATAAACCTGCCCCATGTCTGTACTTGACCTCGCTAAGGTAAACAAGAGCTCATAGCTAATTCTGCCCTTGTTCAGTGATATGGCCTCAATGTGTATATTTAGCTCTCTAAGTCACGAAAACAGAGCTTTCAAAGGCGGTGAATTAATTGCAAATTTTCTTGTTCTATTCATCGTCTTAATACTCAATTTACAAACCCAGTCAAGTGTAACACATCGGGCAAGATTCTGACATGCAGTGTAATTATAAACTGCTTCGTGAGATACACAAATACACATCGTCGACCGATAACAACTTTCCAGGACACAGTCCATTGAAGTAAACAAGACTCTCTCTCTCTCTCTCTCTCTCTCTCTCTCTCTCTCTCTCTCTCTCTCTCTCTCTCTCTCTCTCTCTCTCTCTCTCTCTGTTTTAATGTGTGTATATATCACTAAAATATTGTAAACTATATTGTTATCAAAGTGAACAACAAGCACACATTCGGTAATTTTGTGTACAATATTCAAAATAATGGCAGGCAGGTACGGAAAAGCGGACAAAGAGTTACGGACATTAATAAATATGGTTATACCATACAATGCATCATTGTAGTGACGGTTTTGTTCACTGACATTTGTTTTGCTTATGTTATTTTGTTACATTTCTGATGACATCCCTTCGTATATGTTTCACAGTTGTGTATTATCTTACATCATTTCCATCGATGTGCTAATTTTAATGTAACCGACAAGGGTTCCCTGTGTGTTTCTACCTCTTCTCTCCTTGTCTCTAGATCCTCTTGTTTCCTTGACCCTGTCTGGACCTTCACTTATAATTATAAAGACAAAAATGCAAGAACACTCACAGTAAACGGGTGTGTGTTACCATTTTATAAAGGGAAAGAAGCTGATAATTATTTGTTAGCGCTTTTAAAAGACATCCTGTAACAAGTGTTAAAACGCTTATGGGAATGTCCCGAATGCTGTGATGTCGGTTCCTAAATCAACCAATCAATCAATCCTGTAATAAGTCAGGCTAGAGTGTTACAAAGCACAGAAAAGATCGTGTAAAAGTAATTTGAGGACAATGACACATTTGCAAATGTTATTTTTCAGATAATTATTTCACACAGTGCTAGTAGTACTCATCATGTCATCTTCTTCTTCTTCGTTCATTCAGAGTTGTTTTTTTCGGATGTGATTGCGTTGTGCCTGTTTACAGCAAAGCTGCGTTCTTGCGCCGTTAGGCCGACACATCCGACTTCTGCGGGCATTTGTTGACCGGGTTAACCATCCCCGGGCTCATGTCATCTCATCTTGTTCCTTTTGTACCTTGCGGTGTCGAAGTGAAGCATACGTTAGTAGTACATACTGGTTTTATAGCACAGCAAAGTGGTCGTGGACAATTACTCAATTACTCTAATACAGGGCTACTCAAAACTCTGAGACTTGTGTGACCACTAGTCAACATGGATGGATGACACAATAATGTCCACAGGTTTAAGCAGCCTCGTATTAGACAAAAGAACATTGAAACATATAGCTCTGGAGCCTATCCAGTATTATCTCCAGACGGCTGTCTGAGTCTGTCTTTATGAAATGGTGTATAAGGACACTTGGCCAACCAAACAACAACAATGAAGACTACACGCGTGTTTTAGTCCTCGAGTTTATTAGTGTTAGAATAAATAGTCCTGGAATTAATGAGGTTAAAGTTTGCAAAAGAACGCGATAATGGTGTTGTCTATATTCAAATGTTTAATTGTGTATTTACTGCTTCATAACAGAGATCTCCAACACTCTCTTGCCCTTGTACCATTATCACACCTTTATTATATCGCTGTCCATCTCTTGTTACCAGGCTTCCAACTAGTCTCTCCACTGTGGTTATTACAAGAGTTTGTTAGTGGTATTTCTTTTACACGCCGCCACAATCAACTCCATCATTATTAGCTGTTTGGGAAATTTTTACGTTCAGCAGTTTGCCATTACTTTATGTACGACTGACGCCCAAGAATGCAATGTCATTTAATGTGGCAAAAATATGTAACTTGTTTAATTTGTTTACCTCTTTTATTAACTCTGTTTTCTATATCTAGCATCTCTGGAACCTCCATATTTGATTGCTTTTGTTTCCAAGAAATTCGAAGTACTTTTCTGTATAATATAGCCACAATCACACTGTACACATACAGTCAAATAATTAATTATTTGAACAAATCAACTTACCAAAAATATGACACGATGTGCACCGCCTGGTCAAAAATGCACAGTCGCCAGTCTGTAGTTTAACCAACAATTACTACAATGCCTCCGTGAAAGATAACAGCTAATAATAATAATATCTTTAACACACTAACAAGAAAATCCACCTATAACAACACACAAATCTCTATAACGTAATTTAATTTATAGTGTTAACAGTTAAAAACACCAGTAACTATATGCCAACTTGAGAAACTATTCAGTATTGAATTGATCAACAATCAAGTTTTTAGCCTCCGCGTGCAGTGAACATGCGGTGTGTATACAATCAGGGAACGTACACCTGCGGTGTGTGTGTAAACGCAGTCAACCGGTACTAGGGTACTTTATTCGGGCATGGTTTCTGTATAAAGGTATGCCAGGAATGTTGACAAGGGACCGTGGCCCAGCGAGATTTGATTTGTCCAATCAAAAGAGCTCTGCACTACCTGTCTTTCAATGACTCAGATTACCGTCTCAGTGTGTTGTCTGTCCTTGGTTGTCGTGGTAAATGTTCTTCAGTCTCATAAGTCTGTTGATTGTAAGTTAAAGACATGCGTCGTGTTGTGTTAGTTTAGCTAGATAGTAGTCAGATTATCCTCATTGCACATGAGCCAATTCAGTCAGTGAGTGCCTGGATCTCCACCTTAGTAACTCCTTTATAGTGTAACGGTCGACGATGATACCAGTTCTGTGTCCGTTGGCTATTCTTCTTTGAATTCCTGCATAGCGATCTTGTCTGGCTTCACCCACTTTTCACTTGCTCTTCTCGTAGTCTAGTAAGGTGTAGATTCTCACAGTCATCTTTAAATTGTCTTTAGTCTCATTATAAATTTGTTGATGTTAATGTTAAGACATATGTCGTGTTGTATGTGTGTGCATTATGTTTCTTTGTTGGAAACGGTAGTCGCATTTTAGATTCTGCCGTTAGGGTGTGAAGTGTTAGAATTTCGCATATCCTAGGTTACGATATCTTATCTGGTGTCTGAAATCTTATCAGGTATCTCTGGCACGGTATCTTACGATACGATATATAACCGGTCTCTGTGGCTAAGGGCTTGCGAACGCGGTTTGTGAGCCCATATACCCGGGTTCGAAACACAGCGGTGCTGGTTTTTAAGGTATAGATGCCGGTCCTTCAGAAAGCAATGGCAAACTACTGAACGTAAATTTTGCCCAGGAATCACTAACAGCGAAAATGTTGGGGTTGACTGCTACGTCCTGTGAAGGACATGCAACTTAATTTTAAAAAGGTTACGTTATAAGAAGCCCACTCATCGAGTGCCGATGGATCTGTAAGTATATAGGTCTAGTACCCTTTGCTCAAATGCGCCTTACGGTGTGTAAAAAGGTCCTTTACTACAAGATATGACGTGAGGTGGCCCGTTCCTTTCCTCGTTACCTTCCCCTTTCGTACAATTCCCAGGACATTTGTAACATGGTGGTTTTGGTAGCTATCTGAAGTATAAAGGGAACGCTTTACAAGAGAACGTTGTATTCTGTAAACACTATTATAACACGAAGTGTAGGGCAGTTTTACTGAATACAAATACGGAAAACAGAAGATGCTGCGGCAACAAGCCACCATCAGCTAACAACAACAAGGAAACACAAGAATATACAAACTCCGGGGGTGACACTACATCTCTACGCAATAAATGTTTTATTTTTTAGTTCGCTCGCTTTTAACTCAAGCGTAGTCCACAAGCACTATTTCTAGTATTGCTGTACTGAATTTTGCATGTGAATTAGCGCCCCCTATTAACAATGTCCCTCGCCATCAGACGAACCCACTCTGACTTCAGAGGTACTTGTAATTTACGTCCCCAAGTCAAGGACGACAGGTCACCATTTTAGTCCAACTGTCCGGTGTAGGGACTGAACCCCTTACCTCGTCATCAGCACACCGGATGGTTAAGAACAATCGTTCTTATTCATTCGTCCACGATGACCTACTCGCAATATACGTATGCAGATTCCTCACATGACATTTAAAAATTTAGTTGTATGTTATTTCCATGTAGTCGCTATCAACCTGAGCTTTTTGTGCGATTTTATAATATACTGGTCAGTTTCTACGTTCAGTAGTTTGTAAGCCGGACATGATTGATACAGGCATTGATAATGCATATTGGGAGCAAGTCGCCGCTGAACGTGTTGCATGGAGGGCAAACATCAGAAATGGAATAAAGACAAAGGAGAAAATTATTGCAGATAAGTCACACACCGAGCGTTTGAGACATAAGATGGTGCATGATGGTGGAAATGACCACGTGTTCACATGCACCCACTGTGAACGGACATTTACAGCGCAAATTGGCCTTATCAGTCACATTCGCTACCGCCATAGGTAAAAGTTATCATGCCTTTTTAAAGCACAAACCATCGTCTGTCAAGACGGCAAGGTGCCAATGAGTTTGTCATTGCTTTCTTAACGACTGAAGCCTATACCATCGAAATTAACTCAAGGCGGTCTGTTTCCAGTCACTAGTGCTGATTTCTAACCCTCGACTCTGTATATCGGGGAACTGTCAAACGCGTTCACTGCCCCTAACTACAGCCCTAACTACTACCAAAATTTTTTTTACTGTTGCATATCCCTTACAGGACGATGCAGTCAACACCAGCATTTTCCAGCTGCTGTTGATGTACTAGGCGAGTTTTTTTTACATTTTACGTTCAGTAAAAGAGGTTACACCACTTTATCCATAATCCCGTATACTCTCGTGAGTAACGTGATGTGAGCGAGAATCGGTAGCGGTTCTCTCCGCGTTTGTAACTTACCGAGTATGTGAGCCTGTCGCCCAGAAAGCAATGGCAAACTGCTGAGCGTAATCTTGCCAAGAAATCGACAATCAGCTGAAATGTGCTGATGTTGACAGGGATGTCCTGTAAAAGATATGCGAACCAAATAAAAAAAAAAAAAAGGTTTGCCATTGCATTCTGAACGACCGCCTAACATACCCACGTAAGTAACCAACGCGGCGCGAACCGCTGCCGATTCTGGCAGCTGCTGTTTTCTCCCATGTGGATATACGGGATTACGAACAATGTCGTTAACTCATTGGCCAGGGAGACCGGCCCTACCAACACTAGGACTTAAAAAACTAGCAAAGTGTTTCGCTACAAGTGAAATGTGACCTCCACAAGGTTTGCTTCCGTCAGGTAACTAACAGCTTTATGACGGCTGCCCCTGCATTTCCCGCCCTGAAAGCAATAAATTATTATGAAGTAAACAGTTTGTCCATTCTTTTCTTCGCGACAACAAGCTATTTACAACGTCGGTGACTACTTTTAACTCGTTCTGTCTCTCGCAGTGTCTTAATTTATTATTATTTTTTGTTTTTTGCGCTCGCTCGCTCCTTTTGAACCCAGGCGTAGTCAAAAACAAACTACTTCTGGTAGCACTTCACTGAATTGTATGTGTCGATTAGCTTTCCCTATTACCAGTGTCCCTCGCCATCAGTCGAACCCACTCCGACTTCAGAGGTACTTCTTAGTTACGTCCTCGCGTCAAGGACGATAGGTCAATATTTTAGTTCAACTGTCGCAGTAGTGCAGTGGCCAGCAAGCTGGTATGAACGCCCCGTATTCGAATCCAGGTCCACGCATGATATCCCAGACCGACCCAAATCCAGATCACCAAATGATCATCAACTGGACGTCTGCAAAGGTATTAGTTACGAAGAAAACAAACAAAGAAACTGAGAAACTGTAAAGTCAATGGAAGAATGTACAAATGGGTAAAAGCATACTTGCACAACAGAAGAGCCCGAGTACAGATAGACGGTCTCAAGAGCAAGAAAGTACTATTGCGTCACGGTGTTCCCCAGTGCGGAGTCCTGTCCCCAACACTTTTTCTAATCTTCATCAATGATCTTGTTGCTAATCTACCCGATGGAATTAAAGCGGCAATGTACGCTGATGACCTGGTTTTGTGGAGCGCAAATGAACATGCATCAGTGGCCACCATATTACTACAAAGAGCTGTAGATACATTTGTTGCATGGGCGAATAGATGGTGTATCAGCATAAACACTGACAAGTGCAGCACCACTCTATTTACCCTTTCTCCGAAACAAAAGGCAGGGAGCATTCAGATAAATGGAACACCCCTAAGAGAAGATAAGGAACCAACATACCTTGGTGTAACATTCGACGACAGGCTGACATGGAGAAAACACATTAAAAAAGCAGTTGAAAGAGCCAGAAGGAAAATTGCCATCCTGAGAAAGCTAACTGGAACCACGTGAGGAGCCAGTGGGAAAATACTTAGCAAAGTTTACCAACAGAGCATACGACCACACTTGGAATACGGGTCAACTGCGTGGTGTTCAGCATCAAAAACCACACTACAAGAGCTGGACAAGGTGCAAAATCAAGCTCTTAGAGTCATCACAGGAGGGATGAGATCAACCCCTATAGTAGCAATGGAGAAAATGGGGAGGACACAAGCTTTAAGAGAACGCAGAGATACAAAAACACTAATACAAGCAGAAAAGTTTCTCAGCTTGCCAGGGCACCCTATGAAGAACCGATTTGAAAACTTAGCTATGGGGCGGTTGAAAAGAAGTAGTTTCATCCACCAGGTCAAACAACTCTGCAGAGAAACCATCGATCTTCCCACAGTTGGTATCCCCCTGACAACTATTCCAGAGCGAACCCCGTGGAAAGATGAACATAGAATATCGTTACAAATCCAGTCAAAAGTGAGAGGAATATTTGACAAGGAAGAACAGAACAGTGTACAGCGCAGAACAGCCACTCTCAGCTTCCTTGATGACGAATACCCACAGGACCTCTGGATCCGAGTCTACACAGATGGGTCAGCACAAAATGCTGTTCGAAATGGAGGAGCGGGAGTGTACAATAGAATACCCAAATAATACTAGAGACACGGCCAGAATGCCAACAGGAAAGTACTACCATAACTATGATGCTGAAATTGAGGCAATCAAGATAGCCACAGAGAAATTACAAAATACCAGCCATGGTACACAACCTGCTTGGGGCGCTGTAGGAGTTTGACCGAGTGTTACCGGGGTCCCAGTTGGAGAAGTAAAGAATATTAACACTGTAACCTCGTGAGCACATCGTTACTATTACTGGCACCATGCCTTCTCGACAGATGATAAAATTTTACATTGATTTTAAAATTAAAAATACAGGCATAATAACCTTTTCTTAGCATAAAGCCTGGACTGAATTGTAGAGAACATGAGTTACCCATGCAGCATGATCCCTCTCTCGGTCTGCCTAGTTTACTCCAGAGGAAAGGTAACACCAATTCCAACTGAGCAATATAAGCTGCAGAAGCTGCCGGATCAGCAAAGCAATGCTCCAATTGTCCGCCTGTCGGAGCTTCCATCCTAGACCAGTTGCTGACCAAGGCTTAGGGTGTGATCTGCCTTAGCATAATATTTAGTGGTTAGGTTGCATGTCCTCGCACCAGTCTAAGGCTTGCGCCCTCCCAATTGCACTCTTCCGCTCGAAGCCGTTGGCACAATGTATCGGGTTTGGTAAGCGCCGCCCAACATTCGGCGCAAACAGAAATCAGGAAGTACCGTCTACAGTCATGCGTTAGCTCTGTAATATCTGAACACGCCGTATGAGGCCACTAAAGAAGGTTGGTATGAGTCTGACTACTTCAATGTTTATGTATCCTGAAGCCTGTATTCGGCCACGGCTCTGTAGTATGATCCGAATGTCACATTTTGTAGTCCTGCATGCATAGAGGCGCCATTGGTGGCCAATGTTTCTCTTGCTTCAGCCCAGGCCTCGAACCTTCGTCCGACAGTGGTCATAAAATTATCAGCACAGTTCCCTATCACCATCACTAACGCGCCCGCTGGATACTTCATAGGGTAGAAAAAAAACATCAACTAACGTCCTACAACCATCAACTGGCCTACACCGGGTTTATCTAGTGTGGTTGTGGCCTATACTCCACTATAAGTCTTCAAGGAAGAAGAAGAAGAAGAAGAAAAATATGATGATGATGATGATGATGATGATGATGATGATGATGATGATGATGATGATGATGATGATGATGATGATGAAGTCGCAGCAGCAGCTACAACAGCAACAGAAGAAGAACAACAACACCAAGAAGAAGAAGAAGAAGAAGAAGAAGAAGAAGAAGAAGAAGAAGAAGAACAACAACAACAACAACAACAACAACAACAACAGCAGCAGCACAACAACAACAACAACAAGAATGTAAGAGCCAAATGACTACATATGTAAATGCATTAAATTTACAACCTCCTAGTATAGGCAACGTGGATTTAAACACGCACCAACTCTGCCAGTCCGTGACTCACTACCTAGGAATGAAACCTCTTAAGGTTTCTGTGAACGTAATTGTTGACACCGCGGGTAATTCACCCAGACAACTGTGACGCAAACACCTGACAGGAATGCAGTGTAAAGTAAGGGCGGGGTCTGTCAATTTTCTAAATTTGAAAGCTTACTTTAAGACGGCTATTTTTAACAGCTACCAAAACAACTGGTATAAGAATTGAGGAGGAGAAAATAAACGATCTGGTTATAGGAATAAAGACGGAGAAAGCAAACGATAACGGTTGAGGAAGTGATTCTCAAACTCTTTTTGTAGGAGAGGCGAGCTTTTAGAATGAAAATCTACTCATTGTACTTGCTGTTTTTCATTCATAATAAATATATTTTAAAAACTGACTCACCAATACTTGATACAGTACTTTATTTTAAACATCAACTAATTGAACCCTTGATTCATTATTTTATGCACGCGGTTGAATCATTACTTTTAAAAAATTGAACCCAGACAAGCGATCGATTCATAAAGCTTTATACAATTATACAAATCAACTATCACAAGCGCTTTATTCATTACATGTGTTTTTCTATCATTCATTGTTTTCTACAGACAGCTCATGCAAGCCCTTAATTCATTACTTTTTGACAATCAAATTACCCACACGCTTGATCATTTACATTCTTTACAAACAACTCACACAAGCTCTTCAACCATTATGTTTCTTTTTCCCCCGTCCCCCCTTTTTTTTAACATCACTTTATACGAGGGCGAATCTATAAGTAAGTCACACAGTTCTTTGGGATGGCAGGTAAATGTAGTTGGTGTTTTTTACAAGTGTCATTAGGTGACAACAACATCGAATTTTATATTCCCGTCCGTCAGGTGGTGCTAGGTGTCTCATGCGCATGCGCAGCGCATAAACAAAATGGCGACTGTACTTACGGAGTGTACAAACAAAGCGCAACGTGCTGTTGTTCGTTTTTTGTGGGCAAAAGGACTGCCTGTAAAGGACATTCATCAGGAAATGCTTCCTGTTTATGCTGACAAATGTTTGTCCCGTAAAGCGGTGCATAGATGGGTAGAAAATTTTACTCAAGGACGCTCTAAAATTGTTGATGAAATCTGATCTGGAGATTGCAACAGAAGCATCCGTGCAGCGGGTGGAGGAGGTGATTAGAGGTGACAGGCGAGTAGCGATAGACTCTGTAGCTTCTTCAGTAGGGTGCTCACATGGTTCAGCATACAGCATAATGCATGATCGATTGAAATTTCCAGGTCTGCTGACTAGAGGAGTGTTGCTTCTTCACGACAATGCCAGACCATATACGGCTCGATTAACTCAGAAGAAACTTAACCAACTAAGGTGGAAGTTCTGGAACATCCACCTTACAGCCCCGACTTAGCCCCTAGCGATTTCCACCTTTTTGGTCCACTGAAAACTCACCTTGGCGAGAGACATTTCGTGAATGACGCCGAAGATGAATGTTAAGTGAAAACGTCGTTTAGAAAACAGAGCGCGCAGTTCTGTAAAGCCGGTTTAGGAGGACTGATAAAACGATGGGATAAGTGCATCAATGTTGGTGGAGATTATGTTGAGAAATAAAGGGACAATGTATGATATAAAATTAAACTGGTTTCAAGTTGTCATCATATATAGTTATTTTTCTACAGCCATTTGTGACTTACTTATTGACCTCCTCTGTAAACGTGTTGATTCATTACGTTCTTTACAATCAGCTCACACGCGCGCTTGGTTCATTACTTTTCAAAATCAATTTACACAAGCGCTTGGTTCATTAATGTTCAGAATCAACTTACACAGGCGCTTTGTTCATTACTTTTCAGGATCAGCTCACACAAGCGCTTGATATATTACTTTTCAGAATCAACTTAAAAAACGCAACCAAGTGCAATTCATGGTCTAAATGCGATAACGTTACGAAGGCTCTTCTACTCGTATTTAAAATGGCACCAAGAAAGTATCCTAGACAAAAAAAAACAAAAAAAGCGCAACGTGCTGTTTTTTTTTTTTTCGGTTTTTTGGTGGGCAAAAAAGGGGAACGGGGGCCCCTTTTTTTAAAAGGGAAAAAAAATTCATTTTCGGGGAAAAATTTGGCTTCCGGGGGTTTTTAATGCTGCCCCCCCCCCCCCCCCCCCCCCCCCCCCCCCCCCCCCCCCCCCCCCCCCCCCCCCCCCCCCCCCAAAAAAAAAAAAAAAAAAAAAAAAAAAAAAAAAAAAAAAAAAAAAAAAAAAAAAAAAAAAAAAAAAAAAAAAAAAAAAAAAAAAAAAAAAAAAAAATGTTTGGGTTCCCTAAAAAGCGTTGGCTTTAATGTTAGAAAATTACCAGGCGCTTTGTTATATTTCGGATCAGCTCCCAAAAGCGTTAAATTTTTTAAAATACAAAAACGCAACCGTGAAATTCGGGAAAAAAGGTCTTACAGGTTTCATTTTTTAAACGGCCCCAAAAAAGACCCTAGACATTTAGACCTGAAAGGGAGGTTTTTTTCCCATCCAGACACTGTTAACCGGAGAATAACCACTGTTTTCACCATCCAACCCTTAACCGAAAGCCAGGACCACTTTTTCCCCCATCCTAGACACCGTAGACCAGAGAATAGAAAACTGTTTTCACCATCCTGAACCGTTAGAACGAAACAGGAAATTTTTTTTTCAATTAGAATGTTAGAAAAAAGGGACAATGTTAATTTAAACCATTGCACAAGAAAGCCAGGAAACTTTTTACCTCCTGAACCCCGTGACACGAAATCAGCACACGTTTTCAATTAAACCATAACAAAAGGGGCCCGGCAATTTTTTCAATCCTAACACCGTAACCGGGAAAATCAGAACAAAACTGTTTTACCATCCTAACACCAGTGACACAAGAAGCAGGCCACTGTTTTCACCATCCTAGACACTGTTAGACACAGAGAAGTCAGGACACACTGTTTTCACCATCCTAGACACCAGTAGACACAGAGAAGTCAGGACACACTGTTTTCACCATCCTAGACACCGTTAGACACAGAGAAGTCAGGACACACTGTTTTCACCATCCTAGACACCGTTAGACACAGAGAAGTCAGGACACACTGTTTTCACCATCCTAGACACCTGTTAGACACAGAGAAGTCAGGACACACTGTTTTCACCATCCTAGACACTGATAGACACAGAGAAGTCAGGACACACTGTTTTCACCATCCTAGACACTGTTAGACACAGAGAAGTCAGGACACACTGTTTTCACCATCCTAGACACCGGTAGACACAGAGAAGTCAGGACACAATGTTTTCCACCATCCTAGACACCATGTTAGACACAGAGAAGTCAGGACACACTGTTTTCACCATCCTAGACACTGTAGGACACAGAGAAGTCAGGACACACTGTTTTCACCATCCTAGACACTGATTAGACACAGAGAAGTCAGGACACACTGTTTTCACCATCCTAGACACTGATAGACACAGAGAAGTCAGGACACACTGTTTTCACCATCCTAGACACCGATTAGACACAGAGAAGTCAGGACACACTGTTTTCACCATCCTAGACACCAGTAGACACAGAGAAGTCAGGACACACTGTTTTCACCATCCTAGACACTGTTAGACACAGAGAAGTCAGGACACACTGTTTTCACCATCCTAGACACCGTTAGACACAGAGAAGTCAGGACACACTGTTTTCACCATCCTAGACACCGGTAGACACAGAGAAGTCAGGACACACTGTTTTCACCATCCTAGACACCTGGTAGACACAGAGAAGTCAGGACACAATGTTTTCACCATCCTAGACACTGTTAGACACAGAGAAGTCAGGACACACTGTTTTCACCATCCTAGACACCGATAGACACAGAGAAGTCAGGACACAATGTTTTCACCATCCTAGACACCGTTAGACACAGAGAAGTCAGGACACACTGTTTTCACCATCCTAGACACTGGTAGACACAGAGAAGTCAGGACCACACTGTTTTCACCATCCTAGACACGGTAGACACAGAGAAGTCAGGACACACTGTTTTCACCATCCTAGACACCTGTAGACACAGAGAAGTCAGGACACACTGTTTTCACCATCCTAGACACCTGTAGACACAGAGAAGTCAGGACACACTGTTTTCACCATCCTAGACACCTGTTAGGACACAGAGAAGTCAGGACACACTGTTTTCACCATCCTACACCGTAGACCGGGAGAACAGGACACACTTTTTCACCATCCTGACACCGTGACACAGAGAAGTCAGAACAAAATTTTTTCACCATCCTAGACCCCGAGACACAGAAAAGTCAGGACACATGTTTTACCATCCTAGCACTTTTGGGCACGAGAAGTCGGGGACACAGTTTTCCCCCATCCTAGACACCGTAGCACAGAGAATCGGACACATGTTTTCACCATCCTAACACCGTAGACACAGAAAAGTCGGGACACATTTTTTCACCATCCTGACCCCGGTAGACACAGAGAAGTCAGGACACATGTTTTCCCTCCTAACCCCCTAGACACAAGAAGTCAGGACACATTTTTTCCCCATCCTGCACGTTAGACACAGAGAAGTAGGACACACTGTTTCACCATCCTAGAACTTTGACACGAGAAGTCGGACAACTTTTTTTCACCACCCTAGACACCGTTAGAAAGAGAATCGGGGACACATGTTTCACCATCCAAACCCCCGGTAGACACAGAAAGTCAGGACACACTGTTTTCAACCCTAGACCCCGGAAAACACAAGAAGAGGCCCTGTTTTCCCAAACTTAAACACCATAGACACAGAAACAAAAAACCTTTTTAAACCCCTGACCGGTGAACAGAGAATTTGGAAACACGGTTTTAAAAATTGAATTTAGACCAGAGAATTCAGGACAATTTTTTAAAACCATCCTGACAGAGCCCAAAAGTCGGGACCATTTTTCAAAAGACCGTTAACACAGGAGTCGGGGAAAAACCGCCCCCCACCATCCAAACACCGTAGAAAAACAGAGAAGTCAGACACTTGTTTTCACCACCAGACACGTTAGCACGAGAAGCAGGAAACGTTTTCCCTTAGCCGTTAGCCAGAGAAAGGGGGACAACTTTTTAACCCCCTAGACCGTTAGACACAGAAAAGTCGGCCCAAAATGTTTTCACCATCCAGACACCGTTAGACACAGAGGTCGGGAAAAACACTTTTTTCACCATCCTAGCTGTTTAACGAGGCAGGAAACGTTTTCCCCACTTAGTGACTTAAACTTTCCATTCGGATGGCGAAAAAGGGCTTTAATCCCTAAAAAATGGGACAAAACGCGAACCCATTAAAAGCAATAAGATAACGAACCGAAAAAAGCAGAAAATCATACGGGGACGTAAGGCCCAGAAAAAAGACACGAAAAAAAGAGAGACAGACAAAATAAAAGAGACAGCAAAATTTAAGAAGAACAGACAAAAAAAAGAGACAGACAAGAATGAAAGAGATACAGACAAGAATAAAATACAGACAGACAAGAATAACGGAGAGACAGCAAGAATACAAGAGAGACAGATACGAATAAAAGAGAAAAAGCAAGTATAAAAGAGAGACAGACAAGATAAAAGAGATACATATAAGAATCCCACTAGAGACACGAATAAAAGAGTGACAGATTAGAATAAAAGAGAGACAGACAAGAATAAAATAGAGACAGACAAGAATAAAAGAGAGACAGCCAAGAATACAAGAGAGACAGCAAGAATCAAAGAGGCACAGACAAGAATAAAAGAGAGACCGCCAAGAATAAAATAGAGACAGCCAAGAATAAAAGAGAGACAAACAAGAATAAACGCCAGACAATACCAATGGAAGCGTCCTGCCATTAGGACGCAGCAACCAGTTGTCAGATATGTCTCACCGAGGCTAACATGACGAGGATGTAGTGAACCTGAAACAAACAAGGGCTTTTTGTGGGCCACCAGTGTGGAAATCCTGAGTGCCAGGGAGGACGATTAAAAACAATTCACAAAAATGTTGCGATGTTCATGTGCAGAAACAAACACACCGTGAGAATATACCAAACATATTATGTTTTTAAGCATGCCTAAAAATATATGTCTGTAAATCATTGATCGTCTGAAAAAACAAACAATTCTTTCCGCTCCATCTGTCGAGCTTTCTGTCTGGACCAGTGTGGGAACTATTAGTTAAAAGTATACCCTAGATTGTCATGTTGAGATGGTTAGGACAGATCAAAGTTTACACAAATAGGTTGAAGTAGACTTTGATCGTTTTGTAACATGAGCACAACATTAATCACACAAATCAGAGGTCGTGCACTTAATTCACGGCACAGTCTTGTCGAATGGCGTGGGTTATCGTGTCGCTTCCCACCTGTTGCTATACAATGCTATTTATCAATTCATGAACTGACATCGCTTCAGGCAACAACATAAGACTGTCAATCATCGTTGCTCTCTCTCTCTCTCTCTCTCACATACACACACACACTCTCTCTCTCACACACACTCTCTCTCACACACACACACTCTCTCTCTCACACACACACTCTCTCTCTCTCACACACACACACTCTCTCTCACACACACACTCTCTCTCACACACACACCTCTCTCCTCTCTCACACACACACACTCTCTCTCACACACACACTCTCTCTCTCTCACACACACACACTCTCTCTCACACACACACTCTCTCTCACACACACACACTCTCTCTCACTCACACACACACTCTCTCTCACACACACACTCTCTCTCTCTCTCTCTCTCTCTCTCTCTCCCTCTCTCTCTCTCTCTCTCTCTCTTTCACTATGACAGAAGTATGTCAATCCTGGTTCACGTAGGAAAGGTAGTAGCAAGGAATCAATATATACCATGATTATAATGGGAACGTCTGTCATATAGCAAAGAATGTTGTACACACCTTATCAACATCTGATTATTTTGGTGATTGAGTATGGTCTTAAAGTCGCTTAAAAGTCGACAGAGTAGACTTCATTGCACAGGGATTTTATCCCATATGGTTCAGTCTCTTTCCTAGGCGAACTGCCAAAAGCATCGCACAAAGCACCAACTCCGTAGCTCAAGTGACGACTCAAGAAGTCTCCGAAAAAAAATGCACTCGTGAACCTAAGGACGCTGCTCGGAATCGAACACACAACCTTTTGAGCTCGAGTCTGATGGCTTGACCACGAAGACTCCCCAAAAAAGTCTCCTAAAATTATAGTGTGTGACTGCTTACAGTGCCTCATAGCCTGTTCACTTTGTGAAGCTGTTAGTTAGTTGCATACCCTTTACAGGACGTCGCAGTCAACTTCAGCATTTTTTATTTGGCTCTTTGTGATTCCTTGGCAAGTTTACTTTCAGTAGTTTGCCCTTGCTTTCTGAAAGACGAAAGACTGGTACTTATCATCAGCATCACGTAACCATGACTGTAAGCGGTGGGCGGTCATGTTTTGCCATCTCACTCGATCACCAGAGTCGTGGAGTAGCTCAGTGTTCCTGTCTCGACCATACAAGTGACCAAGCCCTCCCCTTGTTCTCTTCCCTTCGATCTTGCCAGTTGTCACCAAGTTCTCCAATGTATAGCTTCACATAACGTGACCAAAAATTGTGACTGACTACGTTTAATTTCTCTAATCAGCTCAGATTTGTTTCTTGTGGGACTTGATAATTAATCTTTCTGTCTGTCCATGGTATTCTTTTCATTTTCCTCAGACACGACATGTCCACAGCCAGCAGATGGTTTTTCAGCTTATCTGCTCATGGGCCACGCTTCACATCCAAACAAAAGCACAGGTTCTATGTAGCACTCTCAACACTCTTTTTCTCGTTGCAAATGACATCTGTTTATTTATCAGTATGTTTTTCATCTTGCAAAAGGCTGCCTTCACCATAGCGATCCTTGTTCTAATATCTTCAAGGCATCTTCTGCCATATGTTATAACTGTTCCGTGATAACTGAAAACCATTTACTTGTTTAAGGATATTCCCATATACTTGTATTTCACATTGGGGTATTTCCTTCTTCTTAGAGACGACCATAATTTGTGTCTTCTTAAAATTTTAAATTTTTAACCCATGTTGTTCCCCGGGTGTGCAACAATCGCATCTACTAAATGTTGCAGACCCTGCTCATTTCTGACAATCAATACTGTATTGCCTGCATATCTAATATTATTGATGTTATGTCCCCCAGTGATGATTTCTTTCATATCGCCCACATTTTGGAAACTATTTTCACTGTACAGAGAAAAAAGATCTGGAGACATTACACATCCCTGTCTCACCATTCTCTTAAAAGGCTGATATAGACCTACTTCATTATCAATCTGTATAGCAGCTTGTTGAGAATTTTTCTTACGCAAGTGAATCGGTACAACTATCTGGAAACAAGAATCGCTATGGCAACGACATAGGTGGCCTTTTTTCAAGATAGAAAACATACTGATCAATAAAAAGATGTCAATTGCAACGAGAACAAGAGTGTTGAAGTGATCTGGCTGATTGTGCCTTCATTCTGTATTATCTTAAGCTCGGCCTCTCATCAACTGACGTAGACAGTCACAATTTTTTTGGACATGTTATGAGAAGAAATGAATTGGAGAATTTGGTGACAACTGGCGAGATAGAAGGGAACAGACCAAGGGGAAGACTGAGAAGTAAATACCTGGTTGGCTTGGCCACATAACATGGTCGAGACAGGAACACTGAGCTGATCCACGACTCTGGTGATCGAGTGAAATGGCGAGTCATAACCGCCCTTTTTTTCCCCGGCATGGCATATGAATTGATTGATTGATACTTTGGGGCCAAGAGTGCCCGGAATATGAAACGGATGCAAACGAACTTTGCTCGTACAACATCTGCTATAGGGACAGCTCGCTTCAGACGGTGTGATTGTATACATTGATGGATTCGCAGTGCCAAGTAAAAGAAACGGGTGGCGTTCTTTACAAAGACGGACACTGTTTAAAGGCGGAGAAATATAGCCAGTGTTGCTGCACCATCTAGCTTGGAGTGTGGAAGTTGGAGCTGTGAGGGGCATTCTTCCCATGGTTAGAAGGATGCATGGCCAGACAAAATGTGTAGGTAATGGACACTACAGAGTATGCTTCGGAAAGCGGAACCTGGTATATGTTTCGAGCGGAGCGGCTCACATCACTCGACAAGACGGAAGTTGCGAACATATGGATCTTCATCACGGGGCATGCGTGTATGCGGGTGCGCGGGGCGGGGCAATGAACAGGCTGATAGACTGCTCCAACACAGAGTGTAATGTAGTGATAATATCATGAGGGTGGTCACACAGAGATTCGGCACCTGCGTTCGTCGTCTTGCTAAGTGAGGTATACAATGGTCACCTATCTGTCCGTGCATTGAGGCCTACAAAATGTAACGGCCCTATCACAACACAGTCCCACAGCATGTGACGAATTATTCTTCTGGTACCTAATCCATGGCTGACAGTGACGATCACGGACCTTAAATCATCTCTGCCGTCTGATATTTGAGTAAAGTGGTTGTTGCTTGTATTATTATGTATTTGCGCAGTAGTTTCAAATGTCCGCATACCATTCTCTGTCCGCCTTCGTTTCTCTTACACGTACTTTTTAGAGTGACCAGTTCAAGAGGGAAACTGAGGAGACAGAATTAGAATATTCTGAGATACTGATTCATAATGGAGGGATTAAAGGATCTGCGTGGCACTCAATGTTTAGAGGAAAAATCAGATTTACTTGTAATCAAACCGCTAGCGTACAAACCAACATAATATATCGTTGGATGTTGAGGAAGAGGAGGGAGCACGCGTGGGATAACCCGAGCGCCGTGATGTCAATTCTGTAACCACGTAAATACCAAGCTGCCATGGTTAAGTATTTTACTTTCTGTTGTAATTTATATTTCTTTCCATTGTAATTTATATTCCCTTCTATTGTAATTTATATTCCCTTCTATTATAATCTATATCCCCTTCTTTTGTAATGTGCTTTCCCTTCTATTGTTATTTCTGTTTCATTCTATTATAACTTCAATTCACCTCTGTTATAATTTCTATTTCCTTCTCTTATAATTTATATTTCCTTGTATTATCATGTATATTCTACATTTTCATGCTATCTCATGGAGATATGTCGTTTTTATTCCCCCGCCCCCTAACCCCCAACCAACAGCACACTCCCGCCCCGCCCCGCATCCAGCTATCATTATCGCTTATAGAAGTCGCGAATAATCGCAAGTAATCGCTAAGCAACGCAATAACCATAACGTAAGCCACGAATGTAAATAGTCCTACTTGCAAACCATTAACTTTTTGTGTATGCATAAGCGAACATTATTACAGGGAACACTGTTGGCTCCTAAAACAGGTCTGTAAACCGACTTCACCAGTGTTTCTCAAATCGTGATATCCGGAGCACTGACAGCACATACACACCTCCAACAAGTCACCGAGTGTTTAGCAATAGGCTGTATGACGTGTTGGGAGATCCGTGGCCAAGTGGCCATCACCCATGCCGTGCCAGCCGACCGGGCGGTCATGCGTTCTAAGTTGAGTTCGAGTTGAGCTAAGAACTGATATCATTAAACTCAGGACATTCCCATACGCGCTCCGTCGCCTCGTTCAACAAGCCAGCGAAGAGTCACACTACTAATCGTTCCTACCGCTATCTGATTGAAAGTTATCATGGTCTTCCCTCTCAGTTTTGAGATTATACCAGAACCTCTGCCAATCCCCCGCAATCTCATCCTTTCCAAATACGGGTTTTTAGTCTGTCATCCACCGTCTTCACCTGGTCCCACAGGCGCACGACCACCTTTCCCTTGTTCGTAGGTAATCTACCATCAAGAGGTGTATTTCCCGTCAGCCTATCAGCCTGTTCATTCCCCCACACCCTCGCATGGCCAGGGCAAAAAATCCATACAATTCTCACAATCTATGACAGTGGTTCTCAAACCGGTGGGGAATTCGCCCCCCCCCCCTCCCCGAGGGCATTTGGCATGGGCCAAAAAAAAAGGTTCAGAACCACTGATATCTTTGAAGCGAGGTGAGCCATTCAACACGAAACATTCCACACGAAGGGGGCCACATTTTTAGGTAGGAAATACGAAATAAGGGGGGGGGGGGGAGATGACGTTCTGAAAATATGGTGAAGGGGGGCACGGGCCAAAAAAAGGTTAAGAACCACTGATCTATGATCTTTGAAGCGAGGTGAGCCATTACATACGAAACATTCCTTTCTCCACCTTACTAAGCATACTCCTGGAGTCCGTGTGTGTTGCAGTGGTCTCCTCTCGTGGGTCCTAATTCCCATTGAGATGAATATTTATTTTTATTAAATGGGTACCAGAACATTTTATGGAAAGTAAAGACAGTCCTTGTAATGTTGACATCAGCATCGATTGAGTGCCGATGGATTTTTAAAAATGTGTGGCTGTCATCATATACTAGGAAACCGCGGTAGCGTATTGGTAAGACGCTTGCCTTCTAGACCGGTGCTGGTGGGTTCAAATCCGCATCGAGGCGGATGTTTAAGATTGACCTGGGCTTCCAGATCGACAAAGTCTAAAATGAGTACCAAGAAATGAATTGGGAAGTAAAGGTGACAGGCGTGATATTGACCACATCGTCCAGCAAATGCCGACTACTGTATAAGATAATGCGTCTAGCGCCTTATGCCCAATTTACCTTAACGAGTATGTATACTTTGGGCTTTTACTATACTTTCTTACTCTATACCAAATTAGCCTGATCGTGTGGAGCAGCGTGCTTTATTTTTTCCTATGCTTGGTGGGTGTCTGAGTGGCAGGCACGTCAGTAAGTCAGCTGATCAGCGGTCGTACATGAGTCTTGCCTGGGCAACAGCGTTCGTGAAGGAAAACCATGGCCTGCTACGTTCGGCATGGCATATAATAATGGCGATGTATCTGCACATCCACTTCACTAAAATATCAGACGGCAGAGATGATTTTCTTTTCTGTTCGCTCGCTTTGAACTCAAGCGTAGTTCGTATACGTGCTACTACTTGTAATGCACTGGAGTGATGTTTGCGTGTGGATTAGCTTTGCCTATTACCAGTGTCCCTCACCATCACGCGAACCCACTCCAACTTCAGAGGTACTTGCAATGTGCGTACCAAAGTCAAGGACGAGACGTCACCATTTTAGTCTAGCTGACCGGTATAGGGGTTGAATCGGCTACTTCGGCATCAGCCGTTAAGCGTAGGCGGTCATGATTCGCCATTTCACTCGATCACCAAAGTCGTGGATCAGCTCAGTGTTCTTGTCTCGACAATGCCACGTGGTCAAGACATCCAGGTATTTACTTCTCTGTATTCCCTTGTTCTCTTCCCCTCAATCTTGCCAGTTGTCACCACGTTCTCCAATTCATTTCTTTTCATAACATGCCCATAAACTGTGATTGTCTACGTTTAATTTCTCTAATCAGTTTACGATGTTCATTTGTCTCTTTAGGACTTGGTCATTGTTTTTTTTCTGTCTGTCCATGGTATTCTTTGCATTTTCCCCAGAAACCCAATTCCAGAGCCATCAGATGTTTTTCAAATTGACTGCTCATTGTCCACGCTTCACATCCATACAAAAGCACACGCTCTATGTAGCACCTCAACACTCATTTTCTCGTTTCAATTGACATCATTTTATTGGTCAGTATGTTTTTCATGTTGCAAAAGACTACCTTCGCCATGGCGATTCTTGTTCTAATCTCTTCAAGGCACCTCCCATCAGGTGTTATGATTGTTCCGAGATAATTGTACAGCTTCACTTGATTAAGAAGATTAGGTATCAGAAGATGAATTCGTAACATCCTGTGGGTCTGAAACGTCATAGGACCATTACATTTTGTAGGCCTGAATGCACTGACCAATAGGTGACCAGTCTATCCCTCACTTGATGATACGAAGAACACGAACCCTGGTCTGACCGAGCTCATAGTATCATCAGTGTAGCTCCATATCTATTACGCTCACGCGCCCGCTATATTTGGGTATTTCTAAGTGCTTATACGTCAAGGGGAGAGAAATGAATATAAACACTCTTCATAAGCCAATCTGACCGAAAGGACAGGCGAAAATGGGGGGGGGGGGGGATAGTGACCACTGTAAAAAATAGCGTCACTGCTTCCCAAATTGAAGTTTACATGGAAGGGGCTGAGAATCAGACACTTAAACTTAAGACAGGCAATACAGGTCTTCATAGAATTACTACTGTCCAAGTTACCGCCACAGGCACTGGACACACTACCATTAAAAGAAAAATGATTGTGTGTGGAGACTTCAACAGCCACTCTCAGAGCTGGGGCAATGATCACACGGACCGGAGAGGAGAGAGACTTGCAGACTGGCAGTATGAGAATAGATTCATCTTGATTAACAAGACGTCTGACCCACATACCTTCTACTCGAGATCATGGCACACTACAACTATGCCTGACCTGGCTTTTCATTCACCAGACTTGGATTGGAACATTAAACGAATTGTTGGGAAACAACTTGGTGGCAGTGACCATCGACCAGTCTTTCTAACTGTAGAAAATGAGCTTGTAAGTGAAAGCAGCACCCTCTCGAGGTGGATCTACAAGAAAGTAGACTGGGCAATGTACAAGCAAGGCACCAGCATACTAGTTAGAAACCTGAACACTGAGAAAGACATACATAAAGTAGTTGGGGAGATTGGGAAATGTATACTACAGGCAGCGCGAGAAATAGTACCAAGAGGAGCCGGTAAACATTATAAACCCTACTGGAGTAGTGAACTGGAACCGTTGCATAAAGATGTGAAAGTGTGTAGAAAGCAAGAGAGGCCACACCCAGCCAAGAACACAACAATAAATACCAGAACGCAAAAGCAAAATTTCAAAGGGCCAAGTTGCAGGCTAGACGGAAAAGCTGGCAGGATAAAACAATCACTGAACTTTGAAAGAGACACAGGGAAGTTATGGAAGCTAATAAAACAACTTAACGATGACGGCACAGGGAGAAACTCAAAAATCGCACTACGTAAAGACGTAAACATCTTGACAGGAAAGCAAGCAGCTGATCATTTTGCGGACTCATTCGCACAAGGTATCAATATCGAAATTAGTCCAAGGAAACAACAAAAGATTCGAGAGAAATGGCAACATAAATGACAGAATGAAAACAATATAAAATGACACAAAGTAGTGCAGCTTTACATAACAGAATTACGACACATACAGGACATTGCGGCGATTAGCCTTCATCAGCAAACAATCACATTCACAAAACACAACATACAGTCAAGGAGATCTCCTGTGACTACATCAATACGTGACGACAGGACGAGAAGAACAAAAAGATTTAAAACAAATGACAGCATTAGATCTCCTTGATTATATGTTGTGTTTTGGGAATGTGATTGTTTGCTGATGAAGGCTAATCGCCGCAACGTCCTGAATGTGTCGTAATTCTGTTATGTAAAGCTACACTACTTTGTGTCATTTTATATTGTTTACATTTTCACAGCTTTATCGCAGTTCCACGCAATTTTAGGACAGAATGAAACACATCGTGAGGTTCTGGATTCACCTATCACAATCAGCGAAATGGAGCTAGCCATATCAATCAATCACGTGCCATGCCGGAAAGCGTGGGCGGTCATGACTCGCCATTACACTCGACCACCACAGTCGTGGATCAGCTCAGTGTTCTTGTCTCGACGATGCCATGTGGCCAACCCATCCAGGTATTTACTTCTTGGTCTTCCCCTTGGTCTGTTCCCTTCGATATTGCCAGTTGTCACTAAGGTCTCCATTTCATTTCTTCTCATAACATGTCCAAAAAATGTTGACTGACTACGTCTAATTTCTCTAATCAATTTACGATTTTCATTTGTCTCTTGTAGTATTGGTCATTGGTTTTTCTGTCTGTCCATGGAATTCTTTGCATTCTCCTCAGAAACCACATTTCTGCAGCCATCAGATGTTTTTCAGCTTGACTACTCATTGTCCAAGTTTCACATTCATACAAAACAATAGGCCATATCAAAACTGAAAACGAGAAAGTCACCAGGAGCTGATGGTATCTCCAATGAAATGATCAGGAACCTAGGAACAGAGACCAAAGCAAAGCTGTTGGAGATCTTTAATAACAACTGGAACTTAGGCAGTGTTCCACAAGCCTGGAGAGAGCAATCATGATACCCCTCCCTCCAGCTACAGACCATTTAACCTCACCAGCTGTCTCTGCAAAACAATCGAGCGCATCATCAATCACAGACTGCAGTGGTACATTGATAGTGAAACATCCTTGTGCCACAGCAAGCTGGTTTTAGGCAGTGCTACTCTACGGAAGATCAGACAATCTACCTCTCTCAAGAAATTGAGGATGCATTCCAAGAGAAGAATCTGGTGCTTGCTGCATGTATAGATCTGAAGAATGCCTTTGACAAAGTTTCAAAAGAAGGTCTGATGAAGAAACTGAGAAGCTGTAAAGTCAATGGAAGGATGTACAAATGGGTGAAAGATAACTTACAAACAGAAGAGCCCGTGTACAGATACGTTACGGACTCAAAAGCAAGAAAGTACTATTTCGTCACATGTTCCCCAGGGCGGAGTCTTGTCCCCCACACTTTTTCTAATCTTTATCAATGATCTTGTTGCTAATCTACCGCATGGAATTAAAGCGGCAAGGTACGCTGATGACCTGGTTCTATGGAGCAAAAATGAAGATGCATCAGTGGCCACCAGATCGCTACAAAGAGCTGTAGATACATTTGTTGCATGGGCAAATAGATGGTGTGTCAGCATAAACACTGACAGATGCAGCACCACTCTATTTATCCTCTCTCCAAAACAAAAGGCAAGGATCATCCAGATAAATGGAATACTCCTTAGAGAAGATAAAGAACCAACATACCTGGGAGTAACATTTGATGGCAGGCTGACATGAAGAAAACACATCAACAAAGCAGTAGCAAACGCCAGAAGGAGAATAACCATCAAGAGAAAGTTAAGTGGAACCACATGGGGAACCAGTGGGAAAATACTTAGCAAAATTTATCAACAGAGCATGCGACATTCACTTGGAATACGGATCAATTGTGTGGTGTTCAGCATCAAAAACCACACTACAAGAGCTGGACAAGGTGCACAATCAAGCACTTAGAGTCACCACAGGAGGGATGAGATCAACCCCTATAGTGAAGATGGAGAAGATGGGTAGGACATAAGCACTGAGAGAGCGCAGAGATACGAAAACGCTAATACAAGCAGAAAAGTTCCCCAGTTTGCCAGGCCGCCCTACGAAGAACAGATTCGAAAACATAGCTATGGGACGGTTGAAAAGAAATAATTTTATCCACGAGCCAAACGACTCTGCAGAGAAACCACCGATCTGCCCACAGTTGGTATCCCCCTGACAACTATTCCAGAGCGAATTCTATGGAAAGATGAACATAAACTATCACTACAATTCCAGAAAAAAAAGTGAGAGGAATATTTGACAAGGAAGAACAGAACAGTGTACAGCACAGAACAGCCACTCTCAGCTTCCTTGATGAAGAATACACACAGGACCTCTTGATCCGAGTCTACACAGTTGGGTCAGAACAAAATTCTGTTCGAAATGGAGGAGCGGGAGTGAACATAGAATTCAAAATAATAATAGGGACACGGTCAGAGTACCAACAGGAAAGTACCTGCCATAACTATAATGCTGAAATTGAGGCAATCAAGACAGCAACATAGAAATTACTAAATACCAGCCATTGTACATAACCTGTGGAGCGATTGACAGATGCAAAATCAGTACTTGAGGCGCTCCTGTCTGGGAAATTGTCAGTACTAAGGACACTACTTTCCGAACTTAGCAGTCAGTAAAAGGTCACCATACAGTGGATATCATCCCACTGTGTAAAATCTGGAAACGACAGAGTTGATCGATTGGCTAAGAAAGGAGCAAAAGAAGAACAGCCTGATGTGCCCGTTACATACCGCCAAAAGAAAAGAATGTTCAAATCAACCAGAAAGCCATCAAAACCAGCTCAAGACGACTACCACGTTATGGACAGACCAGAACAAGTCATTATTCTGCGTGGTCTCGAGGTATGGGGGTTGCGTAGTCTCGAGGTGTGGTGTCCGCCTCGAGTGCTGGAGGTCCCGGGTTCAAGCCTCGGTGAGGACCGGGATTTTTTTACGTGGACTTCTAGTAATAAAATTTCCCCTGGTCTCTGGGTAGTGACATCGGACGCCCGTGTGTATTGTTGTGCACATAAAAAATCCCTTGGCGGTTGGAAATCGAAAAATAGTAGCCTGACGGCGCTGCCCGGGCAAAATTTCGAGTTAAAAATCTACCCAAAGTACTTCATGATCCTGGTCGGTGCTACGGAGTTCGTGCACTGAGCTGAGTTTCTCCAGACTCAGGTTTGAGTTAGGAAGAGAACGGAACACATATGGGTTACACTCGTGTGCCATGATGTTAATCCATCGACTAAACTAAACTAAACTTAACTAAGTCATTATTCTGCCCCTCAGAACAGGACACAATAGATTACGCAACCAAATGTATACAAAATTCAAGATTGGTGAATCAGCCATGTGCACATACTCCAGGACTGCCCAATATATAACAGTTAGTTAGTTAGTTGAGGTTCCAACTTCACGGCAACGGGTCGTTCCCATTAGGCTTTGTTCCTGTGCCAGTGAATATCACACAAAATGCTCCCCATTGTCCAATGTGAAAAGTGAAATAGGCAGGAGTCTCGGCAATCCAACAGCCCGCACAGAATGTCAACACAAAATTAATCCACGAAAACCACAGTTCATCGTCGATGGACTCGGCAGTAACCAGAAAGACCTCATTGACCCGGGTTTTCACACATGGCTCGGTCTTTTACCGCAAGGCGACCCGCCGAAAGTGTCGCATAAAGCAAGAACTCCGCAACTTCTGCGCCGACTCCCGGAAGTCTCCTGAAAAATGCACTCGTGAACAGAAAAGGCAAATAAGTCAATTCAGCAACAGCCGGTAGCCATTGTTCCGAACATGCAGGTCACTATACAGGACAGATGTAAAAGCATTCCCCGCGAATTTCACAGCTCACAGTGTCGTCCACGCACTCACTCAGTAGCAGGACGACGGAACCATGTACTACCAGTCCAACATGAGGAAAATGCGAATGCAAACCGTAGCTGCAAGCACAAACACGCCACTGGCCTTAACGGTTCAACGCTTAACCGCCATGTTGGCGACCAGAAGTCTATCCCAATATATAACATATCTAGGCAAACCTTCTGGCCTAGAGAGAGGACAGTGGAAGATAAACTCTATGGGCCGCTGAGTGAACTATAAAAGACAGTTAAATTCATACAAGAGACAACATTGGGATTACAGAAATATTTCAAGTGAACGAAAGAAGAAGAGAGCAAGAATATTCGTCCATTCAGTAGCATGTCCTTTGCAGAACCTCGCTCCCATAACAACCTTCCGGAAAACCTCTCGATCATAAGAAAGATGTACCGCGTCCGATACACCTATCTGGAGATCATCCGCCAAATCTTCTCTTTGGCCTTCCTCTTTCTCTCTTCCCAGGGATACATCTCCAAACTTTCGTGACGTTTCAAGTGACCTACATATTTCAATTTTCTTTGTTTTATCGTCTTTAATAGCCAGCCTTCTTCAATATTCAGTTCTTGAAGTATGGATGCATTAATTCTTTTCTTTAACCAAGATATTCGAAGACTATGTGCAACTGAAATCAACAGACACATTAGAACTTGTCACTTTCAGATGATAGGTTACTGTGTTACTATTCTTTGCTTCCTGATGTCGCCCCTTACGATATACATGGCTGATAGTCTTGTTAATTATTATAGGTAAATTCGTCTCATGCACAAATCAATCATAAAACACAACTAAAATGTTTTCCCCATTTGAATAAAAAAACCAAATTTGTTATCACATTTCACAAAACAAAATAAAATGCAGCAACAAAATATAATGCAATCAACACATCGAAGTTTATGATGGAAAAGATACATTTATTAGTCATATTGGGAACGAAACGAAACATTTGTTAGCTATAGCAAAACATGGCGTACGTGTTAAGTAAATAAAATGTGTTAATTAAAACACATTTACCATCAAATAAAGAAATCAACAGGTTATACTTGAAGGTGCTACATATTGCATACCATACCAAAAATGAAATCAGGCGTGCTGTCACTCTCAGAACAACGGGTCAAATGTTATTGTAAAATATTCACATTACAGTAATGACGTGCACACTTCAATGTTTACAAGCACTCTGTTAATGCGAACAGTTTCCAAGGGACAAACACAACAAATGAGCAGTTTGGTTCGTTGTAATTTTCGCTTTCTTTTTAATCTAATGGTCTATTAATGAATACATTTAACCATTCAACTCACGTCTAGTTTTATTCATTTAATTATGCATTACAGCTGTGAACTAACCTACATTTGATTAATACAAGGGTACGTTAATAAGTAAGTCACAAATGGCTGTAGAAAAATAACTAATTTTGATAACACATTGAAACTTGTTTATTTTTATACATACATTGTCCCTTTATTTCTCAACATAATTTCCACCAACATTGATGCACTTATCCCTTCGTTTTATCAGTCCTCCCAAACTGGCTGCATAGAACTGCGTGCTCTGTTTTTTAAACCACTTTTTCACTTCACATTCAACTTCGGCGTCATTCGCGAAACGTCTCCCGCCAAGGTGGGTTGTCAGTGTTTATGCTGACAAAGCGGTGCCTAGCTGGGTAGAAAACGTTACGCGGGCGAGTCAATAAGTAAGTCACACAGTTCTGTGGGATGGCCGGTAAATGAAAACAAAGCACGCAGTTCTATGCACCCGGTTAGGGAGGACTGATAAAACGATGGGATAAGCGCGTCAGTGTTGGTGGAAATTATGCTGAGAAATAAAGGGACAATGTATGTATAAAAATAAACTAGTTTCAAGTTGTTATCATGTATAGTTATTTTTCTACAGCCAATTGTGACTTACTTATTAGCTTACCCTCGTATGTATATTTTATTGTTATGTATCAGATCGTGCTCTGGTTTTAAAAAAAATTGTGTGCCAGGGGATAAAAATATGTTCACCAGAACACGATAGCACAACTTCGAGAGAACGTTGCTCTACATTGTAGAGCAGGGGTGGCCAACCTTTTCAGCAGGCGGGCCAAATTTCAGAAATAATATTTCCTGCCGGGTCACGCGCCTAATTTTTTTTTGTTAAATTAAAGTAAACAAGCAAGCGTGCTACAGCTTCGAACATATCGCCGTTCCCACTCCGCGGGCCACAACATGACTACTGGCGGGCCGCTTGCGGCCCGCGGGCCTCGTGTTGGCCACCCCTGTTGTAGAGTGTCAGCAGACAGGTGATGAACACTGATGAACTCTAAACCAAGTGGACACGTTACTGTTATTTTGTGTCACACGTGCACACACAACATACATATTATTTAACAGTTAGTCCAAATCATACACCAAATATGAAAACAGTGCTATTAACAAAACCAAATGAACAATTAATTTATTAATTCAGTGTCATGCAACCAAATATATCAAATATATTTCACACATATGTAAACAAAACAGATAAGGCAACTCTCAAATACAAACGTATTATTTTGAGTATTAAACAACAGCTATAAATGTATTGTGCTATGTGTTTAGTTAGCTGCATTTCCTTTACAGGACGTCGCAGTCAACCCCAGCATTTTAGGCTCTTCGTGATTTCTTGGCAAGTTTACGTTCAGTTGCCCGTCATTGCTTTCTTAACTACCGACAGTCATAAGCTTGTAATATGGGAAACCAACGATAGGCGATCTCCTGCCAAATCGTCCCCAGTAGTGTTTCGAACGCGGTATACGGGATTGCGAATTGCATTCGTAACCCCTTTGCCACAGAGCCAGTTTATATGTTACAAAGTTATATTTGTGAATATGTTAGCGGAGGAAGCTCAAATAGCCTGGACATGTATACATGTAGAAACATGGACAATAAGTAGACAAGCTGAAAAACATCCAATGACAGTGGACATGTGGTTCCTGAGGAAAATGCAAAGAATACTATGGACAGACAGAAAAATCAATTAGCAAGGCATACATGCAGCCAATGAAAACAGTGAACTGATTAGAGAAATTAGACGAAGACAGTTAACATTTGATGGGCACGTTATGAGAAGAAATAAACCAGAGAACCTGGTGACAACTGGCAAGATCGACGGGGAGAGAACAGGGGGAAGGTAGAGAAGTAAATACCCGGATGGCTTAGCCGCGTGGCATGGTTGAGACAAGAACACGGAGCTGATACACGACTCTGGTGATCGTGTGCGATGGTAAAACACGACCGCCCACCCTTATCGGTATATCACATGATGATGATGATGATGACATACATGTGAGTAGGGGGTTTTTTAATCTAGTTCACCGCTACAGGAAATGCTACTGGTATTAATTATCATAAGGAGACACTGGCCGAGAGGTAAAACGCCAGGTTTCGATTCGGGGAAAATAGACAGATGTATAAGAGTTGTCTTGATCTCGTCACTTTGAAATGTTGACGATTGCTTGCTGAAAGAAGTTCTTGAACTCACGACTAACTAGACACTCTAATACAACAGTGTTACCACTAGAGAGGCCTGGCGTACACCGGGATCTACTAAATTGTACAGATTTCACACACAGCCATGTATACAGCGTCATAGCTCTCATAAATTGTTAACAGATTCATCGCAAGACAACAACAACAACAACAACAACAACAACAACAACAACAAAGTAGGTTTGGGCCAAAGATAATTGGATCGTGGAAAATGGGAAGTAGGGGTGTGTCACAGTCATGATTTAAAAGTTGTTAATATTGTAGCAGACACGTATTATACGTCACGTATGGTATTATATATCAAAGTAAACGGAATTGCATAGGGAAAACTACGGTATATAAATCCATGGCAGATGCAGGAAGTCGCCCAAGACGATTAATCAACCCATGACACTTAATCGGTTTAGTAAAGTTTAGTAAGCCAGATGTAGCAGCCTCTGATATCTAAACCCCCCCCCCCCCCCCCCTAAAAAAAATAGGAACTTGCCTGGGTTGTGGTGTAACCACCCCGTGGAGGGTTCGAAATCAGCCTCGGACGGTTTGGAAGCAGATTTCTTTACGTTGATGTCTATAGTATTTGAAGTCTGGCGTTCAGAAAGCAATGGCAAACTACTGAACGCCTAGTACATCACAAACAACCAATAAAATGTTTGGTTTAATTGCCACGTTCTGTACAGGACATGCAACTTAACTCGTTGTCAGCTAACATCATTAGCTAGTGCCAACTCCACATTAAACATCGGCTCTGATGTGTCTCTCTTTTCTCTGTCCTGCGTCCTCACGGTACACTCATACAAGTTCTTCCAGTCCATCTCTTGATGTTGTAATCCAAATGTAACGTTGTTTTCCCCCTGCACACTTCCTCTCCTTTTTCCCCGCCTGGATATCCTTGCAAGGTGTTCTGTCTCAATATATGGCCAACGTGTCTTATTTGTCTGAGATTGATTTCATTCAGTAATTTATTTTAATACATGTTTTTGCAATACTTATTTGTTTGTTTCCTTATCCAGGCATGGCACCCCCCTATTTGCCTACACAACCGCATTTAGAAAACTGCAGCTGCACCCCTTTATTCTCACAATTAACACTTCTTCTTCTTCAGCTTTCCGAGCCATTGAGGTTCTTTGCTGCACATACAATCCGTCTCCATTCGTCTCTCTGGTGGACCTTCTCTTGCCAGTCGTTGATTCCAAGTGCTTGTAGGTCTGTACATGTATTATCTCTCCACCGTCTTCTTGGTCTACCTCGGGGTCTACGGTCATTTATTTCCTGAGTGTAAGCTAGTTTTGTTTCCCTATTATCTTCCATTCTTTCTATATGCCCCAGCCATTGTAGTCTATTAGCCTTCATGATAGTCAGTCTGATATCGAGGCTCATGTATTTGTTTCGTAACAAAGAAAGGTTTTTACAAAGGTGAGGATGTTAACCCCACGCTTCAACCCCCAACCTGGAGGACCAGGGTGTTTCTCTTTGTCTGTTCTCTACCCTTTGACCTGTCCGGCTTGGGAGGCCCTGCTGGTAGCTACGCTACCGCCGGCATAGCTCTCAGGGTACAATTAACACTATTGTGTAGAAATAGAATAGTGTTGTACATAGCAGTGGGCGTTATTACGATAGGATAATCTTAACGGATAGAGCAGCTCAAAGCTGTGGTGTCTTCACTGACTGTTAATACTGTTAGAGCAAAAGAAGAAATGGCCACGAAAGTGAAGTATAAGAATCGTTACACACGGAGAAATATCGTGTGTGTTCAATGTGGATTGAAAGTGGATCAAATGAAAAATGTGGATCAACAATAATTTAACGTCTCTATAGTTAAGCGAATATTACACTAATCTATTGTATATAGACACACGTTGAAATATTATAAGTAAAATATAATATAATCATTTAAAAGGCCCAGCCACGAAGCCAGAAGGCAGAGTGTCGGAAACCGTGCTGAGTCTGTTGTCCGAGTAGGTTTGACACAAGTACTCGAACTTGGTTAGCTTCTGGGTCAAGTACACGTTGATTGATGGATCCAACATGCTGTTCCTGGTTTTCACTCTCCCTTTCTTGTTTGACTTAACTAAGTTAGAAACATCAATAAACAGTCAGATTAGTGTTTAACACTATAAGTTTCACTCACTTTGACAACACAGACGATAGGATTTTCTTGCAGTAAACATACATTAACTGACCTCTTCTGACGCCGTGAGGTTTATTTGTATATGGTGCTATACTTGCCCCAAACTTGTTAGATCAGTAGTTCTCAACCAGTGGGGAATCCCACCCCCACCCCCTCCCCCCGGGGGAATTTTAGGGTTTCGGGAGGGGGGGAATCAAGATTATCGGTTCTATATTTCTCCCCTTCTGAAATTCATTTTATAACGTAAGTAGACCGTAAATTATGTAGATGTCTAGACCAGTTTCTGGTATGTGTTATTAAATTTAGCTTCCATTTTACATATACTGTGTAGTGGCGGGGGGGGGGGGGGGGGTGTTATAGGGAGGAAATACGAAAGAGGGAGGGGGGAAATGACATTCTGAACATATGGTGAAGGGATGCATGGGCAAAACAAAAACGGTTGAGAACCACTGTGTTAGATGAATCAGCATTCCATGGGTGATATGCCCAATATTACGCCTTCCTCTTTTACTAAATTAGTTCACCCTTGTTTTTCTTACAATCCTAGCTTTTATTTTATGTTTGTATGTTGCCACTGATTCATTAGAAAGTTATATATTGATATATCAATAGCTAGGAAAGCCTTGAGAAACTGAGATTATATAAATATATTTTCAGGAATTGATCGGAATTGATAGATATCACGGCAAACATCTAAAGATTTCAGTGTACTCAATTTTATATCTCTGAATAATCCGTCTTTTTCTAAACTGAATTCCACTTTGATGGATCTATTTTGTTATCTTTTTCGTCCATGCATTTTTAATTCATTTCTGTAACACTTTTATTCAAAGGTGCATATGTGCTTCTCGACTGATTTGTGAAATATCATAACTTCACATAGGTATGATGCCACAGGAATTATGCATGCCCTTATTTCTCTGACTTCTGTTGTTCTTTATGTTCCAATAAATAAAGGGCTTAATTACTCTTGTTTAGGTATGACAGTTTTCTTCGTTTAATTTATTTCACAAAATTTCTATCGCCCTTCAGTTGTGTAATCAGATATTAAAAACTGCTAACGTCTCGTAATTTCTCTCCATGTTAAATTATCTAGTAACATATTTGCTTTATCAGTTGTCACTATTTAATTATTATTATTATTATTATTATTATTATTATTATTATTATTATTATTATTATTATTCCATTTTGATATGCATAATGTTTATCGCTTGACTCTCGCACTGCCTTCATTAACTTTTCAGTTCCCATTTGTGTTGTTGATAGCAATTTCTGTGTCGTCAGCATATCGAAGTTCAGGTATTTCTATTCCTCCCATTATGAAGGGATCCTCTTTTTCTTCGTCAATACTTTGTCTAACACGTCTCATGTTGTTTCAGTATTTAAATTATACAGATAATGCAGCCCTGACTAACTCCCTCGTCTATATAAAACCAACTCGTTGTACCATCACATACTCTCACGGCTGCCTTTTCTTCACCGTAGATCGTTTTAGGCCTGTATTAAGTGTAATAGGAAGCCCATTTATTTCATTATTTTTAATAGTTATTCTCATTCTTTACAGTTAAATGTCGTTGAGTAACTTATAAAGCAAGAGTATGGTGCTTGCTTGCTTGCTTGTGTTCGTTGGCTTGAGCTCCAACGCAAAGTCCTGTATGTCGGATGAAGGCATCCTGTTGTCCAACATCAGTGTGATGTCATACAGGACCTGAGTTTTGCGTGAGTATCCGTTGTCCCATGTCTGGCTTATTGGTGTGCAGACCTTGCCTGTCGAACTGGCGATACTGAGATTGAATCCCCATCAATACGGCCCCTTTAACAAAACAGTTCTGCTCCAACGTAAATCCAGCGTAAAGTGATTGCCAGGAAATACTCTTAGACGTATTATCGGCTAGTTTGATATTAAACACATCACTGATCAAGTGCTGATAGGCGTATACACATGAGACCATCACCATGTACCCAGAATATCCCAATGCGTCGGAAAAGCGTATGCATTATTCAGTAGAGAAAATGACCCTTTTGCTCGCCGTAATTATAGGGATATGGCGCTAGAGCAATAATGTGTAGAACCAA
Organism: Cepaea nemoralis; assembly: GCA_014155875.1. NCBI lineage: Eukaryota > Metazoa > Mollusca > Gastropoda > Stylommatophora > Helicidae > Cepaea > Cepaea nemoralis. The sequence continues at coordinate 631,267 of JACEFZ010013361.1, forward strand.
ATAGCACTCGATTCATGATGTGTTCAATACCAAGCCGATCACATTCACTCCCTAAGACATCTCGGGTGCCTATTCTAGGCGGATCTACCTGGTCAAATTAAAAACCCACCCGGTAGTGTGTGTAATGTGTGAATGTAAATGTGTGTGTGGGTGAGTATGTGCTTGTCTGAGTGTGTGTGTGTGTGTGTGTGTGTGTGTGTATGAGTGTGTGTGTGTGTGTCGAGGGGGGGGGGGGGACTGAATAATCGCATTGGGTGACATCAGCCATAGTATCGCTTATGTAAATAAATAATGACATTACAATTATTTATTTTTTCTATGCTGCAGCCAAGGGAACAAACTCCGGGAATTGAGACAGAAACACAGTTTGGTTACAGAGTTAACACGCCTAACACCGTCTACATAATCAGCCCAGCATGAGGAAAGGGGTGGGGGTGCATGCCATGCTTAGGTCTTATGTGCAGGCTAGGGTTTATTTAGCCCTTTGAGTCTGTAATTACTGTAAAGTTTATGCCAGCGATAGTTGTTATTATTATATTCTACCCCTGTTATTTGTTTAGCCCGTTCTGTTGTTAATCCTCATTCGTTGACGTGGCCGAAAGGATAAGAGTGTCTTAAACTTTCGGAGCGCTGATGGCGGGGTAGGAAGTTCGACCCCTACACCGGCATTAAGTTGGTTTCTCTTTCCAGAAAACAATGGCAAATTACTTTACGTAAGATTGCGTGGAAAATCAACCCGGAATTGATAGCAAGCTCCTGCAAAGGACATGCAACATTCCACCGGCTTCAGTTATTTCTGTTGCGTTTCCTATGACTGAATGTTGCCGGTGTAAATTGGCTTGATCCATGCAGTTTTTGTAGCAAAGTACCACATGCTTGAGATAGAAAGAGTTAATTGGGTCTAGCAGGAGAAAGCAACATGGAGTGTAACGAGTGTGTACATACAGATACGAACGTCGCTAAATATGCTGAAAGGGAAAGGGGAGAAATTACATGCATTCAGCAAAACCGTGAAATATAGTTGTACGACACATGAGTTGTAATTGTATCTTCTTGTTCTAGTCCCTGTCGTGTGGAGATGGTGATCATGCCTGACCACAGCTGTTGCAGACAGACATGAAATGCGAGGCCTCTGTCAAGCAGGTAGATTACCTTTGCTTAATGTGATTTTCTCCTGGCTAAAATGTATGTAAATCTAGAAAGCATGAAGATTTATTATGTTGTTAAAAATTAGAGAAACGATTACCCAGTTAATTCATTATTAATAAAAATGTATCCTGGTTTTAGAGGCATCTAGACTAGAATATACACTGGCCATGACCTCCGTGGATCTTTCTTTGGGCGTTTATCTGCAGAATGAGCTCCTTATCATACTAGTATTGTAAGTATCGCCAGGTCTAGCGAAAGGATGTGTTGTCTGACTGTCTAGCACTCTAAGTATCGCTAGGTCTGTTGACATATTGTGTTGTCTGTCTGGCTAGCATTCTAGGTATCGCCAGGTCCTATGCAGAAGATTGAGCTTAAGACTTGTCTTGAGTACATCGCTGGTCCCTGCGCCCTGAGAGCGCAATGCCAGCTATATAACACAATACCTTTGAGATAGAACTCAGGCATCGAGTCGGTAGGAAATGATCTACGCTAGCCTCACCCCAGTAGATGCAAGTATTTTTTTCTTCTTAGTCTCACGACTCATTTGACCTGAAGGTAAATGCATCGAACTCATTAATTAGTACTTAGTCTTCAAAAAGTCTAACCGAACTAACCGAATACACCCACTCGCACGACAACGACGAGTGGCGAAATCATTTGAAATAAACATTTTAAAACATTTGAAATAAACATCTTAAAACATATGATTTTATGCTGCATTCAGAGTGGCGCTAATGTGGTATTAACACGTAAAGGACGTCACCGATGTTTGAAAACCCACGGAATCCTGTGGGAGTATTGTGACCTTAATTCACACACACACATACACACACACGCACACGCACACGCGCACGCGCACACGCACACGCACACACACACACACACACACACTGGAATTTAAAAGACCCTGAAAATGAAAAAGCGCAACTATAAAACAAACAAACAAATTATAATAGCGACAACTGAAATATATTAACCAGATTAAAAGACATGATACACATTTAAAAATCATACTGGAGGAAAATGTCGCACGCAAGCGAGAAATAGGTAGTTAGTAATGCGTGATTCAAGTAGAAAGCGACAAACAAATGGGCGAAACATAGTATGCTCGAGCGTACAGCCAGAAAGAGAGAGAGTGTGTGTAATGAAGATAAAAAGCAGACAATCTTCATTATGGAAATGGCGTATAATCGATTTATTTATCTCGGCCGCATCTTGGCTCCAAGATTTGGAGCACTAGTTCAGATTTGACCAAACATATGTCCTAATGCATTCGACTTTAGACAAGCATATTAATCGCGTTTTACTTCTTCAAAATCACAAGACAACCGCGCATGATGACCATGCATGCACAAGTGAATTAGGCGTCACTTAAAAAAGTATAACTCAAAGGCAGTGAGTGGTCTATCCCCAAATCCCACCTAGCTAGGCTACTACTGCCAGTCAGATGTTGGGATCGCAGGTACATGCAGGTCCCTCTACCGCTGTCAGTTGAAAACCGTTGGTAGGGTTAGAGGTTGTGCTGTTCGCTTTTGGTACCAGCAGACCTGGTTCCTTTCACAGTTTATGCTATGGACTATATTTATAAACTAAAACGAGGTTGGTATTCTCCACCTTTCTCCCGAATAGTGAAATGGACATCTAGTATTCTCAGACAGGGGCGAAAAGTTCCGATGACTCTAATACACCTTGCTCACGTTACAAATCTCTTGGCAGATCGAACTCGAAAAGAAGGAAATGGAGAAAGCAGCAGCTCAGGATAAATGTTAAAATATAAAACCAACCAACAATATGTACATTAACCGCATGTATAATTCTTGTATAGACGCGCTTGGATCTTTGCCGGCGTTACGGTGTTCGTACAGTGTACTGAGATTCTTGTTCTGTGATCTAAGGGACGAGACTGGATCACTCAAGGAGATATCTATGTGTAAATTATTGTGATCGTTAATGAAAACTAAACGACAATAAAAGTTGATTCTACTGCGGCTGCAACCGAGACTGTCACAGTTAGCTACTGCTTATAGTACCTTGCGGTATAGGACGGCGTGGGACAGATTGACCATCTATTTCTCCTTGCTCTCAGGGACAGCGTGGGACAGATTGACCATCTATTTCTCCTTGCTCTCAGGGACAGCGTGGGACAGATTGACCATCTATTCCTCCTTGCTCTCAGGGACAGCGTGGGACAGATTGACCATCTATTCCTCCTTGCTCTCAGGGACAGCGTGGGACAGATTGACCATCTATTCCTCCTTGCTCTCAGGGACAGCGTGGGACAGATTGACCATCTATTCCTCCTTGCTCTCAGGGACAGCGTGGGACAGATTGACCATCTATTCCTCCTTGCTCTCAGGCCTACAACATGTGACGGCGCTATCACCCCGCATACCCATAGCAGCAAACTGCTTCAGGACAATTTGTTTATTATTATAAAAGTATTTTACTAGATAGTCACACGTGCAGCCTTCTCCTGCCAAACACACATAGGGCAGAACTTACATACGGCTACAAGGTAGCTAAATATCATACTAGGTATTGACTTTAAACCTATTAGATTTTATAGGAAATATGTATATATTCACGCTCAAGGTGTCTTTAATCTCTTTTGTTGGCCTGTCAATGCCTCGTCTCCCAGACACCACGCCTTCCATTACTGTTCTGTGTAAAACAGTGTTGCTTTTAATATGCTTAAAGAACTTCAGTGTCCGAGATATGATAGTTTCTGAGTCAGTGTTCTTCCATGTTCACATCTTTTGACATGTTTGCATTTCTTTGCTCCTTCATGCACGGCATTCTAAGAATGTCTCTATAATATTTAAGTTTAAAGGTTTGGATTGTCTCTCCTTTCTTGGGTTTCAGACAATTTTCATAATTTTCTAGAAATTATGTTCTAAGGAAAGTCGACAAGGAAGGGAACTGTTCGCCCCTCTTCATTGTGTCATGGCCTAGAACATGCGAAGGTCCAAATCTTCAAACCACAAAGGTGGTGTCTATCATGGGGACGTCTGTACTTTTACATGTTATTGTTTGTGAAATGTATCATAAAATAAGCTAATATCTCAAGGGTACATACAAGAAACACGGTGATTTCATCATGTGTCAGGTAACTAATCAAGTTAAGGCAATGTGCTGGCTGTACAGTGAGTAAAGCAGTATTGCAGCATGGAGACTATAGACGAAAAGGTTACACAAAGTGATCTGTACCATAATGTCAGCTAATATCTCAAGACTAAGCCCACGCAACACTTAAGCGATTTGATCATGTGTCAGGTGACTAATGACGTTAGGGTAATTTGCTGGATATACAGTCAGTTTAAGCAGCATTGCAGCAAGAAGCAACGAAGAAAATGATAATCAAAGTGATTTTAATCATAATGTGAGCAAATATAACAAGACTACACACAAGAAATACAGGGAATTGAACATGTGTCAGGCAACTAATAATGTTTATGTTGATTTGCTAGCTATATATACAGTGAGTTTATGCATCGTTGCAGCAAGAAGGCTATCGAAGAAAAGAATACAGGCAGTGGTCTCTACTATAATCTAAGCTAATATCTGTAGGGTGTACACACGAAGCAGGAACGGTATAATACCAGATACAGATAGTAAGGCTAGCTGTAGACAGGCGCATGCTGACTGTAACATGACTCAACTTACCATAGCTCCTGGAGGAGGTCGTAGATGCCGAGTCTGCTGACATATCCTCACCCAGATCTTTGGGGAAGACACAAGAAAGCAAGATCACAGTTACTTCAGTTGGAAATAACGTTAGAGATGGTGGTCTTAATTAACTCTCTCAACTGTCCAGACGGGAACCTTGGTAACGTAATGGTTAGCCCGCTTGCCTTGCCTGCCCGGTGATCATTTTTCTTAATAGTAGCCTAGGACCACTCCCTGATCTAAACGTTACAGGACTTTCTCCGTAATCTCGTATACTCTCGTGGGTAACGTGACGTTGTGCGAGAATCGGTAGCGGTTTTCTCCGCGTCGGTAACTTACGGGATATGTGAGCCTGTCGCTCAGAAAGCAATGGCAAACTACTGAGCGTAATCTTGCCAAGAAATAAAAATCAGCTGAAAGATGCTGATGTTGACAGCGATGTCCTGTTAAGGATATGCGAACAAAGACTAGGATTCCACGTACTTAGTTGAATATTCTTTACACGACATAGCAATCAACCCCAGCATTTTGTGGCTGTTCGTGATTCCTGGACAAGTTTATGTTTAGTAGTTTGCCATTGCTTTCTGAACGACCGGCACCCATACCATATCATTAAAAAAAACATACACACAATGCGGTCTACTGCCAAATCGCCCACAGTGGTGTTAGGAACGCGGCATGCGGGATTAGAAACTGCGTCCGTAACGCTTTCGCCACGGAGCCAGGTAGACCTAGACTACAATTGAAACGGAAAGTAAAGACGCTCAGTGTATTGTTTATCACATCAACCAATCGAGTGTCGATTAATCTTTAAATTATGGGGTAATTACCATTAAACTATACGCCGAATACGCATCTAGGCTTGCAAACGGGCTCTTTACCTTTCTTTGTGACTAAGCACGTGTTGGTCTGTTAGAGCTTGCATGACCAAACCATACGCATTTTGTGTGTGTATGGGTAACTTCTATATTCCCAGACAGTTGTCATTTGCTAACACTCTCTCTTGGATGTTACTTAAAATATTGTTACTGATTTACTCCTTCCGTTCTAGGCAATTATCATTTGCTAAAACTATCGCCTAGTTGGGGCATTTAAGCTCAAATGTCACAGAAAATAATTCTTAGAACAACGTGGGCCAAGAATTCGAAAAATACTGAAATTCTACAAAACCTGAATATCCCAGACAACTGGCTTATAAAGAGCGCCAAGTGCGGGCAACTAAATGACCCTGGTAATATTGACGTCACACTGGTTTGGAAAGAAGAGTGGTGGAAGGCATAGTTCGTGCAAGAGTCAAAAGTCGACAAGCAGGAAGATGGGCACTGTTCATTGTAAGCATCTTGGACATGAGTGGTCGCGATGCTGAAGAGATGGCAAGAGATTGAGAGGCTACTCATCGCCATAATGAGAGCGGTATTCTCCAAAGGACCTACTAGATAATTTTGACTATTCCTTTTTATGTCCAGATTGAACTTTGCACCCTGTAATCACAATACTTCTCGAAAGCTCCCAATTTCCTTTCATCTCTTTTGTTTAGAGTCCACGTTTCAGAGCCCTATAATACTACGGACCAGATATGCAGTTTTCTACTAGACAAGGAAGTCAAACTATCTGAGACTTTCCTTGTTTAATTATTCGGTGAGACTGGGGCGCACATGCAGTTATTCGATGTTCAATTAAAGTGATTTGCTGCGATGTAAACATCCATTCTGGCGTGGATATGCACAGTGGTAATTCCCACTATGGAGCCGCAGTGGCACAGTGATGTGTGATCTTGCTCGCCAACAGGTTAGTTCGGGTTCAGCTCTTAGCAGTGGAAGGATTTATTTCAAATTAGTAGGAACGTGGAGTCGGACTATCTTCGTTAATTAGGTACCAGATAATTATCAGCAGTATATGGAGATTGTATGGAGAAGGAAAGCCGACGAGAGAAAGAACAGTAGAAGTATTCTGAATAGTGGCTCGGAAACTGAACAGCTAAACAAGATAGTGTCTTTTTTTTTAAAATTTGAATCAACCGGGTAAGCTAAATAAAAAGTATACAGATATGAAACATGGCAACAGCTATAGATAAGAACATGACATGTACGCTCTTCATGTACCCACCATTCTTCAAAAAAGGGAGGGGGAAGGGCGGGGTGTCCTCTGTGACGTATTCAAGCTGCCTGCCTCGCCCTTCGAAGATGGTGCGTTTGTTTTCGTACTAAGTCTTTCGGCTAACAGGTTACATGTGTGTGGAGATCACTGCGGGTCGTCGCTGGAGCTACGAAGTTCGTTTAGATTAGTTTAGTTTAGTTCAGTCGACGGATCAACATCACGGCACAAGGGTGTAACTCATAAGTGCTCCGTTCTACTCCTACCTCAAGCCAGAGTCCAGGAGAATCTCAGCTAAGTGTACGAACTCCGTAGCACAGGCGAGGATCCTGAAATACTTTGAGTAGATTTTTAACTCGAAATTTTGCCCGGACAGCGCCTTTAGGCTACTCTTTTTCGATTTCCAACTGCCAAGGGATATTTTACGTGCGCAACAATACACACGGGCGTCCGATCTCACTACCCCGAGACCAGGGGAAATTTTGTTACTAGAAGTCCACGTGAAATAAATACCGGCCCTCACCGAGGCTTGAACCCAGGACCTCCATACGGTACGGAGTTCGAGCTCGGTGGGACGCTTTCGACAGGCCCTTCGTAGAATGAAAATCTAGCCATAAGAGATAGAACCCCGTGCAATGAAGTCGATCCTCTTGTCATTAATGCCTTGTTTAATTGCTGTCTTTAGTTTCAAACAAAGAAGTAAACTAACAATCTTGATAGAAGAAGGCTTTAGGAACTGATTCAGTGCTAGACACAAAGTAGGCTTGGACCAAACATGATGCACAATCACAAGTACAAGAATTATATTGTACAGTACCATTCACCGAGCTTCAAAATTGCGGAAGAGAAACGAAACAGATAACACGATAATCCTAGTTTGGCGATATATCGCCCTTCTGTCCAAATGGGAGGTCATATTTGGCGGTATATTATCCTTCGGCACTGAATCAGTTAAGTGACACAAAATCCACTAATAGGTTATCAGCTGGCCTGTTGAATTCTGTTATTAGCTTTCAGTCATGCAACCTTTATTTAATAATCTGTTATGTGAATTAGTTTAATTTATAACCTTGACTGGAGAAGTCATCACTGATAAGAAACAGCAGATGGACAGATGGGTAGAGCACTATTTGGAGCTTTACTCAAGTGAGACCAAACTAGCGGATGATGCCCTCAACGCCATAGAGGCTCTACCAACTCTTGACCACCTGGACACACTTCCCACTATAACAGAAGTTAAGTGTGCTATAAATGAACTTGCATCTGGCAAGGCTCCAGGTAAGGATGGGATCCCAATAGAGATTATCAGAGTGGGCAAGACACACTCACTATACAGATCCACCAGCTAATAGAGCTATGCTGGTGTGAAGGACAAGTCCCACAGGATTTCAAAGATTCAAGCATCATAACACTGTACAAGAACAAGGGCGATCGGAGCGACTGCAACAACTATAGGGGTATCTCACTTCTGTGTATTGTTGGAAAAGTATTTGCCAGAATTGTTCTGCGCAGACTTCAAGTCCTAGGAGATCAAGTCTACCCCGAATCACAGTGTGGCTTTCGACAGAACCGGTCTACCACTGATATGATATTCTCATTGCGACAAATGCAAGAAAAATGCCGTGAACAGAATCAGCCACTGTTTATTGCCTTCATCGACCTCACAAAGGCATTTGATTTGGTCAGTCGTGAGGGTCTGTTCAAGGCACTAAAGAAGATTGGCTGCCCACCAACTCTTCTGTCCATTGTGGAATCGTTCCACACAGGCATGAAGGGTATAATCAAGTTTGATGGTGCAACTTCTGAAAAATTTGAAATCAAGAGTGGAGTTAAGCAAGGTTGTGTACTAGCTCCCACCCTCTTTGGAATATACTTTTCACTTCTACTGAAATATGCATTTCGTGATCAGGATGGTGATATATACATTCACTCACGCTCAGATGGCGGCCTCTAGAATGCTCAGAGATTGAAGGCTAAGACCAAAATTAGGAGGGTACTGATCAGAGAGTTGCTTTTTGCAGATGATGCTGCAGTTGCGACCCACTCTGAGGAAGAATTGCAATGTCTACTATCTGCATTCTCCAATGCTTGTTCTGAATTTGGTTTAACAATTAGCAAAAAGAAGACACAGATTATGTCACAAGGTGCACATGGGGTACCATCAATCTTTATTGACGACGCCGAACTAGAGATAGTAGACCATTTTACATATCTAGGATCAGTGGTAAATAGCAAATTATCCCTAGATCAGGAAATCAACATCCGGATTGGTAAGGCAGCAACAACAATGAACAGTTTAAGAAAAAGTCTGGGAGAACAGGAAGCTTACTGCCAAAACAAAAATCCTTGTCTATCAAGCCTGTGTCCTTAGTACTCTTCTCTATGGCAGTGAAACCTGGACAACTTACTCACACCAAGAGAACAATTTAAACAGCTTTCATATGCGGTGTCTGCGAAGAATTCTTGGTATTAAGTGGCAAGACAAAATCACAAATACTGAAGTATTGGAAAGATCAGGTTGTGTGGCGGTTTATTCCATGCTCAGTCTTCGTAGACTTAGATGGATAGGACATCTTAGGAGGATGGATGATGGTAGAATACCAAAGGATATTATTTTGGTGAATTACAGATGGGTAAGAGATCTCAGGGTCGGCCTCTACTACGATACAAAGATGTGTGTAAGCGGGACATGATTGATACAGGCATTGATAATGCACATTGGGAGCAAGTCGCCGCTGAACGTGTTGCATGGAGGGCAATCATCAGAAATGGAATAAAGTCAAAGGAGAAAATTATTGCAGAAAAGTCACACACCAAGCTTTTGAGACGTAAGATGGTGCATGATGGTGGAAATGACCACGTGTTCACATGCACCCACTGTGAACGGACATTTCCAGCGCAAATTGGCCTTATCAGTCACACTCGCTACCGCTATAGTTAAAAGTTATTATGCCTTTTTAAAGCACAAACTATCGTCTGTCAAGACGGCAAGGTGCCAATGGAATTAGTTTATATTAAAAAATTACATTAGTGAATAAACATAGCTTTAAGAGAGTAAAATGATTATTTGTGATTATGTTATTTACACGAAAGCTATTCCAGGGTCAACACACGAAAACCTTTGTCAAATTGTATTATTTCGCTTCTGTCGGTATACAGTGAACGGAACTAGCAGATACGAATAGTTTTCCGGTGTGTCGTTTACTGCCAGTGTTGTTGTTGTTGTTGTTGTTGTTGTTGTTGTTGTTGTTGTTGTTGTTGTTGTTGTGTTTTTTATTGTTTCAATATTATTTCGTTCTGTTTTCATTTCCTTTCTACACAGCTAGCATCTACCTATAAAACGTGTCTGTCTGTCTGTCTGTCTGTCTGTCTGTCTGTCTGTCTGTCTGTCTGTCTGTCTGTCTGTCTGTCTGTCTGTCTGTCTGTCTGTCTGTCTGTCTGTCTGTCTGTCTGTCTGTCTGTCTGTCTGTCTGTCTGTTTGTCTGTGTTTCTTTTTTTCCACATTTTCCCCGTTCCTGATTTTTCTCGTTGTATATCACCCTTTGTGATGCTTCTCTCTTCAGCAGCAAAGTCGATGTGGTGACATAAATATCGACTCGCCAATACTAGGTTCATTGGCTGAATTACATGTAGAAAATATGAGGTTTCTGGGCTGAAGTGAAGACCAAGGAGTCTGCTGACAATATTTTGACCTGGTATATGTGTTGGCCTTTCATGACACAGTTATGGCATCATCTTCCGTGACATCATCTTCACATATTTGCTTCTTTTGTTACACGCCTGCTTCTCTTTTCCTCTTTCGCGGGAAGGATGTCGTCTGTAGTTATCTACCTGTCTGGTAAAGATGTCAATGTTTAGGTATGTGTATAAGGTTTATATCCTCTAGTCATATTGCATCCAAGGCAACGGGTCCTATAAGTCCACCGGTAGATGTTTTGTCACTCCAACAATTTTGCCAGAGCAGCGTTGACACCACCTACTCATTGCCATTAGTTTCTGTGCGGGGTATTTAGAGCGCATTTTGTCCACACAGAACCTCGTGATTTTTATCACAGGCTAGTTATACAATCTTCCCTCTTAAACGATGAAAACAATGTGTGTTGTCATCACACATCAGTTGTCTTATTTTAAACAATCTCAGTTCTTTCCCGGGTAAAAACCAGGGAACGTGAGATCCCGAGGCGGAGATAAAGATCTCCAGCAACGCTTCCCTCTCTTTAAGCATAACTACTCTAGAACAAGCCGGGGTTACGAACTCAATTCGCAATCCTGCATCCATCCGTCCATCATGTGCCATGCCAGTAAGCATGGGCGGTCATGATTCGCCATTTCACTGGATCACCAGAGTCGTAGATCAGTTCAGTGTTGCTGTCTCGAACCTGCCACGTGGTCAAGCCACCCAGGTATTTACTTCTCTGTCTTCCCGTTAATCTCTTCCCCTCGAACCTGCCAGTTGTCACCAAGTTCTCTAATTTATTTCTTCTCATAACATGTCCCAAAGAATTTTGACTGTCTACGTCTAATTTCTCTAATCAGTTTACGATTTTCAATTGTGTCTTGTAGGACTTGGCGTTGGTTTTTCTGTGAGTCCATGATATTCTTTGTATTCTCCTCAGAAAGCACATTTCCACAGTCATCAGATGTTTTTCAACTTGACTGCTCATTGTTCACGCTTCACAGATTTGTAATTAGGCGAATCATGATAAACTAGGCAATTTTAATGCAGGATTGCCGTTGCTTTCCTTCTTTGCAGTGACCATACTGATCGGGTAACCGTAGCCATTGACCTGCATACCGCGTTAAAAACAACAGTCCGACTTGCGTTAGTTTCCATACAATGGTTTGAGTGCTGGTCGGTCAGAAAGCAATGTCAAAGTACTGAAAGTAAACATGCCAAGAAATCACAAAAAACCAAATAAAGGCTGGGGCTGACTGCGACGTACAGGATATGCAACTAACTAACCTTATAACAAGTATTACCGTTTAGCACTATTAGTTGTCTTCCTCAACATGTTCTATTCATCTTCACAATTTGTTTACGCCGTTTCCTGTCACTGGAATGTTGATTTGCTCTAGCCTGCAGTTTTGAATAGCTGTTTCTGCGATACCTCATTACTCGTTTCATTTTGTGAAAGAGCTTATGTTGTAACTGGAATTTCAGCTTAACTTATGTAAGAACAGAGGAGCCGCGATAGCCTAATGACTAGGCCCTAGCTTTGTTGTGCCGGATGTTTTTGGGTTCGCTGCGTATGAGAGCTGTTTCGAATTTTTAAAATTAACCTGGGCTTGCAGGTCGACCCAGTCTGAAATAGGTACCAGGAAATGTCTTGGGAAGTAAAGCAAGCCGGTGTAATATTGACCACATTACCCATCGAAGGCCAATGGGTTTATAACAATATGAAACTAGCACCATATACCCAATAAGTCCCAATGCGAATAAAAGAGTAGTTTAATTACTAATAACTAGGGTTTACAATGGGCTGATATAATCATTGACTGGAGCAGAACTAGTGTTTGAGAAAGTATGTCATGAGTGAATTAACTATAAAAATATATATTTGTGTGTGTGAAATAATTAAAGGTATATGATTATACAGACTGACCAGTATAATATGAGGTTTCTGATAGGGCATTTAATAGTTTGTGTCATGTTAAGTCTGTCTTTTAAGATGTTAATCTGTTAGTAAAGATGTAGTTTGATACATCAAAAGTAGACTGGAATTATAGATATAATCTGGCACTAAACAGGTAGTTTGACACAACTGACGTAGTCTGGAACTAAAGATGTTTATCTGCAACTAAACATGTAAATGGGCACAACAGACGTTGTCTACAACAAAAGATGTTAATCTGACAGAAAAGATGTAGTTTGACACAACGTACGTAGTCTGAAACTATAGATGTATTCTGAAACTAAACATGTAGCTTGACACAAAAGACGTAGTCAGGAACTATAGGTATAAGACGCTGTTCCCCCTCTGCCGTGCGTCCACCTTGACGAGGTAGAGGGGCTTGCGCGTTCCAATGACCCCAAGAGCTATGCCGACGGTAGCACAGCTACTGGTAGGGTCACCCATGTCATCAAGGTCAAGGGAGAGGGACCAGACGAAGTGACGCACAAACCTGCTGCCTTGTAGGTAGACTGGGGACAGTCAAAGGCTAGGGAAAGCATCCCGAACAAATGCTTGTCGAAATCGGATATACTGAGCCACAGGCTTGACAAAGAAGTGCAACGTAACTTTATCATTTCATGATGCCACAGATGAAAATTAATCGTTATGGTGCTAATCCCGTGAAGTCCCATCAGGCGGTGATAGTGCCGGGCCCCCTGCCTCGAGGGGGTCCACCCATGACTACTGGTGGTCACCTTCCCCTGTGCTGTGGAAGTCAAGGCACAGAGGAGTAGGTTAAGAGTTATTGACCAAACACCCCGGACACTCAACATACTACAATGGAATGCAGAAGGAGTTTATAACAAGAAAGCCTCCCTAACACAGCGTCTTCATAAAGATAGAATAGATGTGGCATGCATTCAAGAGACACACCTCAACGCCAATCGCACATTTTCAGTCAAGGGATATCAGGCCACACGTTTCGACCGCGAAGGACACAAAGGAGGAGTTGTAATACTTACATGAAATACAATACCTTGCAGCGAAGTATCTGTGATCTCTGACAACCAAACGGAAATTATAGGTGTTGATATAATGATAAAGGACGTGAAAATAAGAATTTACAATCTGTATAGCCCGGCAGATAAGGATCTTACACTCTCAAACATGGAAATAACTGACACAAATTGCATTGTTGTCGGAGACTTTAATAGCCGTTCAGAAAGATGGGGATACCCAGATACTGACAAAAGAGGAGATGAAGTGGAGGACTGGGAAATAGACTCAAATCTCCATCTACTCAACAAAGCGGATGACACCGAGCTTTTACTCCAGAAGATGGATTACCACTTCTACTCCAGACTTAGCTTTCTGCACAGGAGACATCCTCCACAAAATCGATCGCCATGTGCTTGACCAATTAGCAGGTAGTGACCACAGACCAATCAAGCTTGTAATAAATATGGAGTATGTTTCCACAGGAGCAAAAGCCTTGCCCCGTTGGAATTACAAACGAGCAGATTGGGACAGATTTGCCATACTAACAGACACATATTGTGAAAACATAAATACACGATATGGCAACATGAAGCAAATGGTGGAAAGTCTAAACAGAGCAATAATACAGGCGGCCACTGAGTCTATTCCAAGAGGAGCGAGGAAAAATTACAAACCATACTGGACTGAAGAACTACAAATTTTGGAGGACAAAGTTGAAGATGCCAGGAAGATAGCAGAGAGAGAACAAACAATTGAAGCGAACATCTCTCTCAAAGCCATCTCAGCAAAATATAAAAGAACAGTAAATCAAACAACAAGAGATTGTTGGAGGGAAAAAAACAGAAAACCTGAATTTTGACAGGGATGGAAACAAACTATGGAAACTAGTGAAAGCCATGAACAATGAAGGACCTAGAAACAAACAAATAACAATTAAACAAGGAAATGCCTTGCTTACAGGAAAAAAGGCTGCAAATGCACTAATGGAACACTATGCCAGTGCAAACCACATTGATATTACAGCCGAACAGAAGAAAGCAATCAAAGATAAACAGATACATCATAGATATACAGAGACAGCAGCAGAATATATGATGGCAAATCTAACAATGGAAGAAATGGAACAGGCAATGAATACCCTAAAAAAGAAGACATCACCAGGAAAGGATGGAATCACAAATGAAATGCTAATAGGACTAGGCACTAAGGCAAAAAAGAAACTACTAGCAGTCCTAAATTACAGCTGGAAGAGGGGAATAGTCCCACAGGCATGGAAGGAAGCTATACTAATACCAGTCCCAAAGAAAGGAAAAGACCTGGAAGAACCAAATGGCTATCGACCTATCAGTCTTCTTAGCTGTGTAGGAAAATTAATGGAACGCATTATCAATGGCAGGCTAACATGGCATCTGGAAGAAAACCAACTCTTAACACCTCACCAAGCAGGATTCAGAAAGTACAGATCCACTGAAGATCAAATAACCTATATAGCTCAGGAAATAGAGGATGCCTTCCAAGAGAAAAAGCACACACTAGCGGTCTGGATAGATTTAGAAAAAGCATTTGATAAAGTATGGAAGGAAGGACTGAAAGTAAAACTACAAAAAATGCATGTCTGTGGGAAAATGTACAAATGGATCAGCCACTACCTTGAGAACAGAACTGCCAGGACAAAAGTACAAGGACAAACCAGCAAAATGATGCTGTTGGAGCAAGGTGTCCCCCAAGGAGGAGTTCTTTCACCAACATTATTCCTAGCATATATAAACGACATCACGGAAAATTTTCCAGCCAGAGTACACACATCATCCTTTGCAGATGACCTAGCCATATGGACATCTGAAGAATATATTAGTACAGCTAACAGCAGAATACAGCAAGCCCTATTAGCGCTAGAGGACTGGTCAAAATCATGGCTAGTGAAGATAAGTGAGGAGAAAACAACATGCACAGTGTTCTCCCTCTCAACTAAAACTCAGCAACCTAAGCTGGTATTGAATGGAAAAATATTGCGCCATGAAGAAAATCCAAACTATCTAGGAGTCACCTTTGATCGTCGCCTGACATGGAAGACACAGGTTGAGAAAAATCGAACAAGAGCAAGGCAAAGAATGGCAATCATGAAAAAGCTTGCTGGTACAACGTGGGGAGCAGATGAGAAAGTTCTCAAGAAGTTATATACTGGACGGGTGAGGCCAGTACTGGAATATGGCATTGCAGCTTGGGCAACAGCAGCTAAGTCAAACTTTAACAAAATAAGTAGAGTCCAAAACCAAGGAATGCGAATCATAACTGGAAGCCTGAAGACAACGCCTATTAATGAATTAGAAAAGATAACTTGTTTACAACCAATGCAGGATAGAAGAGATAGCAGAGCCCAGCAACAAGCTGAAAAATTTAGAAGATTGACAGACCACCCTATGTATAAAAGGTTTAGTGGTTTTGGAAAGGGAAGACTGAAGCGTAGCAACTTTGTAGAAACTGCAAAACGAAAGATTAGGGCAGATCCCATACTTAACATATCAACAGTCAAACCCATTTACAATGCAGACAAGTTCCCAGCTTGGAGACAGCAGCAACTGCCTGAGATGATAGAAAACATTCCTGGTATTGAGAAAAAGAACACTCAGCATGAAACCGAAAGAAGAGAAATAACCCTAAACTACATAAAAGAACATTACCCAAGCAGCAATTGGACCCATGCATATACAGATGGATCAGCCAAAAATTCAGTAGAGAATGGAGGAGGAGGAATTCTCCTAAATTTAAAAAATGGAGTGAAAAAAACACATTCAGTGGCAACTGGAAAGTTTTCAAGTAACTTCAAAGCGGAGGTAGAGGCTCTGAAAACTGCAGCAGAAATGCTCTTGATGGAGGAAAATAAAGACACACAAATAGCTATCTTTACAGATGCAAAGTCAGCTGTCTCAATACTGAAGAGCAAAAACAGCACAGAACTAGCTGACCTAAGAGCAGCACTCCATGGTCTATGCCAGAAATCCAAAAAAGTTGTAATACAGTGGATCCCATCACATTGCAGTATACCTGGAAATGAAGAGGCTGACAGACTGGCAAAAGAGGGCGGACGACTACCACAGCCTGACATAGACATAACCTATAATGAGGCAAAGAGGTTGATAAAAAGCACTTATAGAACCAAATGGGAATCAGAGCATCCAGGCCACCAGAAGGATGATGCATATTACAAACTCGACCGAAGAGAACAAGTAGCAATCTTCAGACTCCGCACAGGACATAACAGGCTGAAATACCACTTGTTCAACAAACTAAAGATAGGAGATACAGATGAATGTAATTGTGGAACTGGTAAAATGACAGCTAAACATTTGCTGCAAGAGTGCCCAATATATGCAGAACAGAGAAAGATATTTTGGCCCACACCTGCTTCATTCGAGGACAAGCTTTATGGAGATATCAACAAGCTCAAGTCGACTGCAGCTTACTTTAACTGTATTCAGGTTGACATTTAAATGTACATGAAGAAGTATTTAGACTGCCACACTTCATACCACAGGCATGTCGGTTACACAAGCCTCCCAGAGGCATGAAATGGAATATTGCTTGGATAGCAAATCCATTACGTGGAAAGTCCGAATCGAAAGCTCACTGTGTGGGCTTCATAAAAGGTGGAAAAAGCGTCCTAGTGGCACAAAATGGAATATTGCTTGGATAGCAAATCCATTACGTGGAAAGTCCGAATCGAAAGCTCACTGTGTGGATGTCATCTGCAAACTGCATTCTTCTGGCTTCTGGAAGAACAGCCTATGGTGAACGGAAGGCCCAATATACGGAAGTAAGGCTAAGCAGCCATGTGCAGGACGTGACGATTCCTTGGGTGAGCCCAGTACCAGAGCGCTGTGTGATGGCTCTGCAATTATGGAAGCCTCCTTGGATGGCGGGGAATGCCCATGGTCTGCCCCTGCCTTCCCTTGAGGGCCGACCAGGATGCCTTTGGCTGTTCTATATGGGCCAGCTGGGATGGGAGATAACACCACAACAGTGAGAGTCTAACGTGCTAAGAAACCCCCCGGGAAGGTTAACCCGGTCAACAAATGCCCGCAGAAGTCGGATGTGTCGGCCTAACGGCGCAAGAACGCAGCTCTGCTGTAAACAGGCACAACGCAGTCACATCCGGAAAAAAGTCCGGATGAACGCAGAAGAAGAAGAAGAAGAAGAAGTATCGAATGCTTTTCTGAAATCGATAACATCCGCGCCACATAGACCGTTGTTGTTTATATTCTTGTGTAAATTTTATGTCATGTTTGTTAGGCCGTATGGCAAGAATATTTTGGTAGAAAACCTGATTGACTGTCAACTACAAGCGAACTAAATACTGTAATGTTCCTTTATGGAAGTGATTTAAATAGTGATGAATTAATGCTTTATTTTAACTTAAATTGTCCTAAGTTTTAATTGCGACTTTGTGTTAACTTGTTTTGTCCTATGTTATAATGATTTGTTTTCATTAACTTGTACTGTTCCGTTCATGAGACCATTGTCCAATGAGCCAGATTTAAAAAGATGATGCACTTTAGCGATTGAGATCTAATGGAAAGTAACATTTGGCGAGACACTGATTATACACATAAGTTAGTGACACACAGATCACTGGCGCAACACAAAAGATAATCCGATTGCTGATTCCACCTAGCCCTGATGAGTTGCAGTTTTTTTTTTTTTTAGGTTACGGAGGCAAGTAAATACTTCAGTGATTGTTATTAGCGGTATATCGGAATTTCCCCAGGAGCATCTATTCTCGCAAAATGATGACAGTAAAGATAAGTTGCAAGGACAATTTAGCATTGAAGCCTTGTTAGTTTGAAAATAAAATTTCTGAATTTGTCACGTGTAATAACATTTGATGGTAATGAATGTGAGAAATTGTATTTTTTTTGTAATGTAATAATTGCCTTCCATATACCATTACTGTTTGTTTGATCGATTACTAAGTTTTTAAAATGATTAACATTTATTTTTCTTCGTATGCCATATTGAACCTTGTTTCTAAAAGTACGGTATCTGCTGAGGTGCCTCTTTTTATGTGCTTTATCTCTACCTCTCATAATTTCAAGTATTTCCTGGGTGATCCATGCCGGCTTGACGTGCTGTTTTACTCGAACTTCCTTGACTGGCACCTGTCTATCAAACATATCGATACATGTTTTCTTCCAGTATTTCAGAGCATCATCTTGGTCAGGACGTTTATAAATATTATCTGGGGGTTAATTTTGCAAGTCTTGTAAAAATACGTGTTTTTTGTTGTTGTTGTTTTTTTTTTTTTTTTTGAAATTTTTATAAATTCTATATTTTACATTTATGTGTTTATGTTTCGGAGTTTTACTTCCGTTTTTAGACCACGTGCAGCATATTGGGTAATGTTCACTCATTGCACAATTTTATGTTGTCTGAGAAAGTTACATAAATGAGAAAACTATAAGTTTTGAAGATAATTTTGTTATTCTAGTAGCTTGTTTTACTATTTGTTGGAAGTTATATGATGCAGTTATATTTTCCCATGTTATGTTGGATTTGTTGGTGTCAATGTTGAAGTCTCCAAGCAGTATGATTTCCTTCCCGGTTTAGTATGCCACATCCATCACGGTAGTGGAGTTTTCGTACCAGACGTGTCCAGCGCTGGAATTTCGATTGAAATAGCCAATTATCAGGAATGTGTGGTTCTGAAGTTTTGGTTCCAACCAAATAATCCTATTTCGCTAGTTTCAAAATCACGCCGATGGTAAACATTTAGTAAATTAGAAATATAGACTGCTATACCTGTCTCTTGTTTCCTATAGGGATCTCTTCTAAGGACGTTACACCCTTAGTTAGATATGTCATCATCTGACATGTTTTCATTTAGTCTACGTTCACTAAGGCCTAACAAATGAAAATGTTGATTAAGAATAAGGGATAAGCGAGAGACAAAAACAGAGAGAAAAGAAAAGAGAGAGAGAGAGAGAGAGAGAGAGAGAGAGAGAGAGAGAGAGAGAGAGAGAGAGAGAGAGAGAGAGAGAGAGAGAGAGAGAGAGAGAGAGAGAATAGCTTTTTTGTTTCCTTATCATTTTGCGAAGATAAAACAAAAATTAGGATGGTACATTTATCATGTAAATTAATTGTGCCACAGAAGCCACCTTCATAGGGCTTGCAAGCGCATTTATCAACGGAAATTATTTATATTTATGTGACTATTTTTGATGGGAGTCAGCGTGGGAGAATTGGTCGCGCTTAAACTTCAAGTTTGCTGATGATGTGGTAGCGGGTTAAACCCTTACACCGGTCAACTGGACTAAAATGTCATAGGCCTGCGGACGCAAATTACAAGTACCTCAAAGTCGGAGTGGACACTGGTAATAGGGAAAGCTAGTCCACAGGCAATAAATCAGTCCAACATGGACTACGCTCAAGTATAAAGCGAGCGTAGAAAAAAATAACTACCTTTGCTGATACTGAAAGAATAATGATACCGAGATAATATTTAATTTAATCAGGCAATCAATATTACGATAGTTGTTTTCTGTTGCTATTGTTCACAATTGTCTTGTTAAGGATAATGACATTGTATCTCTAATAATTGTTTGTTTTACGTTAAGGAGTGTGGCAATGTGGCAATATTTATTGCTTGTTTTACAATAGCCATGTTAAGGACGGTGACGATAGGCCAATTTATTTCCTGATGTACGATAATCTTGTTAAGGAAGGTGACGTTGTATGTGTATTTATTGCTTATTTTATGATAGTAATCTGAGGTTGGTGACGTTGTGCCTCTAATTATTGCTTGTTTTAGAACAGTCGTGATAACGATCGTGACGTTATGTTTCCATTGTTGCATGTTTTACGACAGTCGTGTACGTATGGTGAATTTATTGTTTGATTTACGATAGCCTTTATAAGAATGGTGGCTCTGACTATATTTAATGCTTGTGTTACGATAGTCTTGCCTAAGATGACAGTGTTGTGCCTCTAATTATTGCTTGTTGTACAATAATCATAATAATAAAAGGACATTTTGCTATAATTATTGTTTGTTTTATGATAGTCATGATAAGGATGAGTACATTGTGGCTTTAATTATTGCTGGTTTTACTATCGTCATAAGGATCAGGACATCGTGGCTCTAATTATTGTTTGTTTTACGATAGTCATGATAAGGATGAGTACACTGTGGCTTTAATTATTGCTGGTTTTACTATAGTCATGATAAGGATGAGGACATTGTGGCTCTAATTATTGTTTGTTTTACGATAGTCATGATAAGGATAGTCCCGTTTAACCTCTCATTATTACTTATTTTACAATAGCCATAATAAGGATGGTCCCATTGTGCCTCTAATTATTGCTTGTCTTACGAAGAAGTTGACAGTCATGTGAAACAATAGAGGCAAACAAGACTGAAAGTTTACAACAGTAAAGAGATGTAGTAAGATAAATTAACTAGACTGTACTCTGTCAAATCGGCTTTATCTTTGCCTTATACGTTCCAGTCAATCATAAAATCGAACATGAGAAACTCGACGTAGATCACCATGGCCGAATGGAAACGAGCGCTGGTTCTTAAATTTATGGTGCGCTGTTCAACTCCTACACCCTACTTCGCTTAATTGGAACAAAATCTTGACCTCTCGTCCTTACCTTGGGGAAGTAATTTTCAAGCATCTCAGAAGTCGGAGTGGGTTCGCCTGTTGGCGAGGGACACTGGTAACAAAGAAAGCTAATCCATACGCAAACAATCATTCCAGTGCACTCCTTCGTAGCGGCAACTATTAGAGGTAGACGTCCGTGTATGGACTACACTTGGGTTCAAAGTGAGCGCAGGCCCACAAAATAACAAGAAACTGGACAAACATTCTCATCTGTACTTAAATATCTGTGAAACAAGCCTGGGTGCCAGTAGCTGTTATTTCTTTTCTTTTTTTCGCATATCCTTTACAGGATATCGTTGTCAACATCAGCATCTTTCAGCTGAATATTGATTTCTTGGCAAGATTACGCTCAGTAGTTTGCCATTGCTTTCTGAGGGACCGGCTCACAAATCCCCGTAAGTTACGCTACCGATTCTCGCGCAACGTCACGTCACTTACGAGAGTATACGAGATTACGGAGAAAGTCGTGTAACCTCTAGACCAGGAAGACCTGTTATACAGAAGCTGTTATTTATAGTTATAATAATTATGCAGCGGTGTAGATGCAACTTTTACAATAGTTGCTGTTTTGAATTACTGATATACACTCCATTTTTGTATTCATGTTTCTCCCACGCCTCACACATGTTGTCTAAACTTCTTTCATTCTCTCTCCACCACTGTATCTCTTGCTATCCCCTGTCTCTCTCTCTTTCCACCCCTCTCTCCATACCTATCTCTCCACCCCTCTCTCTCTCTCTCTCTCTCTCCACCCCCACTCTCACCCTATCATTCTCTAACCCTCACTCTCTCCACACCCTTCTCTCTCCATCCCATCTCCCTCTCCACCCCCTCTCTCACCCTATCATTCTCCAACCCTCACTCTCTCCACACCCTTCTCTCTCCATCCCATCTCCCTCTCCACCCCCTCTCTCACCCTATCATTCTCCAACCCTCACTCTCTCCACACCCTTCTCTCCCCATCCCATCTCCCTCTCCACCCCCCCCTCTTTCCCTCTCATTCTCTACCCCCCCCTTTCTCTCTCTCTTCACCCCATATAACTCTCCACACCTCTATCTCCACCCCTCCACCCCTCTCTCTCCACCCTTCCTCTCTCTCGCTCTCTCTCTCTCTCTCTCTCTCTCTCTCTCTCTCTCTCTCTCTCTCTCTCTCTCTCTCAAACTCATATAGGAGTACATAAATTATACAGTTTCAGTAAGTTACATGCAATAGCACCATCACATTTGCAGGTAGAAATAAGAAAACAGGAAAACACGCCGTAACAACTATGGTTCACGGTTACATGGGAAAGTTAA
The DNA here is from genome assembly GCA_014155875.1 of Cepaea nemoralis. NCBI lineage: Eukaryota > Metazoa > Mollusca > Gastropoda > Stylommatophora > Helicidae > Cepaea > Cepaea nemoralis. The sequence goes on from JACEFZ010013361.1 coordinate 653,744, forward strand.
AGTTTGTAATAGAAATGAAGACATCCCATGCTCATTCCACCAACACATAATAGTCAACAGATATTGAATTGTGGATTGAGTATGTGTATTCATAATGATTAATTCAGTAGTAATACAATTGGTCATATTACAAATAACATCTAATTTCACGCACCAAAATATTCAACAAATAACACACAATCATTTGCTATCAATCACTTAGTTTATAAATATCACAGGGGAATGCACAAAATGATCTAATTTAGTTTATTTCTAACATTTATGTGACATGTTATTATGTTATTATTAGCACATATTTCATGTCCAACGGTAATTTATGTCGTTATATGTAACAGACACATACTAGCATTTTTGTTTGCCTTAAAACATTTATTCTTAAAATTATTATAATTATTAAATTATTATAAATTAAAATTATGTAAATATAACATAAACGTAATAAGTGTTTATACAATGTGTTAATAGGTTATCCTATTTGTATTGTCATTGTAGCAAAACGTGGATATTAGTAGCATAATTGTCACTGTGGCAATAACATGGATATCAATGATATAATTGTCACTGTAGAAAAGAAATTTATATTAGTGCCATGATTTCTTCACTGTAGCAGTGCCTCTGACAATAGTGTCCACAATGTCACTGTTGCTTTGACATTAACATTAGTATCATCGGTATCACTGTGGCAATAATATGAATACAAAATAAGTTAGCTGCATATCCTTTAGGGACGTCGCAGTCAACTCCAGAATTTTTTTTTTGGTTTTTTTGACTTTTTTTTTTTTTTTTTTTTTTTTTTTTTTTTTGCTTTTTCTAATATCTTGGCAAGTTTACGTTCAGTAGTTTGCCATCGCTTTCTCAACAACCGGCATTCATATCATTTTATAACAGTACAACACAAGGCGGTCTGCTGCTAAATCGCCCGCAGGTATGTTTCCAACGTATTCAGTCACATGAATACGAGTGTCAATACATCTCATTGCAGTAATAGCACGGACATTAGTGCTAAGATATATCATTGTAGCAACGACATCACATTAGTGCCAATATTAGTCATTGTAGCACTGGTGTGGACACTAGTGTCACTATGTCACTGTAATAATGATATGGATATTAGTGCCACCCCGCGTCCTTGTAGTAATAACATGTGCATTAGTGTCACGACTTGTGACTGTAGTAAGAATGAGGACATTAGTATCACGACGTGTCATTGAAGTAATAGCATGGCCATTAGTGCTAACACTCGTCATTGTAGCAAGAGCATGGTCATTTATTTCATGACTTGTCACTGATGCAATAGTATTGGCGTTAGTGTCAAGACATACCACTGTAAAAGTGACATGGACATTAGTGTCAACACTGTCATTCTAGCAATAGTCTGGACATTAGTGTCAACACTGTCATTGTAGCAATAGCATGGGCATTAGTGTCATTACTGTCATTCTAGCAATAGTCTGGGCATTAGTGTCAACGCTATTGCAAAGGCTAAGGGGCGAGTCTTGAAAAAGGAGAACCTGGCATATGAGACTTCGACCTCCAGCATGAGAATGGAGGTGGAGGCAGTAACAGCGACATTCCGGTGGCTAGAGGAGACTACTGCAACACACGTTGTGTTCATTAAGGATTCAAAGAATATGCTTAGCAAGGTGGAGAAAGGAATGTTTCGTGTGGAATGGCTCTCGTCGCTTCAGAGGTCACAGATTGTGAGAATTGTATGGATATTTTGCCCTGGCCATGCTGGTGTACGGGGGAATGAACAGGCTGAGAGGCTTGCAGGGAATGCACCTCTTAGTGGTATCTTGCCTATGGACAAGGGGGAAGTGGTCGTGCGTTTGTGGGACCAGGTGGAGAAGACGGAGGAACAGATTGAGAACCCATATGTGGAAAGAATGACATTGCGGGAGATCGGCAGGGTTTCTGGAGGAATCTCAAAACTGAGAGGGAAGACCAGGAGAACATTTAATCAGCTAGCGATGTTAACGATTAGTAGTATGACTCTTCGCTGGCTGTTGAACGAGGGGACTGAGCACGCATGGGAATGTCCTGAGTGCAGTGATGTTGGTTCTTGACTTAACTCAACTAGTGTCAACGCTGTCATTAATTAACCAGTCATCTTCAATATTTAGATTGTGAAAATGCACACGAATATACACTTAAGAAATGCTATTTCATTATTGTTCAGACATACTTGTACCCCACTCTGTTGTTGGTATGAGTTCCACGGTAGAAACATAAAACCCGCCACGTGCCCAAGATAGACTGTTTACATTCTTCAGTCCCAGATATTATTTTACCCTACTTCTGTAGTTAGTAACTGTCGTTTAGTCTCATCTGGTACCTCAAAGTACCAAATGACCAAGGCAGAAATAATTTTAAAATGTAAGATATGTAAAGAGTAACAGACTATTCATGTAATGTGAGTCCCATGGAATTGTATGAGTTTGAATTTTCATGAATTAAAATCATAATAACATTAACAAATCAGGGGACATTGTTGAAAAAAAAAAAGAAGATAAAGAGTTTAAATGGTATGTATTTATTGAAAACCATTTATAGGTCGCCTTGTGTTGATTTGTAACAAAGGGTGTATAGAAAGCAATGGCAAATTACTGAACGCGAACTTGCCGGGTAAATCACAATTGGACAAAATATGATAGGGCTGATTTGCCACGTGATGTGGTGGACTTGCAACTAACTTTTTTACTTTATAAATTCAGACCGTATTAAGTACACAGTATAATACAGTATTCATTATGTATAATTTTATTAAAATTATACTGTTTTATATACTGCTGTGGCAAATGAGTAATGAGTTTGAGTAGGGAACGCAAGGCATGAAGAAATCACGCTACAAGAAACAATAGAACAAGTAAACGTTGAGAAATGGCTTCTATTGTATAACGCAACTACAAAATAACCAGCAAACGTTAGTCACCGTGAAGACTAAACAAAAGTAAACTCTACAAATAATAGTTCTGAAACCCAAAGCACAAGAGCACAAGAGAAAAGTAATAATAAATGATATATTTGAACAAGATTCAGTGGGTGAGAAAACATTCAATCTAGGAAGGTGGGTCCATTCAGTATGCATGTCTTAATGATCATGGGTCCAGGAACCCACCTTCAACAGACACGTAGCATGAGCTAACAGCCTCCCCGATGTTGTTGACAGCTCTGCAGCTGTAGGTACCCTCATCCTCGGGGTAGATGTCGTGTATCTGTAGCTTGCAGTGGTTCCCGATAGTTGATATTTGAAAGTCCTGCAATGTACAATATGTAATAGCGATGTATTGAATAAAAGTTATACAAAATATAATTTCCGTGAATTCACAATTTATACACAATATAGTTACGGTAAATTAAATTTACACAAAATGTGGTTACAGTGAGTTTATATAACTGGCACTAACAGCAAACATTGCGGGCACTCTTGCCTTGGTATTGTGGTGATTTTCATTATAGTTTCAGTTGTAGTAGTAGTGGTAGTAGTAGTAGTTGTAGTAGCAGTAGTAATAGTAGTAGTAGTAGTAGTAGTAGTAGTAGTAGTAGTAGTAGTGGTAGTTGTGGTGGTAGTAGTAGTTGTAGTGGTCATAGTATTAGTTGATGGCAGTAGTAGTAGTAGCAGTAGCAGTAATAGTATTATTATTATTATTATTATTATTATTGTTATTATTATTATTATTATTATTAGTAGTAGTAGTAGTAGTAGTAGTAGTAGTAGTAGTAGTAGTAGTTGTTGTTGTTGTTGTAGTAGTAGTAGTTGTTGTTGTAGTAGTAGTAGTAGTCGTATTAGTAATAGTAGTAGTAGTAGTAGTAGTAGTAGTAGTAGTAGTAGTAGTAGTAGTAGTAGTAGTGGTAGTGGTAGTAATAGTGTAATAGTAGTAGTAGTAGTAGCAGCAGCAGCAGTAGTAGTAGTAGCAGCACCAGCAGCAGCAGCAGCAGCAGCAGCAGCAGTAGTAGTAGTAGTAGTAGTAGCATCAGCAGCAACAGCAGTAGTAGTAGTAGTAGTAGTAGCAGCAGCAGCAGTAGTAGTAGTAGTAGTAGCAGCAGCAGTAGCAATAGTAGTAGTATTAGCAGCAGCAGCAGCAGCAGGAGTAGTAATAGTAGTAGTAGTAGTAGTTGTAGTAGTAGTAGTAGTAGTAGTAGTAGTAGTAGTAGTAGTAGTAGTAGTAGTAGTAGTAGTAGAAGTAGTAGTAGTAGTAGTAGTAGTAGTAGTAGTAGTAGTAGTAGCAGCAGCAGCAATGGATGTGAAATAAAAGTAGTTCTGTAGCTAACAATGCAGTTAGAGTTTGAGGTGTTAGGCTGTCACATATTCACGGCACCTTCAAAGTTTCAAGTGTTAAGCTGTCACATATTCACGGCACCTTCAAAGTTTGAGTGGTAAGCTGTCACATATTCACGGCACCTTCAAAGTTTCAAGTGTTAAGCTGTCACATATTCACGGCACCTTCAAAGTTTAAGGTGTTAGGCTGTCACATATTCACGGCACTTTCAAAATTTAAAAGGTTTTAATCCGAGAGAATAGTCTTTATTGCAACGGGTTTTCTCCCCCTTAGGGCTCGGTCTCTTTCTGCTGGGTGGTCTGCCAAAAGTCTATCATAAAGCAAGAACTCCAAAGCTCAATTGACGACTCCCAGTCGTCTACAAGAAAACTGTTCACCTGAATCGTATGACGGCGCCCGGAATTGAACCCACAACTTTCGAAGCGCGAGGCAACTTCGCCACGGAGACCATGTCATAGTAAAGTGGGTCAGTCAGTCCCCTTCCTTGCCATCTTTCCTTCCCAAAAAATTCCCTGAAAATTATGGACATTTTTCGCCCCACTCTTTATGAGGCTGTGTCAATCCAAGAGTCGGACACGTCAGAAAATAGCATTGGCAGAGTGACGATTACATACGGACCACTTTCTTGGTAAGCACGTACATCGAAAGGTCGGAGTTCACGATCTCTAATCATCTTACCACCAGACTGTGATACATTCATATTTTAATACTAATTTTAATTGGTGCATTCGTGGTGATTCTGTGAGAAATGTGAATAATGTTTGGAAAGAACTATTCGTATTAAGACGATTTACAGTGCTTTGTCGTTCTTTGCGGTGCTTTCATTGGTGTATAATATGTTATTCGTGCATACTCAGTCGTTTCAGAATGAAGAGGCAGAAGTAGAGGAAGCTACCCTTAAGGATATGAGTTTTTTTTTTTTTTAAATTCGCATATCCTTTTACAGGACATCGCTGTCAACAGCAGCATCTTTCAGCTGTCTGTTGATTTCTTGGCAAGATTACTCTCAGTAGTTTGCCATTGCTTTCTGAGCGGCCGGCTCAGTTATCCCGCAAGTCACCAGCGGGGGTAGAACCGCTTCCAGTTCTCGCCCGCTACGAGACTCTGCGTGATAATAACGGGATTACGGAGAAAGTGGTGTAACCCCTCGGCCAGAGAGACCGGCAAGGATATGAGTAGAAACATAATATATTAAGCTATGAACCCCTGGAACATTAAATACTCTAGCGTGACGAGCTCTAAACAGCTCGGAAGACCTTAACCCCTTGCAATTGGACATCATCACCACATGGGAGTTCAGCTCAACCCACTGGAGTAGTACGACTCCAGTGAACCCGACCCCTGAAGGATAGCGTGGCTAGATGTGCTTTCGTGGAGAGACAACTGATGTTAGTTAGTTGCATATCATTTACATGACGTTTGCATTCAACACCAGTATGTTTTGCTGTTGTTCACGTTTTGGCAAGTTTACGTTCAGTAGTTTGCCATTGCTTTCTGAACGACCGGCACCCATATCATTTCGTTAAAAAAAAAAAAACAGCTCAACGCGGTCTGCTGCCAAATCGCGCGCAGAAGTGTTTCGAACAGCGTTCGTAAACCGTTCGCCAAGGAGAATGGCAAATCCGGATGGGAACCTTCAAAATATGCTCTTGATGTTCTATTATGTTTCAGTCGCAATGACTATGGGTTTTAAAAAAACGTTAGTTACATATCCTTTACAGGGCGTTTGCAGTCAACAAAAGCATTATATGCTGTTGTTGATATCTTGACAAGTTTACGTTTAGTATTTTATGACCATGGGTCACTTAACGAATAATTACAAGACTGAAGTAATTCTGACTAGCATAGATCAAAGGTCGACCCGGTTTAATAAAATGATCCCCAGAAATAGATCTGATCAAATAAACGCCACATCACTTAACATTAGCTACAAAAAGGACAGGCTTAACACAACTTCTCAGGCGAGGCCCGCCGGATCGTTGTCATGTTGTGTGTGTGCCTGTTACACGCTTGACTAAGCAATCAACCAGCTATAAAAGCACAAGTACCAGCTATAAAAGCACCACGTCTAGAACAAGTCTTGTTGGCATATACATGCGCTTATTCCTTACTGACGCTGATACTTTTAAAACAGACCCAGGCTCTGAGGTTAACCCAGCATTACACGGGTACCAGGAAATATTCTGAGAAGTAAAGTCGGCCAGTGTGGTTATCCACAGTGTACCAATTTATCTATATTAATATTCAGCGAGTACAGTATACCAGCCTGCTCCGTGGCAAAGGGTTTACCGACGCAGTTCGTGAACCCGCATACCTGCGTTCGAAACACAGCTACGCGCGATTTGGCAGTAGACCGCGTTGCGTTGGTTTGTTACGAAATGGTATAGATGCCGGTTGTTCTGAAAGCAATGGCACACTACTGAACGTAAACTTGCTAAGAGATCACAGCAACAGAAAATGCTGGTGTTGATTGCAAAGGATATGCAACTAACTTTTTTAACAATGTATCAACTTTTCACATAGGACAATGAGGAGCATTTTGTGTGATATTCACTGGCGTAGGAACGGAGCACAATAGGGGGGGGGGATCCTTTGCCGTGAAGTTGGAACCGTGATTAACTAACTATCTCACTAACAATATTCCAAAAAGCCGCAAGGCGTGTAAGAGAATCCTTTACTTTTTAAAATTTCTAATTTATTTTATATTAATGTTTTGTTTTTTTCCGGTAATCCTTCGTACCGCTTTTAAAACACAGCTAAGGACATAAGACGGCCTGGCGTTGGTTTTCATACAATGGTATGTGCTTCGGTTGTTTAGAAAGCCGTGGCAAACTACTGAAAGTAAACTTGCCACGAAATCACAAACAGCCCAAAATATTGGGGTTGACTGCGACGTCCTGTAAAGGAATGCAACTAACTGTTTTGTGTTTTCATGATTTTTACATTATTTATCCCCGCAAAATTTATGGTTTCATCATTAGAAAGATAACCATTCATTTAGCGTTATTAGACGGCGCGTTGGAGTAACGTCCTTACATTACCTGACAATGCTATGAGTGGACCCGGACAAGGGTTTGTTTCATCTCTCATTGTTCGCTAAGGAAGGGAAAGATTGGCCACTCCGTGCACTCAGGCGTACACTCTTGTGATGGTCTTAACACTTCTCATACCCAAACTAGGTTCTTGCAGCTAGATTGTATTGTTGCTTGGTTACTTTATTACTTTTTTTTTTTTGTTAGTATCTTTAGTAGTTTTGTTATATTCAACATACTGTCAACTGATGGTTACATTATTACTTTTTTGTTAGTATCTTTAGTAGTTTTGTTATATTCAGCATACTGTCAACCGATGGTTACATTATTACTTTATTTGTTAGTATCTTTAGTAGTTTTGTTATATTCAACATACTGTCAACCGATGGTTACATTATTACTTTTTTTTGTTAGTATCTTTAGTAGTTTTGTTATATTCAACATACTGTCAACTGATGGTTACATTATTACTTTTTTGTTAGTATCTTTAGTAGCTTTGTTATATTCAACATACTGTCAACCGATGGTTACATTATTACTTTTTTGTTGTTGTTAGTATCTTTAGTAGTTTTGTTATATTCAACATACTGTCAACTGATGGTTACATTATTACTTGTTTGTTAGTATCTTTAGTAGCTTTGTTATATTCAGCATACTGTCAACCGATGGTTACATTATTACCTTATTTGTTAGTATCTTTAGTAGTTTTGTTATATTCAACATACTGTCAACCGATGGTTACATTATTACTTTTTTGTTAGTATCTTTAGTAGTTTTGTTATATTCAACATACTGTCAACCGATGGTTACATTATTACTTTTTTTTTGTTAGTATCTTTAGTAGTTTTGTTATATTCAACATACTGTCAACTGATGGTTACATTATTACTTTTTTTTTGTTAGTATCTTTAGTAGTTTTGTTATATTCAACATACTGTCAATTGATGGTTACATTATTACTTGTTTGTTAGTATCTTTAGTAGCTTTGTTATATTCAACATACTGTCAACCGATGGTTACATTATTACTTTTTTTTTGGTAGTATCTTTAGTAGTTTTGTTATATTCAACATACTGTCAACTGATGGTTACATTATTACTTTTTTGTTAGTATCTTTAGTAGCTTTGTTATATTCAGCATACTGTCAACCGATGGTTACATTATTACTTTATTTGTTAGTATCTTTAGTAGTTTTGTTATATTCAACATACTGTCAACCGATGGTTACATTATTACTTTTTTGTTAGTATCTTTAGTAGCTTTGTTACATTCAGCATACTGTCAACTGATGGTTACATTATTACTTTTTTTTTGTTAGTATCTTTAGTAGTTTTGTTATATTCAACATACTGTCAACTGATGGTTACATTATTACTTTTTTGTTAGTATCTTTAGTAGCTTTGTTATATTCAGCATACTGTCAACCGATGGTTACATTATTACTTTATTTGTTAGTATCTTTAGTAGTTTTGTTATATTCAACATACTGTCAACCGATGGTTACATTATTACTTTTTTGTTAGTATCTTTAGTAGTTTTGTTATATTCAACATACTGTCAACTGATGGTTACATTATTACTTTTTTGTTAGTATCTTTAGTAGTTTTGTTATATTCAACATACTGTCAACCGATGGTTACATTATTACTTTATTTGTTAGTATCTTTAGTAGTTTTGTTATATTCAACATACTGTCAACATTGCTGTATTAAGTGTGTACCGTTTGGTGTAGTACAGGTGTATTACCTGGCTGTCGAGTATTTCCATTCCGTCCCGGAACCACGAGATCTGGGGTCGAGGATTGCCTTCTATGTCGCACTCCAGAATGAGGCCTTCGCCATCTCTAACTACGGTGTCTTGTAACAGGCTGGTAAAATGAGGTTTCACACTGAGGAAGCCAAGAGAACATCGTTATATAATTGTGAATGTGTTTATCCTCTAAAAGTATTGCGAAGATCTGGCCATCACTGACTATAACTTTAGGAAGGAAAAATCCTAACTGCACCTCCCAGTGGTAGAGGATGGAAATACGCCTCGGTGTGGCAAATGCAGCTCTGGGGACTGAATATCCACCGGGATAAGTGGACAACTCTACAGATGAGCACAGCAGGACACTTACCTGTCCTCTCAGTCGGAAACGACTGTCAAAGGCAGAGGAAAAGACCCCCGTGTCGATTTTGAAGTAAAGGGGAAAACATCACATTATCTTTTCAGTATTTTATGACTAACCATATTTTAGAATCTGTGGAGAGACACGAACGCCTACGCTAGCTAGCAGAACAATTGATGATATGATGATGATATTATGATGATGGGGATGACGGATGCGTTTACTATATGGGTTGAACTACGGTAAAACTGTGACAATGCATTGAATGAATCAATAAAAAGCAGTACGTCGGATAGGCTGAGTATCAAGGTAGCACCATCTCATCTCATCATGTTCCTCTTGTACCTTGCGGAGTCGAGGTGAATTATAAACAGCGGGAGAGTGCCCGCTTATGGGCTTCATGTATCGATATTCCCATGGACACTGTTATACGCTGCGTCCATAGTTTACGTGGTCGGCCTCGTCCTCTGCTTCCCTCTGGTCTGTACATCGTTGCCTGTTGTGGCATACAGTTAGTTGGTAACCTACTTGCATGGCCAAACCATTTGACTTGCTGCCTTCTAATAAAATCTGGTGCAGCTATAACCCCCCCCCCCCCTTTCCCACTCCCACTTTAGACCTGATTTCTTCATGTTTGATCTTATCTCTTCTTGATACATTGAGTATTCTTCTCAGGAATCTCATTTCTGTTGTGATTTTTCTTTTCTCTGTTTCTGTCATTGTCCAGGTTTAGTAACATAGAGTTGGTAGGAAGATTGTGTTGTAAAGTGCTTTCTTAGTAGTTAATGATACACGTTTGTTCTTTAGTATTGGTACCATTTGTCCATGAGTTGGTTTGCCTTATTGCATCTATTTTCGATGTCGTCTTCTAATTTGCCATTTGAAAATATTATACTCCCTAGGCACTTGAAACTCTTTACTTGTTTCAAGGGATGTTCGTTTAGATGAATCGTTGTTGCTTTTTCTTCTTTAGTTACAGTCATTACCTCTGTTTTACTTGTGCTAATTTTCATGTGAAGGTAGAACCAAATACCCAATAAGCCTCTTGCATATAACTCATGTTTCAGAGCTTGTGAGCTGAGTTGAGATGAGTCAAGAACCGCCATCACACCACTCTGCACATTCCCATACGTGCTCCGTCATCACCTGTAGCAGCCAGAGAAGAGCCCCAACAGTAATGATAAGTAGCAGTCTGATTATGTGTCCGTCTGGCCGTTCCTCGGAGTTTTGAGTGTCGGCAGTTTGAATGGATCAATGTTACAAAAGCACAATAACATTTAATAGAATCGATGTTGCAGTCGTGGTCACACAAAACAAAAATGTACACAACTACATGAACGATAACCTGTAAAATACAAAATGCTGTAAATTGTAGATCAAAGAGAGAAGCCGTGTAGTCTTCTATATCATGTTTTGATTTGTGGGCTCGAATTAGTGAGACGGTTCATGACTTCTCTCCATGATGCATGGTTTACAGCTAAATGTCGTTTTTATACTCCTGAATTTGTGTCTTTGTGTTTGTCTCATTTGTGTGCCGATGAAGGCTTTCAAAAAATATATTTTCTGTCACTTTTGATTGTGCTCATGTGAAGCTGACCCTGTTAACTTTCTTTGTCTGCTGATTTATTCATTGCTTTTACTGTAAATATACTTAGTACACCGTCTTTATGTATCCACGGTGGTCGTATAGATGTCAAGAGGAAACCACCACATTATTGTTTGTTCAGTTCTCTTTTTCATTCTTCATAACATTTCTCTTTTCTATTGTTATTATTGTGGTTGTTGTTGCTGTTATCGTTACAACCCTGTAGAATCGAGGTGATCACCTTTCATCTTTGTCCCAGCATAGCATGCCGAAAATGTGTAGGCCGTCGTGGTTCGACATCTGACACGAAAACCCAAGTCTAGGACCATGTCTCTGTTCTTGCCCCGATTCAACCATGAGACCAAGCCATCCAGGCATTTATCTCTCTGCCTTCCCCTTGCTTTTCTCCCATCATTTTTGCACTTTGTCACTAAGTTTTGAAGTGAATTTCTCCTCATAACATGCCCAGAAAATCGGGACTGTCTGGGTCTACTTTCTCTAATCAATTTACTGTTTTCATTTCTTTCTTGAAGGACTAACTCATTCGGTTTTTATGTCCATCCTATGCATATCTTCTTCTTAGTATAGTCCATGCCGTGTGGTGTTCGTGATCATGTCTGTCCAAAGCCTTCTATCCCATGTCGCTTAAAGTCGCTTAAAAGTCGACAGGGTCGACTTCATTGCACAGGGTTTTAATCCCATATGGCTCAGTCTCTTTCCGCAGCACGGAAAGCGCCGTACAAAGCATGAACTCTGTAGCTTTTAGCGACGACCTACAGGAGTCTCCGAAACAATTCACTCGTAAACCGAAGGACGCGGCCCGGAATCGAACCCACTACCTTCGGAGCACGAGTCAAAGTGTTTGACCGCTTCGCCACAGAGACTCCTTCTATCCCATGTACTGCCAGTCATTTCTGATACTGACGTTCCTCCGTGCCATGACGTCAAACTTTATAACGTCTCTCTCCAGGTCTGCCCCTGCCACCCCCACCCCCAATATTCCTGTTGTTGCGACTCACCCCAGCTCTGTATGTCATCTCTTGCATAAAGATGGCGCGCGTCTTCGCTCAGTGAAAAGCTCAATGTTTCAACAGTATTATCTTGGACAACCCAAAGTTGCTTTATCCCTTCAGGCTCTTTTGGCCCTGGCGAAGGGGTTATCGACTTTCTCCGTAATCCCGTATATCCACGTAGAGTAACGCAGCTGCGTGAGATTCGGTAGCGTATCGCACCGCGTTGGTTACTTACGGGGGTATGTGAGCCAGTCGCTCAGAAAGCAATGGCAAACTACTGCGCTTAATCTTGCCAAAAAATCAATAACAGCAGTAAAATGCCGGTGTTGACAGCGATGTCCTGTAAATAGGATATGCGAAAAAAAACAAGGTGTGTGTGTGTGTGCGTGTGTGTGTGTGTGTGTGTGTGTGTGTGTGTGTGTGTGTGTGCTATATTAAATATGTTGTGGTCTTCCTTGGTTGACTCATTGACTAATTGCAAGTCAGCATCATCGTCATCATCAACATCATCATCACGAATAAGACCTTTGTAAAAGGTCGCTTTCATCACAACCCGCCAGAAAAACTCTCGATCCCTCGCCAGATCGTCCGCCTCATGCATGTCCACATCTCTGTAATGTCCCGCGTTCACTGTCGTGCTGATCAACTCCTGTCCCTTCTTACAAGGGCAACGTCTTCCATTACTGACTGTTCTTTCAAACTAATGTAATGTTTAATATGGCCGAAGTAGTTAAGCTTGTATACTGTATACACGTATTACCTTGATAATGATCATTTGTATATTATGACATCAAACAAACATGATACAGTGAAGTTATAGTAAATAATATGTGGTTAGTGACATTTTTTTCGGACACAACTTTCACGTTTAACACTTACTCTTCAGTTGTCTGCTCAGGTTCTTTCTTAGCAGCTGTGAAAGAACAGAAAGAGAACAGAACACGGGTTCTTATTTGTTTTTTAATAATTAAAATTTACCACATAAAATGGTAATAAATCCAATATTAATGTTATAGAACCATCTCAAATGATCTTGTTTGTATTAAGTTATGCTACGTTATTTAATGGATTCAAGAAGCGCAGTGTTTAGGAAGTTGGCCTGGCGGTGGCGATGTGTTCAAATTCTCAGCGAGTCGAGGGTATGTCAAGTGGTGACCAGGGGTCCAGGCTGATCCAGACTAAAATGGATACCAGAACATTCCCGGGAAGTAACTGTGGCCGTCCGGTCTCCCTAGTGAAGGTGTTAATGGCGCTGTTCGTAATCCCGTATACTACGAACGAATCACAGCTGCGCGGAATTCGGCAGCAGATCGCTTCTCGCTGGTTACTTACGGAGGTATGTGTGCTGGTCGTTCAGAAAGCATATCCCTTGCAGGACGTTGTAGCCAACACCAGCATTTTTCAGCTGCTGTTGATGTGCTAGGCATATTTTACGTTCAGTAGTTTGCTATTACATTCTGATCGACCGGCTTCCATACCAACACGTCATAATACAACGCGACAGGGTCTGCTGCACAAATCGGTAGCGGCTGCGTTTCGAACGCCTGGTAAGCGGTTCACGAACCGCGTTCGCAAGACTTTGGCCACCTGAGTGCCGATTTGTGTTTAAATACTGGGGCTAGCATCAAATGCCATATTCTGCCCATGTTCATTAAAAGAGTAGTTTACTTTGTTAATTTGTTACATTTTCAAAAGTGAAGGTAACAACACCACTAAATACAAGCCAGGTACCTAAGCCAGACATAACCAACAGGAAGAGACGCCGCCAACTAAAGAAATAACAACATCGACCAGAGAAAAACAGAAAACAACGCAAGGTTATCTAGGAACACATTTGGAAAGCCCAATGCGGAAAAGAATCAACATAAATATGTCCAATATAACAAGTCACTACATCGAGAGTTGAACGGAGTGAAAACATCTGTATGGGGAAAAAATCAACGATATTAGTAACACAATAGTATTCTATGTATATTTGCTGCCACCAACAATGCTATGGTGGTCATTTGTGGCTTACTCGACTAAGAGAATGTATTTTCTTGCTCATTGTAATATTAATTATCACTGCACGTTTGTCCAGTTTTACTAGACAATTCCATAAAGTAGTTTGTAACTCTTTTAAAGGAAGAAGAATATTACTGGAGAAAGTGGTATAAATGTGCAGATTAACTACAGAGTTTTAAGACATAACAATTTCATGGACAACATTATAGCAAGTACACTGGCATAAAGAAAGGAAATGTTAAAATAACTCTAATGAGCAGAGAAGGATTTAGTCATCAACAGCACGGGCCTTGTTATGTCATGTGTACATGCTATCTCACTGCCTTGTTATGTCATGTGTACATGCTATCCATGTGTTTGTCTCACTGCCTTGTTATGTCATGTGTCCATGCTATCTCTCTGCCTTGTTATGTCATGTGTACATGCTATCTCTCTGCCTTGTTATGTCTGTGTGTCCATGCTATTCATGTGTTTGTCCTCTCTGCCTTGTTATGTTCGTGTGTCCATGCTATCTCTCTGCCCTTGTTATGTCATGTGTACATGCTATCTCTCCTGCCTTGTTATGTCATGTGTACATGCTATCTCTCTGCCTTGTTATGTCGTGTGTCCATGCTATTCATGTGTTTGTATCACTGCCTTGTTATGTCATGTGTCCATGCTATCTCTCTGCCTTGTTATGTCATGTGTACATGCTATCTCTCTGCCTTGTTATGTCGTGTGTCCATGCTATTCATGTGTTTGTCTCTCTGCCTTGTTATGTCGTGTGTCCATGCTATCTCTCTGCCTTGTTATGTCATGTGTACATGCTATCTCTCTGCCTTGTTATGTCATGTGTACATGCTATTTCTCTGCCTTGTTATGTCGTGTGTCCATGCTAGTCATGTGTTTGTCTCTCTGCCTTGTTATGTCGTGTGTCCCATGCTATTCATGTTTTGTATCTCTGCCTTGTTATGTCGTGTGTCCATGCTATCTCACTGCCTTGTTATGTCGTGTGTCCATGCTATCTCACTGCCTTGTTATGTCGTGTGTCATGCTATCTCACTGCCTTGTTATGTCGTGTGTCCATGCTATTCATGTGTTTGTCTCTACTGCTTGTTATGTCGTGTGTCCATCTATCTCACTGCCTTGTTATGTCGTGTGTCCAAGCTATCTCACTGCCTTGTTATGTCGTGTGTCCATGCTATCTCACTGCCTTGTTATGTCGTGTGTCCATGCTATCTCACTGCCTTGTTATGTCGTGTGTCCATGCTATTCATGTGTTTGTCTCTCTGCCTTGTTATGTCGTGTGTCCATGCTATCTCTCTGCCCTGTTATGTCGTGTGTCCATGCATATCTCACTGCCTTGTTATGTCATGTGTCCATAGCTATCTCTCTGCCTTGTTATGTCAGTGTGTCCATGCTATCTCTCTGCCTTGTTATGTCATGTGTCCATGCTATCTCTACTGCCTTGTTATGTCATGTGTCCATGCTATCTCTCTGCCTTGTTATGTCATGTGTACATGCTATCTCTCTGCCTTGTTATGTCATGTGTACATGCTATCTCACTGCCTTGTTATGTCGTGTGTCCATGCTATCTCTCTGCCTTGTTATGTCAGTGTGTCCATGCTATCTCTCTGCCTTGTTATGTCGATGTGTCCATGCTATCTCTCTGCCTGTTATGTCATGTGTCCATGCTATCTCACTGCCTTGTTATGTCAGTGTGTCCATGCTATCTCTCTGCCTTGTTATGTCAGTGTGTCAATGCTATCTCTCTGCCTTGTTATGTCGTGTGTCCATGCTATCTCTGCTGTTTGTCTCAATGCCATGCTATCTCTCTGCCCTGTCTATTCATGTGTCATGCTATCTCTCTGCCTTGTTATGTCATGTGTCCATGCTATCTCTCTGCCTGTTATGTCAGTGTGTCCATGCTATCTCTCTGCCTTGTTATGTCGTGTGTCCATGCTATCTCACTGCCTTGTTATGTCGTGTGTCCATGCTATCTCTCTGCCTTGTTATGTCGTGTGTCCATGCTATCTCTCTGCCTTGTTATGTCATGTGTCCATGCTATCTCTCTGCCTTGTTATGTCATGTGTATATGCTATCTCTCTGCCTTGTTATGTCATGTGTACATGCTATCTCTCTGCCTTGTTATGTCGTGTGTCCATGCTATTCATGTGTTTGTCTCACTGCCTTGTTATGTCGTGTGTCCATGCTATTCATGTGTTTGTCTCACTGCCTTGTTATGTCGTGTGTCCATGCTATCTCTCTGCCTTGTTATGTCGTGTGTCCATGCTATCTCTCTGCCTTGTTATGTCGTGTGTCCATGCTATCTCTCTGCCTTGTTATGTCGTGTGTCCATGCTATCTCTCTGCCTTGTTATGTCGTGTGTCCATGCTATCTCTCTGCCTTGTTATGTCGTGTGTCCATGCTATCTCTCTGCCTTGTTATGTCGTGTGTCCATGCTATCTCTCTGCTTTGTTATGTCGTGTGTCCATGCTATCTCTCTGCCTTGTTATGTCATGTGTCCATGCTATCTCTCTGCCTTGTTATGTCATGTGTACATGCTATCTCTCTGCCTTGTTATGTCATGTGTACATGCTATCTCTCTGCCTTGTTATGTCGTGTGTCCATGCTATTCATGTGTTTGTCTCACTGCCTTGTTATGTCGTGTGTCCATGCTATTCATGTGTTTGTCTCTCTGCCTTGTTATGTCGTGTGTCCATGCTATCTCTCTGCCTTGTTATGTCGTGTGTCTATGCTATCTCACTGCCTTGTTATGTCGTGTGTCCATGCTATCTCTCTGTCTTGTTATGTCATGTGTCCATGCTATCTCACTGCCTTGTTATGTCGTGTGTCCATGCTATCTCTCTGCCTTGTTATGTCGTGTGTCCATGCTATCTCTCTGCCTTGTTATGTCGTGTGTCCATGCTATCTCTCTGCCTTGTTATGTCGTGTGTCCATGCTATCTCTCTGTCTTGTTATGTCGTGTGTCCATGCTATCTCTCTGTCTTGTTATGTCATGTGTCCATGCTATCTCACTGCCTTGTTATGTCGTGTTTCCATGCTATCTCACTGTCTTGTTATGTCGTGTGTCCATGCTATCTCACTGCCTTGTTATGTCGTGTGTCCATGCTATCTCTCTGTCTTGTTATGTCATGTGTCCATGCTATCTCTCTGCCTTGTTATGTCATGTGTCCATGCTATCTCACTACCTTGTTATGTCATGTTTCCATGCTATCTCACTGCCTTCTTATGTAATGTGTCCATGCTATCTCTCTGCCTTGTTATGTCGTGTGTCCATGCTATCTCACTGCCTTGTTATGTCGTGTGTCCATGCTATCTCTCTGCCTTGTTATGTCGTGTGTCCATGCTATCTCTCTGCCTTGTTATGTCGTGTGTCCATCCTATCTCTCTGCCTTGTTATGTCGTGTGTCCATGCTATCTCACTGCCTTGTTATGTCATGTGTCCATGCTATCTCTCTGCCTTGTTATGTCGTTTGTCCATGCCATCTCTCTGCCTTGTTATGTCGTGTGTCCATGCTATCTCTCTGCCTTGTTATGTCGTGTGTCCATGCTATCTCTCTGCCTTGTTATGTCGTGTGTCCATGCTATCTCTCTGCCTTGTTATGTCATGTGTCCATGCTATCTCTCTGCCTTGTTATGTCGTGTGTCCATGCTATCTCACTGCCTTGTTATGTCATGTGTCCATGCTATCTCTCTGCCTTGTTATGTCGTGTGTCCATGCTATCTCTCTGCCTTGTTATGTCGTGTGTCTATGCTATCTCACTGCCTTGTTATGTCGTGTGTCCATGCTATCTCTCTGCCTTGTTATGTCGTGTGTCCATGCTATTCATGTGTTTGTCTCACTGCCTTGTTATGTCGTGTGTCCATGCTATTCATGTGTTTGTCTCACTGCCTTGTTATGTCGTGTGTCCATGCTATCTCTCTGCCTTGTTATGTCGTGTGTCCATGCTATCCAGGTATTTGTCCCTCAGCCTTGTTATGTAATGTGTCCATGCTATCCAGGTATTTGTCCCTCAGCCTTGTTATGTAATGTGTCCATGCTATCCAGGTATTTGTCCCTCTGCCTTGTTTTGTCGTGTGTCCATGCTATCCAGGTATTTGTCCCTCTGCCTTGTTATGTCGTGTGTCCATGCTATTCAGGTATTTGTCTCTCTGCCTTGTTATGTCGTGTGTCCATGCTATCTCTCTGCCTTGTTATGTCGTCTGTCCATGCTATCTCTCTGCCTTGTTATGTCGTGTGTCCATGCTATCTCTCTGCCTTGTTATGTCGTGTGTCCATGCTATTCATGTGTTTGTCTCACTGCCTTGTTATGTCGTGTGTCCATGCTATCTCTCTGCCTTGTTATGTCGTGTGTCCATGCTATCTCTCTGCCTTGTTATGTCGTGTGTCCATGCTATCTCACTGCCTTGTTATGTCGTGTGTCCATGCTATCTCTCTGCCTTGTTATGTCGTGTGTCCATGCTATCTCTCTGCCTTGTTATGTCATGTGTCCATGCTATCTCTCTGCCTTGTTATGTCATGTGTATATGCTATCTCTCTGCCTTGTTATGTCATGTGTACATGCTATCTCTCTGCCTTGTTATGTCGTGTGTCCATGCTATTCATGTGTTTGTCTCATTGCCTTGTTATGTCGTGTGTCCATGCTATTCATGTGTTTGTCTCACTGCCTTGTTATGTCGTGTGTCCATGCTATCTCTCTGCCTTGTTATGTCGTGTGTTCATGCTATCTCTCTGCCTTGTTATGTCGTGTGTCCATGCTATCTCTCTGCCTTGTTATGTCGTGTGTCCATGCTATCTCTCTGCCTTGTTATGTCGTGTGTCCATGCTATCTCTCTGCCTTGTTATGTCGTGTGTCCATGCTATCTCTCTGCCTTGTTATGTCGTGTGTCCATGCTATCTCTCTGCCTTGTTATGTCGTGTGTCCATGCTATCTCTCTGCCTTGTTATGTCGTGTGTCCATGCTATCTCTCTGCCTTTTTATGTCGTGTGTCCATGCTATCTCTCTGCCTTGTTATGTCATGTGTCCATGCTATCTCTCTGCCTTGTTATGTCATGTGTACATGCTATCTCTCTGCCTTGTTATGTCATGTGTACATGCTATCTCTCTGCCTTGTTATGTCGTGTGTCCATGCTATTCATGTGTTTGTCTCACTGCCTTGTTATGTCGTGTGTCCATGCTATTCATGTGTTTGTCTCACTGCCTTGTTATGTCGTGTGTCCATGCTATTCATGTGTTTGTCTCACTGCCTTGTTATGTCGTGTGTCCATGCTATCTCTCTGCCTTGTTATGTCGTGTGTCCATGCTATCCAGGTATTTGTCCCTCAGCCTTGTTATGTAATGTGTCCATGCTATCCAGGTATTTGTCCCTCTGCCTTGTTATGTCGTGTGTCCATGCTATCCAGGTATTTGTCCCTCAGCCTTGTTATGTAATGTGTCCATGCTATCCAGGTATTTGTCCCTCTGCCTTGTTTTGTCGTGTGTCCATGCTATCCAGGTATTTGTCCCTCTGCCTTGTTATGTCGTGTGTCCATGCTATTCAGGTATTTGTCTCTCTGCCTTGTTATGTCGTGTGTCCATGCTCTCTCTCTGCCTTGTTATGTCGTGTGTCCATGCTATCTCTCTGCCTTGTTATGTCGTGTGTCCATGCTATCTCTCTGCCTTGTTATGTCGTGTGTCCATGCTATTCATGTGTTTGTCTCACTGCCTTGTTATGTCGTGTGTCCATGCTATTCATGTGTTTGTCTCACTGCCTTGTTATGTCGTGTGTCCATGCTATCTCTCTGCCTTGTTATGTCGTGTGTCCATGCTATCTCTCTGCCTTGTTATGTCGTGTGTCCATGCTATCTCACTGCCTTGTTATGTCGTGTGTCCATGCTATCTCTCTGCCTTGTTATGTCGTGTGTCCATGCTATCTCTCTGCCTTGTTATGTCATGTGTCCATGCTATCTCTCTGCCTTGTTATGTCATGTGTATATGCTATCTCTCTGCCTTGTTATGTCATGTGTACATGCTATCTCTCTGCCATGTTATGTCGTGTGTCCATGCTATTCATGTGTTTGTCTCACTGCCCTTGTTATGTCGTGTGTCCATGCTATTCATGTGTTTGTCTCACTGCCTTGTTATGTCGTGGTCCATGCTATCTCTCTGCCTTGTTATGTCGTGTGTCCATGCTATCTCTCTGCCTTGTTATGTCGTGTGTCCATGCTATCTCTCTGCCTTGTTATGTCGTGTGTCCATGCTATCTCTCTGCCTTGTTATGTCGTGTGTCCATGCTATCTCTCTGCCTTGTTATGTCGTGTGTCCATGCTATCTCTCTGCCTTGTTATGTCGTGTGTCCATGCTATCTCTCTGCCTTGTTATGTCGTGTGTCCATGCTATCTCTCTGCCTTGTTATGTCGTGTGTCCATGCTATTCATGTGTTTGTCTCACTGCCTTGTTATGTCGTGTGTCCATGCTATTCATGTGTTTGTCTCTCTGCCTTGTTATGTCGTGTGTCCATGCTATCTCTCTGCCTTGTTATGTCGTGTGTCTATGCTATCTCACTGCCTTGTTATATCGTGTGTCCATGCTATCTCTCTGTCTTGTTATGTCGTGTGTCCATGCTATCTCTCTGTCTTGTTATGTCATGTGTCCATGCTATCTCACTGCCTTGTTATGTCGTGTGTCCATGCTATCTCTCTGCCTTGCATGGACGTATGTCCATGCTATCTCTCTGCCTTGTTATGTCGTGTGTCCATGCTATCCCTCTGCCTTGTTATGTCGTGTGTCCATGCTATCTCTCTGTCTTGTTATGTCGTGTGTCCATGCTATCTCTCTGTCTGTTATGTCATGTTGTCCATGCTATCTCACTGCCTTGTTATGTCGTGTGTCCATGCTATCTCACTGCCTTGTTATGTCGTGTGTCTATGCTATCTCACTGCCTTGTTATGTCGTGTGTCCATGCTATCTCTCTGCCTTGTTATGTCGTGTGTCCATGCTATTCATGTGTTTGTCTCACTGCCTTGTTATGTCGTGTGTCCATGCTATTCATGTGTGTCTCACTGCCTTAGTATGTCGTGTGTCAATAGCTATCTCTCTGCCTTGTTATGTCTGTGTCCATGCTATCTCTTGCCTTGTTATGTATGTGTCATGCTATCCCTTTTGGTTTTTTTGTCCCCTCGCCTTGTTATGTCTGTGTCCATGCCCTTCCCAGTATTGTCCTCTTCCTTGTTTTTGTCTGTGTCCATGCTATTTTCCGGTTTTTTGTTTCATGCTATCTCTTGCCTTTTATTCATGTGTTGTATCTCTCTGCCTGTTATGTCATGTGTACATGCTATCTCTTTGCCTTTTTATGTCTGTGTCATGCTATTCTCTGCCCTGTTATGTCATGTGTCCATGCTATCTCTCTGCCCTTTTTATGTCGTGTTTTTCCCTTTCCTTTTTTTCATGTGTTTTCTCCTGCCTTGTTATGTCATGTGTACATGCTATCTCTCTGCCTTGTTATGTCATGTGTCATGCTATCTCTCTGCCCCGTTATGTCATGTTTCCATGCTATCTCCTGCCTGTTATGTCATGTGTACATGCTATCTCTCTGCCTTGTTATGTCATGTGTCCATGCTATCTCTCTGCCTTGTTATGTCATGTGTACATGCTATCTCTCTGCCTTGTTATGTCATGTGTACATGCTATCTCTCTGCCTTGTTATGTCATGTGTACATGCTATCTCTCTGCCTTGTTATGTCATGTGTACATGCTATCTCTCTGCTGTTATGTCATGTTTCCATGCTATCTCATTGCCTGTTATGTCATGTGTACATGCTATCTCTCTGCCCTGTTATGTCATGTGTCCATGCTATCTCTCTGCCTTGTTATGTCATGTGTCCATGCTATCTCTCTGCCTTGTTATGTCATGTGTACATGCTATCTCTCTGCCTTGTTATGTCATGTGTACATGCTATCTCTCTGCCTTGTTATGTCATGTGTACATGCTATCTCTCTGCCTTGTTATGTCATGTTTCCATGCTATCTCTCTGCCTTGTTATGTCATGTGTCCATGCTATCTCTCTGCCTTGTTATGTCATGTGTACATGCTATCTCTCTGCCTTGTTATGTCATGTGTACCATGCTTCTCTCTGCCCTGTTATGTCATGTGTCATGCTATCTCTCTGCCTGTTATGTATGTGTCCATGCTATCTCTCTGCCTGTTATGTCATGTGTACATGCTATCTCTCTGCTTGTTATGTCATGTGTACATGCTATCTCTCTGCCCCGTTATGTCATGTGTCATGCTATTTCTTGTTTTTGTTCTCACCCCGCCTTTTATGTCTGTGTCATGCTATTTTCCCCCTTTTTTATGTCCTCACCCCGCCCTGTTATGTCTGTGTCCATGCTATTTTCCCATGTTTTTTGTTTTCTCTGCCTGTTATGTATGTGTCATGCTATCTCTCTGCCTGTTATGTCTGTGTCATGCTATTTTCGTTTTGTCTGTGCCATGTATCTCTTGCCCTGTTTTTCAGTGTATTATCCTCTGCCTTGTTATGTCGTGTGTCCATGCTATTTTTCCTTTTTATTTGTTTTTCCATTTTTGCCCTTTTTATGTATGTGTCATGCTATTTCCCCCCCCGGTTATTTGTCCCTCTGCCTTGTTTTGTCGTGTGTCCCATGCTATCCAGGTATTTGTCCCTCTGCCTTGTTATGTCGTGTGTCCATGCTATTCAGGTATTTGTCTCTCTGCCTTGTTATGTCGTGTGTCCATGCTATCTCTCTGCCTTGTTTATGTCGTGTGCCATGCTATCTCTCTGCCTTGTTAGGTCGTGTGTCCATGCTATCTGCTCTGCCTTGTTATGTCGTGTGTCCATGCTATTCATGTGTTTGTCTCACTGCATTTTATGTCGTGTGTCCATGCTATTCATGTGTTTGTCTCACTGCCTTGTTATGTCGTGTGTCCATGCTATCTCTCTGCCTTGTTATGTCGTGTGTCCATGCTATCTCTCTGCCTTGTTATGTCGTGCGTGTGTCCATGCTATCTCACTGCCTTGTTATGTCGTGGTGTCCATGCTATCTCTCTGCCTTGTTATGTCGTGTGTCCATGCTATCTCTCTGCCTTGTTATGTCATGTGTCCATGCTATCTCTCTGCCTTGTTATGGTCATGTGTATATGCTATCTCTCTGCCTTGTTATTCATGTGTACATGCTATCTCTCTGCCATGTTATGTCGTGTGTCCATGCTATTCATGTGTTTGTCTCACTGCCTTGTTATGTCGTGTGTCCATGCTATTCATGTGTTTGTCTCACTGCTTGTTATGTCGTGTGTCCATGCTATCTCTCTGCCTTGTTATGTCGTGTGTCCATGCTATCTCTCTGCCTTGTTATGTCGTGTGTCCATGCTATCTCTCTGCCTTGTTATGTCGTGTGTCCATGCTATCTCTCTGCCTTGTTTATGTCGTGTGTCCATGCCTATCTCTCTGCCTTGTTATGTCCGTGTGTCCATGCTATCTCTCTGCCTTGTTATGTCGTGTGTCCATGCTATCTCTCTGCCTTGTTATGTCGTGTGTCCATGCTATCTCTCTGCCTTGTTATGTCGTGTGTCATGCTATTCATGTGTTTGTCTCACTGCCTTGTTATGTCGTGTGTCCATCGCTATTCCATGTGTTAATGTTCTCTCTGCCTTGTTATGTCGTGTGTCCATGCTATCTCTCTGCCTTGTTATGTCGTGTGTCCTATGCTATCTCACTGCCTTGTTATATCGATGTGTCCATGCTATCTCTCTGCCTTGTTATGGTCGTGTGTCCATGCTATCTCTCTGTCCTTGTTATGTCATGTGTCCATGCTATCTCACTGCCTTGTTATGTCGTGTGTCCATGCTATCTCTTCTGCCTTGCATGTACGTATGTCCATGCTATCTCTCTGCCTTGTTATGTCATGTGTCCATGCTATCTCTCTGCCTTGTTATGTCGTGTGTCCATGCTATCTCTCTGCCTTGTTATGTCGTGTGTCCATGCTATCTCTCTGCCTTGTTATGTCATGTGTCCATGCTATCTCTACTGCCTTGTTATGTCGTGTGTCCATGCTATCTCACTGCCTTGTTATGTCATGTGTCCATGCTATCTCTCTGCTTGTTATGTCGTGTGTCCATGCTATCTCTCTGCCTTGTTATGTCATGTGTCCATACTATCTCACTACCTTGTTATGTCATTTTATCCATGCTATCTCACTGCCTTGTTATTTGGTTAACTAGTGTCCATGCTATCGTCTCTGCTTGTTATGTCGTGTGGTCCATGCTAATCTCAATGCCTTGTTATGTCGTGTGTCCATGCTATCTCTCTGCCTTGTTATGTCAGTGTGTCATGCTATCTCACTGCCTTGTTATGTCGTGTGTCCATGCTATCTCTCGCCTTGTTATGTCTGTGGTCCTGCTATCTCTCTGCCTTTGTTATGTCGTGTGCGATGCTATCTCTCTGCCTTGTTATGTCTGTGTCCATGCTATCTCACTGCCTTGTTATGTCATGTGTCCTGCTATCTCTCTGCCTGTTATGTCGTGTGTCCATGCTATCTCGTCTGCCTTGTATGTCGTGTGTCAATGCTATCTCTCTGCCTTGTTATGTCGTGTGTACATGCTATCTCTCTGCCTTGTTATGTCGTGTGTTCATGCTATCTCTCTGCCCTTGTTATGTCATGTGTCCATGCTATCTCTCTGCCTTGTTATGTCTGTGTCCATGCTATCTCTCTGCCTTGTTATGTCATGTTCATGCTATCTCTCTGCCTTGTTATGTCATGTGTCATGCTATCTCTCTGCCCCTTTTTGTCATGTGTCATGCTATCTCTCTGCCTGTTATGTCATGTGTCATGCTATCTCTCTGCCTTTTTATGTCATGTGTCCATGCTATCTCTTGCCCTTTTTATGTCTGTGTCATGCTATCTCTCTGCCTTGTTATGTCTGTGTCATGCTATCTCTCTGCCTTGTTATGTCATGTGTCATGCTATCTCTCTGCCTTGTTATGTCATGTGTCATGCTATCTCTCTGCCTGTTATGTAAAGTTTCCATGCTATCTCTTGCCTGTTATGTCTGTGTCATGCTATCTCTCTGCCTTGTTATGTCTGTGTCCCTGCTATCTCTCTGCCTTGTTATGTCATGTGTCATGCTATCTCTCTGCCTTGTTATGTCATGTGTCCATGCTATCTCATCTGCCTTGTTATGTCATGTTTCCATGCTATCTCATCTGCCTTGTTATGTCATGTGTCCATGCTATCTCTCTGCCTTGTTATGTCGTGTGTCCATGCTATCTCATTGCCTTGTTATGTCGTGTGTCCATGCTATCTCTCTGCCTTGTTATGTCGTGTGTCCATGCTATCTCTCTGCCTTGTTATGTCGTGTGTCCATGCTATCTCTCTGCCTTGTTATGTCGTGTGTCCATGCTATCTCACTGCCTTGTTATGTCATGTGTCCATGCTATCTCTCTGCCTTGTTATGTCGTGTGTCCATGCTATCTCTCTGCCTTGTTATGTCGTGTGTCCATGCTATCTCTCTGCCTTGTTATGTCGTGTGTCCATGCTATCTCTCTGCCTTGTTATGTCGTGTGTCCATGCTATCTCTCTGCCTTGTTATGTCATGTGTCCATGCTATCTCTCTGCCTTGTTATGTCAGTGTGTCCATGCTATCTCATCTGCCTTGTTATGTCATGTGTCCATGCTATCTCTCTGCCTTGTTATGTCGTGTGTCCATGCTATCTCTCTGCCTTGTTGTGTCGTGTGTCTATGCTATCTCACTGCCTTGTTATGTCGTTTGCCAATGCTATCTCTCTGCCTTGTTATGTCGTGTGTCCATGCTATTCATGTGTTTGTCTCACTGCCTTGTTATGTCGTGTGTCCATGCTATTTATGTGTTTGTCATCACTGCCTTGTTAGTCGTGTGTCCATACTATCTCTCTGCCTTGTTATGTCGTGTGTCCATGCTATCCAGGTATTTGTCCCTCAGCCTTGTTTATGTAATGCGTCCATGCTATCCAGGTATTTGTCCCTCATGCCTTGTTATGTCGTGTGTCCATGCTATCCAGGTATTTGTCCCTCAGCCTTGTTATGTACTGTGTCCATGCTATCCAGGTATTTGTCCCTCTGCCTTGTTTATGTCGGTGTGTCCATGCTATTCCAGGTATTTGTCCTCTCTGCCTTGTTATGTCGTGTGTCCTATTCAGGTATTTGTCTCTCTGCCTTGTTATGTCGTGTGTCCATGCTATCTCTCTGCCTTGTTATGTCGTGTGTCCATGCTATCTCTCTGCCTTGTTATGTCGTGTGTCCATGCTATTCATGTGTTGTCTCACTGCCTTGTTATGTCGTGTGTCCATGCTATCTCTCTGCCTTGTTATGTCGTGTGTCCATGCTATCTCTCTGCCTTGTTATGTCGTGTGTCCATGCTATCTCACTGCCTTGTTATGTCGTGTGTCCATGCTATCTCTCTGCCTTGTTATGTTGTGTGTCCATGCTATCTCTCTGCCTTGTTATGTCATGTGTCCATGCTATCTCTCTGCCTTGTTATGTCATGTGTATATGCTATCTCTCTGCCTTGTTATGTCATGTGTACATGCTATCTCTCTGCCTTGTTATGTCGTGTGTCCATGCTATTCATGTGTTTGTCTCACTTGCCTTGTTATGTCGTGTGTTCATGCTATTCATGTGTTTGTCTCTCACTGCCTTGTTATGTCGTGTGTCCATGCTATCTCTCTGCCTTGTTATGTCGTGTGTCCATGCTATCTCTCTGCCTTGTTATGTCGTGTGTCCATGCTATCTCTCTGCCTTGTTATGTCGTGTGTCCATGCTATCTCTCTGCCTTGTTATGTCGTGTGTCCATGCTATCTCTCTGCCTTGTTATGTCGTGTGTCATGCTATCTCTCTGCCTTGTTATGTCGTGTGTCCATGCTATCTCTCTGCCTTGTTATGTCGTGTGTCCATGCTATCTCTCTGCCTTGTTATGTCGTGTGTCCATGCTATCTCTCTGCCTTGTTATGTCGTGTGTCCATGCTATCTCTCTGCCTTGTTATGTCATGTGTCCATGCTATCTCTCTGCCTTGTTATGTCATGTGTACATGCTATCTCTCTGCCTTGTTATGTCATGTGTACATGCTATCTCTCTGCCTTGTTATGTCGTGTGTCCATGCTATTCATGTGTTTGTCTCACTGCCTTGTTATGTCGTGTGTCCATGCTATTCATGTGTTTGTCTCACTGCCTTGTTATGTCGTGTGTCCATGCTATTCATGTGTTTGTCTCACTGCCTTGTTATGTCGTGTGTCCATGCTATCTCTCTGCCTTGTTATGTCGTGTGTCCATGCTATCCAGGTATTTGTCCCTCAGCCTTGTTATGTAATGTGTCCATGCTATCCAGGTATTTGTCCCTCTGCCTTGTTATGTCGTGTGTCCATGCTATCCAGGTATTTGTCCCTCAGCCTTGTTATGTAATGTGTCGATGCTATCCAGGTATTTGTCCCTCTGCCTTGTTTTGTCGTGTGTCCATGCTATCCAGGTATTTGTCCCTCTGCCTTGTTATGTCGTGTGTCCATGCTATTCAGGTATTTGTCTCTCTGCCTTGTTATGGTCGTGTGTCCATGCTATCTCTCTGCCTTGTTATGTCGTGTGTCCATGCTATCTCTCTGCCTTGTTATGTCGTGTGTCCATGCTATCTCTCTGCCTTGTTATGTCGTGTGTCCATGCTATTCATGTGTTTGTCTCACTGCCTTGTTATGACGTGTGTCCATGCTATTCATGTGTTTGTCTCACTGCCTTGTTATGTCGTGTGTCCATGCTATCTCTCTGCCTTGTTATGTCGTGTGTCCATGCTATCTCACTGCCTTGTTATGTCGTGTGTCCATGCTATCTCTCTGCCTTGTTATGTCGTGTGTCCATGCTATCTCTCTGCCTTGTTATGTCATTTGTCCATGCTATCTCTCTGCCTTGTTATGTCATGTGTATATGCTATCTCTCTGCCTTGTTATGTCATGTGTACATGCTATCTCTTTGCCTTGTTATGTCGTGTGTCCATGCTATTCATGTGTTTGTCTCACTGCTTGTTATGTCGTGTGTCCATGCTATTCATGTGTTTGTCTCACTGCCTTGTTATGTCGTGTGTCCATGCTATCCTCTCTGCCTTGTTATGTCGTGTGTCCATGCTATCTCTCTGCCTTGTTATGTCGTGTGTCCATGCTATCTCTCTGCCTTGTTATGTCGTGTGTCCATGCTATCTCTCTGCCTTGTTATGTCGTGTGTCCATGCTATCTCTCTGCCTTGTTATGTCGTGTGTCCATGCTATCTCTCTGCCTTGTTATGTCGTGTGTCCATGCTATCTCTCTGCCTTGTTATGTCGTGTGTCCATGCTATCTCTCTGCCTTGTTATGTCATGTTGTCCATGCTATCTCTCTGCCTTGTTATGTCATTGTACATGCTATCTCTCGCTTGTTATGTCATGTGTACATGCTATCTCTCTGCCTTGTTATGTCGTGTGTCCATGCTATTCATGTGTTTGTCTCACTGCCTTGTTATGTCGTGTGTCCATGCTATTCATGTGTTTGTCTCTCTGCCTTGTTATGTCGTGTGTCCATGCTATCTCTCTGCCTTGTTATGTCGGGTGTCTATGCTATCTCACTGCCTTGTTATATCGTGTGTCCATGCTATCTCTCTGTCTTGTTATGTCGTGTGTCCATGCTATCTCTCTGTCTTGTTATGTCATGTGTTCATGCTATCTCACTGCCTTGTTATGTCGTGTGTCCATGCTATCTCTCTGCCTTGTTATGTCGTGTGTCCATGCTATCTCTCTGTCTTGTTATGTCGTGTGTCCATGCTATCTCTCTGTCTTGTTATGTCATGTGTCCATGCTATCTCACTGCCTTGTTATGTCGTGTGTCCATGCTATCTCACTGCCTTGTTATGTCGTGTGTCCATGCTATCTCACTGCCTTGTTATGTCGTGTGTCCATGCTATCTCTCTGTCTTGTTATGTCATGTGTCCATGCTATCTCTCTGCCTTGTTATGTCATGTGTCCATACTATCTCACTACCTTGTTATGTCATGTGTCCATGCTATCTCACTGCCTTGTTATGTAATGTGTCCATGCTATCTCTCTGCCTTGTTATGTCGTGTGTCCATGCTATCTCACTGCCTTGTTATGTCAGTGTATAAGAGACAGGTCCATGCTATCTCTCTGCCTTGTTATGTCGTGTGTCCATGCTATCTCACTGCCTTGTTATGTCGTGTGTCCATGCTATCTCTCTGCCTTGTTATGTCGTGTGTCCATGCTATTCATGTGTTTGTCTCACTGCCTTGTTATGTCGTGTGTCCATGCTATTCATGTGTTTGTCTCACTGCCTTGTTATGTCGTGTTTCCATACTATCTCTCTGCCTTGTTATGTCGTGTGTCCATGCTATCCAGGTATTTGTCCCTCAGCCTTGTTATGTAATGTGTCCATGCTATCCAGGTATTTGTCCCTCTGCCTTGTTTTGTCGTGTGTCCATGCTATCCAGGTATTTGTCCCTCTGCCTTGTTATGTCGTGTGTCCCATGCGATTCAGGTATTTGTCTCTCTGCTTGTTATGTCGTGTGTCCATGCTATCTCTCTGCCTTGTTATGTCGTGTGTCCATGCTATCTCTCTGCCTTGTTATGTCGTGTGTCCATGCTATCTCTCTGCCTTGTTATGTCGTGTGTCCATGCTATTCATGTGTTTGTCTCACTGCCTTGTTATGACGCGTGTGTCATGCTATTCATGTGTTTGTCTCACTGCCCTTGTTATGTCGTGTGTCCATGCTATCTCTCTGCCTTGTTATGTCGTGTGTCCATGCTATCTCACTGCCTTGTTATGTCGTGTGCCATGCTATCTCTCTGCCTTGTTAGGATCGTGTGTTCCATGCTATCTCTCTGCCTTGTTATGTCATTTGTCCATGCTATCTCTCTGCCTTGTTATGTCATGTGTATATGCTATCTCTCTGCCTTGTTATGTCATGTGTACATGCTATCTCTTTGCCTTGTTATGTCGTGTGTCCATGCTATTCATGTGTTTGTCTCACTGCCTTGTTATGTCGTGTGTCCATGCTATTCATGTGTTTGTCTCACTGCCTTGTTATGGTCGTGTGTCCATGCTATCTCTCTGCCTTGTTATGTCGTGTGTCCATGCTATCTCGCTGCCTTGTTATGTCGTGTGTCCATGCTATCTCTCTGCCTTGTTATGTCGTGTGTCCCATGCTATCTCTCTGCCTTGTTATGTCGTGTGTCCATGCTATCTCTCTGCCTTGTTATGTCTGTGTCCATGCTATCTCTCTGCCTTGTTATGTCGTGTGTCCATGCTATCTCTCAGCCTTGTTATTCGTGTGTCCATGCTATCTCTCTGCCTTGTTATGTCATGTGTCCATGCTATCTCTCTGCCTTGTTATGTCATGTGTACATGCTATCTCTCTGCCTTGTTATGTCATGTGTACATGCTATCTCTCTGCCTTGTTATGTCGTGTGTCCATGCTATTCATGTGTTTGTCTCACTGCCTTGTTATGTCGTGTGTCCATGCTATTCATGGTGTTTGTCCTCTCTGCCTTGTTATGTCGTGTGTCCATGCTATCTCTCTGCCTTGTTATGTCGTGTGTCTATGCTATCTCACTGCCTTGTTATATCGTGTGTCCATGCTATCTCTCTGTCTTGTTATGTCGTGTGTCCATGCTATCTCTCTGTCTTGTTATGTCATGTGTTCATGCTATCTCACTGCCTTGTTATGTCGTGTGTCCATGCTATCTCTCTGCCTTGTTATGTCATGTGTCATGCTATCTTTGCCCCCGTTTGTTTGTAAAGTTTCCTGCCTTTTTTTCATTTTAAATTTCTCTCTGCCCCTTTTTTTGTCTGTTCCCTTTCCTTTTTGTTTTGTTCCCCTTTTTACTTGCTTTTTTTCTGTTTATGTTTTTCTCTCTGCCTTGTTATGTCTGTGTACATGCATCTCTCTGCCTTTTTATGTCATGTGTCATGCTATCTCTCTGCCTTTTTATGTATGTTCCCTGCTATCTCTTGCCTTGTTATGTCATTTTACTGCTATTCTTGGTTTTTTTTTTGCATGTTCCTCTTCCCTGCCCCCTTTATGTTTTTTTTCTCTCTGCCTTGTTATGTCATGGTCCCTGCTATCTCTCTGCCTTGTTATGTCATGTGTACATGCTATCTCTCTGCCCTTTTTATGTTGTGTCATGCTATCTCTCTGCCTTTTTATGTCATGTTCCCTGCTATCTCCTGCCCTTTTTTTGTCATGTTCCTGCTATTCTTCCTTTTTATTCATGTGTCCAGCTATCTCTCTGCCTTGTTATGTCTGTGTCATGCTATCTCTTGCCTTGTTATGTCATGTTCATGCTATTCCTTTTTGTTTGTCTTGCTGTATTCTTGCCTGTTTTTCATGTGTTTTCTCCTTTCCCTGTTATGTCATGTTCCCTGCTATCTCCTGCCTTTTTATGTCTGTGTCCATGCTATCTCTCTGCCTTGTTATGTCTGTGTCCCTGCTATCTCTCTGCCTTGTTATGTCATGTTCATGCTATCTCTCTGCCTTGTTATGTCTGTGTCATGCTATCTCTCTGCCTTGTTATGTCATGTGTACATGCTATCTCTCTGCCTTGTTATGTCATGTTCCCTGCTATCTTCTGCCCTTTTTTATGTCATGTGTCCATGCTATCTCTCTGCCTTTTATGTCATGTGTCATGCTATCTCTCTGCCTTGTTATGTCATGTGTACTGCTATCTCTCTGCCTTTTTATTCATGTGTCATGCATCTCTCTGCCTTGTTATGTCAGTGTGTCCATGCTATTCATGTGTTTGTCCTCACTGCCTTGTTATGTCGTGTGTCCATGCTATTCATGTGTTTGTCTCTCTCTGCCTTGTTATGTCGTGTGTCCATGCTATCTCTCTGCCTTGTTATGTCATGTGTACTATGCTATCTCACTGCCTTGTTATATCGTGTGTCCATGCTATCTCTCTGTCCTTGTTATGTCGTGTGTCCATGCTATCTCTCTGTCTTGTTATGTCATGTGTTCATGCTATCTCTCTGCCTTGTTATGTCGTGTGTCCATGCTATCTCTCTGCCTTGTTATGTCGTGTGTCCATGCTATCTCTCTGCCTTGTTATGTCGTGTGTCCATGCTATCTCTCTGCCTTGTTATGTCATTGTGTACATGCTATCTCTCTGTCCTTGTTATGTCAGTGTGTACATGCTATCTCTCTGCCTCTGTTATGTCATGTGTCCATGCTATCTCATCTGCCTTGTTATGTCAGTGTGTACATGCTATCTCTACTGCCTTGTTATGTCGATGTGTCCATGCTAATCTCTCTGCCTCGTTATGTCATGTGTACATGCTATCTCTCTGCCTTGTTATGTCATGTGTACATGCTATCTCTCTGCCTTAGTTATGTCATGTGTACATGCTATCTCGCTGCCTTGTTATGTCATGTGTACATGCTATCTCTCTGCCTGTTATGTCATGTGTTCCATGCTATCTCCTGCGTCGTTATGTCATGTGTACCATGCTATCTCCTGCCTTGTTATGTCATGTGTCCATGCTATCTCTCTGCCTTGTATGTCATGTGTACATGCTATCTCTCTGCCTTGTTAGGTCATGTGTACATGCTATCTCTCTGGCCTTGTTATGTCATGTGTACATGCTATCTCTCTGCCTTGTTATGTCATGTGTACATGCTATCTCTCTGCCTTGTTATGTGTCATGTGTACATGCTATCTCTGCCTTTTATGTCATGTGTACATGCTATCTCTCTGCCTTGTTATGTCATGTGTCCATGCTATCTCTGCCCTGTTATGTCATGTGTACATGCTAGCTTCCTGCTTGGTTATGTCATGTTACATGCTATCTCTCTTCCTGTTATGTCATGTTTACATGCTTATCTCTCTGCCCTGTGTTATTGTCATGTGTACATGCTATCTCTCTGCCCTCGTTATGTCATGTTTCCATGCTATCTCTACTTGCCTTGTTCTGTCATGATGTCCATGCTATCTCTCCTGCCCTTGTTTATGTCATGTGTCCATGCTATCTCTCTGCCCTTGTTCTATGTCATGTGTACATGCTATCTCTCTCTGCCTGTTATGTCATGTGTACATGCTATCTCTCTGCCTGTTATGTCATGTGTACATGCTATCTCTCTGCCCTGTTATGTCATGTGTACATGCTATCTCTCTGCCCTGTTATGTCATGTGTACAGCTATCTCTCTGCCCTGTTATGTATGTGTCCATGCTATCTCTCTGCCCTGTTATGTCATGTGTACATGCTATCTCTCTGCCTGTTATGTCATGTGTACATGCTATCTCTCTGCCTGTTATGTCATGTGTCCATGCTATCTCTCTGCCCTGTTATGTCATGTGTCCATGCTATCTCTCTGCCCTGTTATGTCATGTGTCCATGCTATCTCTCTGCCTTGTTATGTCATGTGTACATGCTATCTCTCTGCCTTGTTATGTCATGTGTACATGCTATCTCTCTGCCTTGTTATGTCATGTGTACATGCTATCTCTCTGCCCTGTTATGTCATGTGTACATGCTATCTCTCTGCCCTGTTATGTCATGTGTACATGCTATCTCTCTGCCTTGTTATGTCATGTGTACATGCTATCTCTCTGCCTTGTTATGTCATGTGTACATGCTATCTCTCTGCCCTGTTATGTCATGTGTCCATGCTATCTCTCTGCCCTGTTATGTCATGTGTACATGCTATCTCTCTGCCCTGTTATGTCATGTGTACATGCTATCTCTCTGCCCTGTTATGTCATGTGTCCATGCTATCTCTCTGCCCTGTTATGTCATGTGTACATGCTATCTCTCTGCCTTGTTATGTCATGTGTACATGCTATCTCTCTGCCTTGTTATGTCATGTGTACATGCTATCTCTCTGCCTTGTTATGTCGTGTGTCCATGCTATCGATTAACGAAAACAGCGGAAGATGATGATGGTGATGATGAACTATAAATAACTAAAGTACGCAAACAATCTGTACCTGTAACATTTAACCTTGTAGACGTATGAACAAGGTCGCCATCTTTCAGGTAGATCACACAGGTGTACTTCCCTGAGTCGCTTTCTTCTACAGACTTAATAATTAACTTATGCTGGTTATTGGCTTCGTCAGAAGAAGCCACATACTTGGCTTCTTTGGGAATCTGAAACCAAACAAACAAATAAACACCATCTATCACCTAGATAATCTTATGCAAAAATAATACTCAAAACAATAGGTATCTATTGTTTCTTTTTTTTTTCTTTTTTAAAGCTAGATGTCCTTCACAGGACGTCGCGATCAATTCGGCATTTATTAGCTGTTATCGTTTGTGACATGGACTTGGACATACAGAAAAACCAATGCCAAGTCCTACAAGAAACAAATGAAAACTGTAAACTTATTAGAGAAATTAGACGTAGACAGTCACAATTTGTTGGACACATTAGGAAAAGAAATAAATTTGAGAATTTGGTGACAACTGGCAAGACTGTGGAGAAAAGAAGGGGAAGGCAGAAAATAAATATATGGATGGCTTGAACACATGGCATGGCGGAGACAAGAACATAGAGCTGATCCACGACTGTGGTGATCGCGTGAGATGGTGAAAGATGAGTGCCTACGCTTATCGACATGGCACGTGGTGATGATGACTCTTTGTGATTTTCCAGACAAATTTTACGGTCAATAGTGTGCCATTGCTTTCTGAACGCAGGATACTAGCAGTTAGTTAGTTGAAAAATCAACGCAAGGCGATCTATTTCCAAATCACCTGCGGGGACTTGTAACCCGCCGGTATGCCAGGATTGTGATCAGCATTCGCGAGCCCTCAGCGACACACGCCGAGACCGCGGCCGAGGCTGAGAAGATGCTTTTAAAAAAAAAAAAATAAAACAGTCTGTTAAATATAAGTGTGAGTTTAATCTCTGCAGGTCTGCCTGAAGGCAAGGGTTCAATGTTAGCTGGCGGCGATGGGAAAGAAGGTAGCTTTGCGGTGATTTAGATAGTATGAGGCGTCGACTGTTTAAAAAGTAATAGCAAACTACTGAATCTTAAATTCCCTAGTAATTCACAAACAGCCAATAAGTGATCGGGTTGATTGTAATGTCATGTAAAAGAACTAGCGTCTCCCTGGCCTAGGTATTAACGTCTTTCTCCGTAATTCCCGTATATTCTCGTGAGTAACGTAATTTGCTTTATGCTGATACTGAAATAATAATGATACCGATGTTAATATGTAATACAATCAGATAATCAGTATTACAATAATTGTTGTCTATTGCTTTTGTTATTTTTGCGAGCGAATGAAAAATAAATATACGTACTTCTGTACCATCCAATTCCCACTTGACGCCCAGGACATCCGAGGAAGTCAGCTGACACACCAGCTCAACAACTTCTCCCTGCTTGGCACTGGTGCTTCCAGGGAGAGGGTGTTTGAAGGCAGGTTTCTCAGTCACTTCCAGCAACTCACGTGTCTCTTGTCTAGGACGGACAGACAATAGAATAACGTGTTTAACAGACCTGTAATATGGTTTCCCTTGACGTACCTCAATAATGACAGTCTGAATGGGTAATATAAACGTTCTGAAAGAGGCTAAGACACACAGAGAGTTTATCATAAACTTCACAAGCCATTCGTAATTCTTGAAACATTTGACAAGTGAAACATCGTAATATATGACGTTTGAAAAGATTTATGGAGATGAGAGAGGGAGAGAGAGAGAGAAAGAGAGAGAGAGAGAGAGAGAGAGAGAGAGAGAGAGAGATAGAGAGAGAGAAAGAGAGAGAGAGAGGATACGACGAACTAAAAAAGAAACGAACTATATATCTAAATGGTCACAAATGGGCACGCAGGCCTGTATTACATTCGGCCCTTCCAGTCACTCATCCTTCACACACTAGTTATCTATCATGAATGTTAAATTTACAACAAAAACCATTGTTATATGAAGAGAGAGAGAGAGAGAGAGAGAGAGAGAGAGAGAGAGAGAGAGAGAGAGAGAGAGAGAGAGAGAGAGAGAGAGAGGGTTAGGGATTACATTTGATAATTTTGATTTTAGTTTTATTTCTCCAGATACTTTGTGTATAAAGTAGATATCAAATCTCAAAATCAAGATATCATTTAATCACCTGGCAGGCTGTTCCTTAACTGTGCTGTCTGCTGGTGGCCTCAGTTCTTTCCCATCAATAAGTGAATTACATCTTATTTCAGGAACATCTGTAATGAGAACATGCAGCTTTAATCATAATCAAAAACAGTTTTCATGTTCAGATAAAAAGAACCAAATTAAAGGTGTTCAAGGAATATACTCGTATATTATGTGTGATCGCTATCACATTACAAAGATGATTGCCATATTTCAGTAAGTAACTGCAAGTTTACATTACAATTTCCCAAACAAACTCACATTAACTTAGCATCTCTGCTGGAACATCTCATCGATAGGCTTAATATAAGCTCATTAAATTACACTGTCTTATGTTACATTGTAGAAAGTTATGTATTGTTTCAAGACCACTAAAGGCTGAGATCTGTGGAGAGACATGAACACCCACGACAGCTGGCAGGGCGCATGATGATAATGATTTATTTTTATTAGAGTTCTACGTCGCCGCGAGTTTAATGCGCTTAGACTTCCGGTGCGATGACCGCTGGATAGCCGCCTCATCCCCTTCATCGGTCAGTTGAACTTCAACGTTGACTTGTCATTCAGAAAGTAATGGCAAACTGCTGAAAGTAAAACTGTCCCTTGCTTCAACCTGGGATTAGGGTTGATCGCAACATCTTGCAAAGAACATGCAACACTTTTATGTATTTTAGCGAGAGCCTCGGTGGCTGAGTGGCTAGCACCATTGCCTTCCTGACCGGTAGTCCCAGGGCTCTCACCTGGGCTCTCAGGTTGACCTAGCATAAAGTGGGAACCTGAAAATGTTCAAGAAGTAAAGACGACATACGTGATACTGACGACATTTCTCATCTATTGAACATATGGACCTGCCGCCAACCACGACAGGCCTTAAGGCATTAAAAAAGGGTCCTCTGCGTTTATTTCCACTTTTTATGTATATTTACAACACACATAACAATTTTAATTTCAGTGCATATCCTACATTATCTCTACTACACGAAACAATGAGTAAGTCCTACACGAAGCAAGTGAAAGCTGTAAATTAATTACATAAATTAGACGTAGACAATCACAATATTGTGGACATATTATAAGGAGAAATAAGCTAGAGAACTTGGTAACAACTGGTATGGTTAAGGGGCATCTAACAAGGGGATTCGTTGGCCACGTGATATAGTCGAGACAAGATCACCGAGCTGTTCCACGACTCTGATGATGATGATCCTACATTATTGCCTACTCAGAACTATGGTTTTCTAAAATTGTATTTATTTTTAAAAATACTCAAAAATAGATAGCACGTTTGAAACAACAGTGTAAGGGATAATAGAATAAAAATGATGCTGATGAAATAATCTGAGCAAACAAAACGAAAGAAGAGAATATAAGTGGAAAAATAAGTTTACCAGAAACTGCCAAGAAAGCCCCAGATGACTTTGTGCCAGTCACATTGCTTGCGTTGCATATGTACTCCCCAGCATCTGAACCGCGCACATCTTTGATCCTGAGTGTATGCTTGCTACCTGCAGTGGTTATCTTCACTCGGTCACTGACGCCTAGCATCTGACCATCCTTGAACCTAGAGAATAATGTTGCTGTAAGCTTTACCTCTCTAAGAGTGATCAATGCTAAGGGGAACAGACAGAACATCATGTTTTGATTGATCAATGCTATGAAGAACAGATATAACATCATGCTAAGAATGGTCGATGGTATGGAGAACAGACAGAACATCATGTTTAGAGTGACCACTTGTAATACATTTTTTTCACAAGCCGTAACGTTGCTGTAAATATTATCCGTCCAACAATCAAGGTTTACACCGCATTGGCGTTGGTTTGTTCCATACTTCTATAATCCTAAATTTACAAGGACAGACTCATGGTCCACGGGAAAGCCAAAAATTGGAGCGGAAAAAGCTGAGATAAAAATAGCAACAACCGGACTCATGGCCTCATTGAACAAACCACAACTCGTCATCACGGACCAGAAGAAAGGCCGACTGTAGCCTGCGGAAAATGGTAGCTTCGCAACTCGCTACAAACACGTTAGAAAATTAAAGTCTAGAGATAAAGAAGGACCAGAAAACCAGTAACCAGTTTATTGGGAAAATGAACCAAATCGAGAGCCTGACTTCTTGGTGTTTACGTGTGTTGTGAAGCCATTCTATTCGAATTAGGTAAACAATGTTTTAATTTATATTATTTTAAGAAGTGAGCCTTTTTCCCCAATAAAGAAGGATTGGTAAGTCAATGTGTTGTACACCACGTGATTAGTTCTTAAGAAATTAATTTAGTAGAAACTAAATAAAATATTCAGTTATCATAGTTATAGATAAACTGTACATTAGGACAACCCAGTGAGTTTCCTTTTCTTCTAGTAAACACCGTATTTAATGTGTAAACATTAGACCTAGGTTGTTCATTGTTTTCTTAAATAGTTAAACTCAATCAGCAGTGATTTAGAAGTTGGTGAGTAAGTTAAGATTTAGGAAGCTAAGAACACGTAGTTCACTAAGAAGTAACTATTTTACATGTGCCAACACTGGTAAGAGAAATCAGTGTAATATGTAACAGGAAAGTACATGAGCACATGAGATGTAAATAAATTTCTATATGTATCATAAATTTGTGTGGTGGGTAAAGCACCCATGTGGTGAGGCAATGTATTTTCATTATTGTTAAACATGAGGAATCATCATTTGTGACTCTCATAATTATGCCTAATGATCACATAATTCTATGTAATTGATGGAAGCATGCCTGTGGTGATTCATGGGTGATTTAATTATTGTTAAACAGGTGTGAAAGTATCATTTGTGAACCACATCAGTAATGACTAAGCAGCATCCAGGAAAATATTATGATTTCTGACGAAGGATGATGGAGTGATTTAGATTCCAGTGTGATATCATTGTAGTTGATTCTG
This sequence comes from Cepaea nemoralis, assembly GCA_014155875.1. NCBI lineage: Eukaryota > Metazoa > Mollusca > Gastropoda > Stylommatophora > Helicidae > Cepaea > Cepaea nemoralis. Next base: position 692,810 of record JACEFZ010013361.1, read on the forward strand.
TGAATTTATTCTGTGTAAAGCACATACATATGCTTAGTTGTCATCTATACAGATATGATTGTGTCTGAAGAATGATGAGATTTCATTGTGTCAATGGTGTTAACATTTAAAGTTATCATTGGGAAATCACATAAGTATAATTACTTATCTTAATGCACATATGAATATCATGTCTGATGAATGAGTGAAATGATCACCCATGCACATATGAATATCATGTCTGATGAATGAGGAGTATGAGTGAAGAGAAGTACATGCTAAGAGAGAGAGAGAGAGAGAGATATAGAGAGAGAGAGAGAGAGAGAGAGAGAGAGAGAGAGATAGAGAGTATAAGCTAACTATCAATCTCATGATAGAAGGCAACTTTGATGTATAATATCATGTCTATCACAAGAGAACATGTTCGGCATAACCCAAACACTAATTAATAATTTTGTGCACTCCGACGCATGACACCACTTTGTATTTCATATCATTCATGGTACCATTATCTCGGTTTGTGCCCTAAGCACGATACAACCCATATTACATAACGCGTACTATAAGCATCTGGTTTTATATCTGAAGCAAGACACCACTTTGTATTTCATGTAACTTCTGTTACAACATATGATCTAGTGTCCTGATGATTGTAATGAACACGATGATTGTAATGATAATGTTGATGATGAGAATGACATAATGAGAATGATGATGATGATTGTAATAACAATGATGATGACGATAATGAGAATGATGATAATAAATGAAGTACCAGCATCGTACAGACACAGTGAAGAGGGGGGAATATACTCGCCTTAAAACGTTTGATTGGAAAAGAATTCATCTGAATACTATACAAGAATTGAAACCATGATGTACTTACACTGTTTATAAGCAACTACTCATTGCAATATGGAATGATTTCTAAAATCCTTAATGTATGAGACCATTTTTCTTTAATGGATTGAGATGTGGATAAAATAACTAGGTACAGAAGAGGATGGTCAACATAATTGTCAAATTCTAAATCAATCAATGTATTACTTAACCTGGAGACCTGAGGATAGGCATAGGTGAAGATGAAACTACACATCTGCTAGTTTAAACCTTGAACACCTGATAGTGGAAGATTGAATGGAGAGCATATAATTATGTTGGTGATAACTAGCTGAGAACACCAAGAATATCTTTCTCCTATGTTTATTTTCTCTAGGAACAAGATTCATTTTATTGATTTGACTTGATATGTTCTTAGGAGTTTAAGGATTTCATTTCTAATGTCATATTAAGGATGTGATTAGATGTATGTTGATTGCTGAAATTTCAGGGAATGTCTAGATCCAGCTAGATCCAGATCTTAATAGGTTGAATGCAGCACTTTGTGAATGCAGCACTTTGTGAATGTAGCACCTTGTTGAGTGAGCACCTGGTTGAGTGATGTCCTTGATAGAGTAGTGTAGAAACCTAAAAGATTTTCCTCTGCAAAGGACAGGTCTCAAAATTTACTTAGTCTATGTAGAGAATTAGAAAACTAGAGCCAATATTCTGCTCAGACCTGGAACAGATCAACACCAAAACACACCAAAAAAAAAAAAAAATAACGTAGTCATTGAGTGATTACCACAAGGGATCCACAAATCTAGAAGTGGAGAGACAGGATTGTATCCAGTTCTTTTTTTTTCCCTTCAGATTACACACATGCCAGTAGATGAGGAGCAGAACATGTGATTGAAAGACAGATATATATCTGGTGATATAAATATTATATTTGGCACATCAATGATGGACAGTTATAAATATATGTAGATGACATTGTTGTATTGAATGGGATTGTACTTTTTATGTACTGTTCAACAACCCAGTTTATGTTTATTAAATCATAAAATTGAGATCAAGTCATCTATTGAGTGTATTTTTTTACTTGTCATAGTCAATTAGTTTATTCAAGACAACCCTAGATAAAATTAGGTTAACTGAGAGAGAAGAGGCAAGGAACCACCAAAAGGATTTTGGGGTAATAAGGGGGAAAACAACTTTTAAATATTTTCTCAGAGATATTCCTTGGCTTTCTGAGACGCTATTTATGGACTCATTCAACTGAGCCATTAAAGGTTAACATAATTAAACGGGCATGATCACATTGAGAAAGAGCAACTTAGTATCCTTTCTCTCTTTGGGGTTGAGCCATCAATCCATACATCCGACACCACTGCTGTAGAGAACAGACAGAACATCATGCCAGCAAGCGAGTACAGAAACCCAGACCCTCATGCCAGCAAGCACATCTTCCAGTATAAGGCATCACTAAGAAGAACCTCTGCAGGACGTTGCTTTCATCACGGACCACAAAAAGGATTTCTGATACTTTGACAGTCCACCTACCTCAAACATTTTCATGCACAAAGATTATTCAAAGTTCTGGGCTGGTAGACCCTAGCCTTGTCTTCCAGGAATCATCCCTGCCATATTATTCTTCCCCAACCACCGGGGTATTTAATACGGCCAACATATTTGAGTTTTCAAGACATGATACTCTTAATGGTTCGGCCATATAACTAGGCTACCAACTACCATTATGGCACAACTAGCAATGACGTACAGACCAAATGAAGACAGAAGGAGAGGCCGACCACGTAAACGATGGACATATGGAATAATCGAGTCCATGGGAATCTTCATACTGAAACCCTTACACGGACATTCTCCCGCTGTTTATGCTTCACCTTCGACACCGCAAGGTACCAGAGGAATGGGACGGAGCGCTTATGGGAATGTCCCGAATGCTGTGATGTCGGTTCCTAGATCAATCAATCAATCAATCAATCAATCAATCAATCAATGGGATGAGATGAGATGATGTTTATGAGCCAGCTGTCTTCGATGGTCAGATCTGTTAGAATGTGAGTATATTTCTTCTTCTTGCGTCACGATATTATAAGAATTAATCTGTAACAATTTATTTAAAATTTATTTTACACTAATTTGTTTTCTCTTGTTGTGCAATAGAATCTCAGTAGTGTTTAACATACGAATTGCTATTGTCACTCTACGTCTGATATTGTTATTAATTATAGAGCCAAGATATTAAAAGTTTGTGACGTTTTCTATTTCTTCATTGTCGAAATGGTTTTTGCAGTTGTGTATATGGACAGTGTCAATCAACTATAGTCTAATGGTTGTCCCAGAAGAGTGTGTAGTGTGCTTATACACTAAGATATTGGTCTGGGTTGAATCTCCAACAGTTGAAGAAAATTTTTTTGTCCAGCACAAAATGAGCACTGGTTAATTTTATGATTTTCCTTTAAAGGAAAGGAAGCGATGAGTAAATTGATCAATCCGTTCACTAATTATTGAAAAAACCACACAGTTTGTAAGCTAGTTCATTAATTACTGAAACAACCACATTTTGTAAGCCAATTCACTAATTATTGAAAAAACCACATAGTTTGTAAGCTAGTTCACTAATTACTGAAACAAACCAAGTTTGTAAGCCAATTCATTAATTATTGAAATAATCACAGTTTGTAAGCCAGTTAACTAACTATTGAAACAACCACAGTTTGTATGCCAATTCACAAATTGTTGGTCAATACAATTTATATGGATCTGTGGTTAAGGGATTACGGACGCAATTCGTATTCCCGCCTACCGCATTCGAAACACAGCAATGCTGGCGGCTTCGGCAGCAGACAGCCTTGCGTTGGTTTCCGTACAATGGTATGTGTGCCGGTCGTTCAGAGAGCAATGGCAAACTACTGAACGTAAATATGCCAAGAAATTACAATAAGTCAAACAATGCTATCGTTGACTATGACGCCCTGTAGAGGATATGCAACTATGTTTAAACAGTTTATAGCAGCAACCTCACCATTTTATCTCAGGCTCGGACCCTCCTGCTGTGGTACATTCAAAGACTACATCACTTCCAGCCTGTTGCTCCAAGTTGTGGAGATCTCTCGTGAAGCTGATGTGCTCTGTGGTCTTTTCATCTTGGTCTGTGGAGGTGTATGAATATTATTAGAAGCATGTATATATGGAATTGTAGAATATTATAAATGCACATTTTTGACATTTTTATTAACGCATCAGCTTTACAAATTGCTCATAATAGTGTATATTACTGTTTGTCCAATAAAAGATAGAATCAGCTAACCAACCAACGATTCGACCAATCAACCAGACAATCAACAAACTAAATAACCAACAAGCAATCACAGAACCAGCCAGCCAACCAACTAACCAGTCAACTAACTAATCGACCAAACAACCAAGCAACATATCAACCCTCAATAAAACAAGCAGTCAATCATTAGATTGACCACATACAAAAAATAAAAACAACTAGTAAACCAACCAATAATCAGTCAACGAAACAACGAAGCAAACCAAACAACCAATCAATTAAATAACCTGCCAATGTAATTAATCAATCAATCAGCTGACCAATCAACAAAGATACCAACAAATCAACCAGCCAACCAATTAAGCAAGCGAGAAATCAACAAACCAACATATAATGTTGAACGTAGTAAGGAGTGCTATGTCTGAACTCATACAGCAAACATTGGATTATAGAATGCATTCATCATGTGACGTGCCGATAATGTAGACGGTCATGTTTCGCCATCTCACGCGATCATCAGAGTTGTGGATCAGCTCAGTGTTCTTGTCTCGAACATGCCACGTAGCCAAGACATCCAGATATTTACTTATCTGCTTTCCCCTTATTTTCTTCCCCATCGATCTTGCCAGTTGTCACAAAGTTCTCCAGTTTATTTCTCATAACGTGTCCAAAAAACTGTGACTGCCTACGTCTAATTTCTCAAATCAGTTTACAGTTTTCATTTGTTTCTTGTAGAATTTGGTCATTCATTTTTCTGTCTGTCCATGGCATTTTTTTGCATTTTCCTCAGAAACCACATTTCTCCAGCCTTCAGATGTTTTTCAGCTTGTCTGCTCATTGTCCACGCTTCACTTCCATACACAAGTACACTTTCCTTGTTTCTCGTTGCAAATGACCTCCTTTTATTGGTCAGTATGTTTTGAATCTTGCAAAAGGCTAACTTCGCCATGGCGATTCTTGTTCTAACCTCTTCAAGGCATCTCCCATCAGATGTCATGACTGTTCCGAGATAATTGTACAGATTCACTTGTTTAAAAATATTTCCATTTACTTGTATATTGCATTGGAGTATTTCATTCTTTCTAGTGACGACCATAATCTGTGTCTTCTTACAATTTAATTGTAAACCAATTGTAATCCAATTGTAATTGTTGTAGAATAGCCACCCAAACAAGATACGTGCAAGTTTGGCTTTCCAGATTAGACCGGCTGGTGCCTCATGGAAGAATTACACTCTTAGCATGCACAACCTTAAGCACTAATTGTACTTATGCAAGAGCAATGTCATGCGATCTACAAAACCAGGTACATATGAACTCAAGTAAAATTGGATAAACCAATGAAAATTTGCAGCAGTGGTTCACACGTTTAGTGCAGGAAATTGAAGAGATTAGTTAGTTAGTTAAGTTAGTTAGTTAGTTAGTTAGTTATCTGTTGGCTTATCATCTTTGCACTCCGGACATGTCCATAGGTGCTCAGATCCTCCTCCAAGTTATCATTAGAGTCCGGCGACTAATAGTACCAGTTCTGTGCTGGTTGCCGAGGCCCTCACTCTCCCGATATGCCTCTCGTGTCTGTCGTGGCAATTCTTACTCCCCAGTCTCTCATTCTGGACACGGCGTGAATGCCTTCCACTCTCGACATTGTTTTAAGTAAACGACCCATGTTCTGGCCATCTGTAGGGAATACAGAGCCAGCAAGTTTATCAGCTCGTTCACTTCCCTCAACTACTGTTTGTCCCTGAACTAAGATAAAGATACAAACAGCAGACCTCCGCAGCTATTCAAATTGAAGAGATTACTTAATGCTATGAACACGTTTCTGTTGACATCATTTTTATGTTTATTATTTCCGATTTCAGTTTTTTTTTCCAGATGCTTGCTTGCTTGCTTGTGTTCGTTGGCTTGAGCTCCAACGCGAAGTCCTGTATGTCGGATGAAGGACATCCTGTTGTCCAACATCAGTGTGATGTCATACAGGACCTGAGTTTTGCGTGAGTATCCGTTGTCCCATGTCTGGCTTATTGGTGTGCAGACTGGTGGTTCCTCGCCATACAGGCAGACACTCTCCGACTTCGGAGGAATCGGCGATCCTATTGACTTCAGCCAGGACCCCGAAGGGACCTGTTGCCCAGGACGCTCGGCGAGGACGCGTTAATAGGTCTTTGCCAGTATATAACCGGGCCCTGCTGCCTTGGAAACACCTCTGCGTCCCTTCAACAAGTGAATAGGCACAATTATCTCGGAACAGTAATAACATCTGATTGGAGATGCATTGAAGAGCTTAGAACAAGAATCGCCATGGCAAAAGTAGCCTTTAGCAAGATGAAAAACAAACTGACCAATAAAAAGATGTCAATTGAAACGAGAAAAAGAGTGTTGAGATGCTACATAGAACCTGTACTCTTATATGGATGTGAAGCTTGGACAATGAGCAGTCAGGCTGAAAAACATCTGATGGCTGTAGAAATGTGTTTTCTGAGGAAAATGCAAAGAATACCATGGACAGCCAGAAAGACAAATGAACAAGTTCTTCAAGAAACAAATGAAGATCGTAAACTGATTAGAGACATTAGACGTAGACAGTCACAAATTGTTGGGCATGTTATGAGAAGAAATGATCTGGAGAACAACTTGGTGACAACTGGTAAGATCGAGGGGAACAGACCAAGGGGAAGACCTAGAAGCAAGTACCTGGATGGCTTGGCCTTGTGGCATGGTCGAGACAGAAACACGGATCTGATCCACGAGTCTGGTGATCGAGTGAGATGGCAGAACATGACCGCCCACGCTTACCGGCATGGCACATGATGGATGGATGATACGAACGACTCATGATGTAATGTTCTTTAGGTGATATGTACAATAAAGTTAACTATGTTCATTTGACCTAGTTGCACGGGCCGCAACATGACTCCTGGTGGGCAGCAGGCGGCCAGGTGTTGGCCACCCCTGGTCTAATGTGTCCTAGAATTCTTACATCTACGGATGCAGAGAATAATAAACGATCATTTCAGTGCGAACTTTGTGACATCTGCACTCCTATATGTAAAGAAACCAGCCAAGCAGAGACAGCAAGAATACCGCATGACGAGAACACAGAAGAAGAACCGTCTGCAAATCTAACCATTAGAGAACTCCTGTTTGCGGACGACCAAGCACTAATAGCGAAATCAGAAGCTGAATTACAAGACCACATGAATAGTCTAGATGAAAAGTGTAGGGAACATAACATGACTTTATGCTACCAATGCCAAACCTGGACAATGACAGAAAAAGAGGAAAGAAAAATCACAACAGAAATGAGGTTCCTGAGAAGAATACTCAACGTTTCAAGAAGAGATAAGATCAGAAATGAAGAAATTAGGATTAAAGTGGGGGTTAAAGCAGCACTAGATTTTATTAGAAAGCAGCAAGTCAAATGGTTTGGCCATGCAAGTAGGTTACTAGTCAACAGCATACCATAACAAGCAATGATGTACAGACCAGATGGAAACAGGAAGAGGCCGACCACGTAAACGTTGGACGGAGGGAATAGCAGTCTATGGGAATATCGATATATGAAGTTCATAATCGGGTACTCTCACAATGTTTATACTTCACCTCGACACCGCAAGGTATAAGAGGAACATGATGAGATGAGATGAGATGATGAGCACTCCTATAATATTCTTCAACAAGTAAATAGATACAATTATCTCGGAACAGTAATAACATCGGATGGGAGATGCATTGGCTGGCTCGGCAGAACTTGGTGGAGTATTGATGCATGACAAGGCAGATGTGGTTGCGGCCTTGTGGGAGCACGTGTACACCTCGGAGGAGCAAATGGATCACCATAGTCTGGTTAGAATGAGGCAGCGAGGAGTGACGAGGGGATCTGGCCGACGCTCGACGCTCAGAGGAAAGGCGAGACGGACATATAATCAGATTGCTACTGGAACTATTAGTGTTGGAACTCTTCGCTGGTTGCTGAGGATGGGGACGGAGCGCTTATGGGAATGTCCCGAATGCTGTGATGTCTGTTCCTAGATCAATCAATCAATCCTATTAATATATTGCGAACATTAAGGGATGTGGCGGCTCGCCACTTTCCCTCCTAGAGAAAGTTTGTTAAGCAATAGTTAGCATCCAGCCTCAAATTGGACACATTATGATTTTAACTACAGGGCAATTGACGCAACCTGGTTAATATTTGTGCAATAATATATTGCCAGCAGATGTGCAGCATTCTATACGTTTTACTTATATTAAAATAGTTTTATTTAATTTATGTTCGTAGGTTTGGACAAATCAAGATATTTCTAACACAAAATATTTGCTTTGAAAGTGAAATTTTCCGACACTATAGAATCAAACATCAATAAAGAAGAAGGTTATCTCCCTTTGATTAAACAAAATAGTAGTGAGTACAACTGCCCACTAAGACAGTGGCCCGTTTCATATCATCATCATCAAGTGCCCTGCCAATTGGCGTGGGCGTCCATGGCTCTTCACAGATCTCGGTCCTTGGTGTTCTGGATCAACTCTGCTGATGGTATTACTCACTGCCACCGTCTCAATCCATGCAGCATCACTTCTCTTGGCCTGCATCTACTCCAGGTTTGCCACTTTTATTTGACAGAAAACATCTAGAAATGGATGTATAGACATCTACATTCTATAGATGAAATGTCTAGAAACACATCCAGATTGAAAAAAAAGTAAGAAATTACATAGATATCGATGTGACTTATCCTATAGAATCATGTCCTCATCTTCACTGATGTCTGTCTCACAAGATCCACAGGATAAACTTAGCTTGGATGATGAAGTTGAAGCTTCAGATTAATAAAAGACTGGTATGCTTTATCTGTTCCAATTTCTTTTAATACACGATCAGGAAGCTGGTAAGTTGAACAGCATTTCCCTACTCTCATCAGGCCAAATATTATTGCCAAGATAGCATTTAAAAGGTCAAGTTTAATCCTAAATCTTAGCTTAGATTTTATATAATTCATAGCACTGAAAACGCTTTCTACATCAGCATTTGAATAGGGTAGTATCATGGCAGACATTGCACACTCAAAGATCTTACAGAATGGACTGTTTTCTGAGGCATCTTTAAATTGTCTTACTTTACTCCAAAAAGCTTCAGTTTCTGTTTTGTTTGTCCAGTCAACCAAATTTAGTTTGATTAACTGATATTCTGTTTCCGCCACACTATCATCAGTAGCCCTACAATTTTCATAACTTGACAATATTTAGGTTTGTCCTTTACTGCTGAAGTATGTTGTTAACAGAAAAGATAAATTTAAATATTTTTCAATACATCTAACATTTCAGGAAGTCTCTGCTTCAATTGCTTGAATAATAAGACAAGGATATCTTGACAGAGCTTTCTTAAGTTGTTCTCTTCATTTTCTGTTAAAAGTCCTTTTGTTTGTAAACCATCAATTTCTGATTCGATTTGGTATCCCAGGCATAGCGTTAGGAGCCAAATAGCTCTCTATAGTGCACGTGACCAAATCAGCTTTAGAAGTTGGGAATATAAGTATTTTGCCAACTGAGTGAAATTGTAAAGTGAGATCGTCAAGTAATTTAACTTTATCAACATTTTTAGATTCAAACAGTTTATTAACTTTTTGCACTTCACTTAGAATGGGATTGTAAATAGAGAATTAATGCCAATTTTTTCATCACTGTACATTCCATTTAGTATTTCAGCTGTGTAGCACTTTTCGCTTTTTCTTGTTATTTCGAAGTGTGTCTTCAACTCCGACCATTGGTTAACAATTATTTAAACAGCTGGTTGAATTGATAACCATCTAGTTTTGCAATATGACAGAATATTCAGTGGTAAGGAACTATCATTTAATGCTTTATATAAATTGTTGTATTCCTGTTGTCTGACAGATGATTTGGAGAACCAATTATGTTTTCAGCAATAAGAAATTCCAAATTCCTTGGTAAATATACTGATGTGGCATAATGCTAGCTGCAAGGAATGACACGCACATTTTATAAGGATTAAAGATGGGATATCTTTCTTCAATTTGGCATAAACCCCATGGTTGATACCAACCATTACCAAGGCATTATCGGTAGCAATTGCAGCGAAATTCTCCAAGTCTAAATTTTTACTGACCAAAAAATCTAAAATATCTAACTCCAAATGAAAATCATCTAGAATTACATCTACCATCTAAGCGTCAAACAACGACATCTAGACGCAGGAAAAAAAAATAGATCTATATTAAAACATTTAGAATGGTAACTCTGCTCTCTTTCCCTCGATCCTTCCAGTTGTCACGATGTTCTCCAATGCCTCTCTTCTCATCAAATGACTAAAGAAAGCTGCTTGTCTCTTTCTGATTGTTGTATATACCTTTCTAGTTTCTTCTTCTGCTGCTTTCATCCGGATTTTTTTTCCGGACGTGATTGCGTTGTGCCTGTTTACAGCAGAGCTGCGTTCTTGCGCCGTTAGGCCGACACATCCGACTTCTGCGGGCATTTGTTGACCGGGTTAACCTTCCCGAGGATTTTCTAGTTTCATTAGCCTCTTTCAGGCACTTGTTGTTAGTTACTCTAGCAGTCCAAGGAATTCGCAACATTCGTCTCAGGAACCACATCTCCGTTGCTTTTAATTTCCTAATTTGTACGTTTATATTCATAGATTCACTGACGTACAGCAAAACTGGTTCTATATATAACTTCAGCACACTCTTTCTTGCATTCAGTGATAGTGACTTATTGCATAAGATACTCTTCATTTTCTGAAAGGCGGCTTTTGCTTGCCCTATTCTGCTCTTAATCTCTGTTGTAAATCTTCCATCTGATGTTATAAATGCCCACTAGGTATTTAAAATTATCCATTTGGTAAAGAATGTTCCATTCTATTTCAATGCCACATTTTGGTGTCACAATTGTCTTTTATGTGACCATTGTTACTTTGAATAACGAAGACATAAACCAAATATAGTACAATTTATTGCCTTGCACATTTCGCTGCATCTCGTCAGGTACTTACTGCAGATGTCACACAACGTAGAGTAAAATAATTAGATTCATCGTTCAAGCTAAAATATACACATGTTCACACAGTAATATCAATTGTTTACCATGGTAATTTTTAATTGACTATCATGTCTTTCTGTTTGCACAAAATAGGCTTGTGCAGATGGATCATTATCTCTTCTGCAAACTTTAACAAACGACTATTTTGTGTATGAAACAACACGCGAAAATCGCTGTCTCTATCAATGACATGACCGGTTTCCAAGACATGACGTGCAATGGACGACGCCGGAAGTTTATAATTGTGGTGTGTCACACTTCCCATTATCCCATCGCTTGTGTATAGTTTCTTGTTAACCCAGTTTGGTATGTGTTCAACAATCCTGGTGTGTAACTGCCTCTCTGTTCTGCCAATATAGGTAGACTCGAACCTGCATGTGAATTGGTAAATGCAATTAGATGTGGCGTACAGAGGGGTAGATTCTTTTATTGCTGGGGTGGGAATAGGTGTGGTTCTGTACCTAATAATTGGAGTTGCAGCACAGAATGTTCGGCCAACTGTTGTAACGAGCCGGGTCCTGTTACTGTTTTCTTGATATTCGAGGAGAATCCTTTCTTTATATATATATATATATATATATATATATATATATATATATATATATATATATATATATGTGTGTGTGTGTGTGTGTGTGTGTGTGTGTGTGTGTGTGTGTGTGTGTGTGTGTGTGTGCTAGGGCTGGGGAGATTAACGATTAATTAATCGATTAATCGTTAATTTTTATTAACGATTAATTTTTTTAAACAATTAATAGAAAACTTTTATCCCATCACATATACAAATGAACCGGAAGTCTACAAGTAACAACATGGCAGTGGAGAAATATAAACAAATGTCCGGACGATTGCATGAACATTTTGGTTTTAAAGTACTGACTGGCTGTAATATTCAAAATGCTGAAAAGGTTTATTGCTTTCATTGTGGATAAATCGTTTGCCTACCATGGTTCTAACACCTCGCTTACTTACCACCTTCAATCCAGACATCGACTATAGTATCAGAAACTTCCGCTGAGATGGTATATTGCAGCATCTTCTTTGATTCCATATTGTGTTGAGTATTCTCATCTTTCATATTAACATTTTGTGTGCCACTTGATATAATCATTTATAATACGAACACATGCACATTACTGTAGAGTGATCGAGAGAGTTAGTGTGAGTGAGTAAGAGAGATAGAGAGTGTGTGTGTAAGAAAAAAAAGTGAGAGTTGAATTGCATCACTAATGTCTACGTTACACAATGTATATGTACAATTCTTATCCATTTTTTCTTTTACAATTTTTGCGAGAATGCCGACGACAATTGTCAGTGTATGTGTGTGTAAAGTGCGGGAGTTTGTTCATACTAGTTTCAGGGAAAATGTGAGGCATCATGTAAGTGTCTAGATCTGACGATGTGTGTGTGTGAGTGACTATGTGGGGGATGTATGTGTGGAGAGGTTATGAGTGGGAGATGTGTGGTGGGTGAGGGATATGTGGAGGGGTTGTGAGTGGGAGATGTGTGGTGGGTGAGGGATGTGTGTGTGGGTGAAGGATAATGGGGTGAAAGGGTGTGGGTGTTGGTAGGTGGGACTTGTGTTGCTGGGGCATGTGTATGTGGGTGGGTGAGTGGGTGAGTGAATGGATGTGGCGGTGGGAAGATGTGTGTAGGTTGAGGGATGGGTGTGTGATTGGTGTGGGGATGTGTTTGTGGGTGGGGGATATGTCTGTGTGGGTTGGGAGTGTGTGTGTGGGTGGGTGGAGGATGTATGTGTGGGTGGTGGGCGTGTTTATAAGTGGAGGTATGTGTGCGTGGGCTGGAGACGGTGGGTGGGGATGTGCATATGTGTGGGTGGGGATGTGTATAAGGGTGGGTTTTGTGTGGGAGGGAAGATGGGTGAGGTGTGTGGGTGGATGGGGGATTTGGGATGTGCATATAGGTAAAAGATGTATGTGAGGGTGGGGATGTGTGTTTGGCTGGTTGGTTTGGCTGTGTGAGTGTGGGTGGGTAGATGGGAGATGTATGTGTTGATGGGCGGGTGGGGGATGTGTAGGTGTGAGTGGTTGTGGGATGAGTATTTGAGTGGATAGATTCGTGTGGAGGATGAGTATATAGGTGGGGAAGTATGTGTTTGTGGGAAGATGTGTGTGGGTTGTGACAAAATGACCCAGTGCACATGCCTTCACACTGGGAATTTCCTATCGGCCGGCGCCAGGCGAGTGGTCTCCCGTCACTGCTAATAATATCCTGGGGAATCCCGTCTAAATTCGTTTGAGGGTACGACTGTTTTCTTGTCCGAGCCCCCTGTGGGTGGGTATCCATATTTGGGTAGGGAAGAGCGGGTTTCCCAGGGGGCTAGTAGATGGAAAGTCCACGGGAGGTGGTCGGAGCAAGTGCAGGGGATATAACTACGTGTACATTACCTGTCCAAGTCCCGGGGTCTTGTTACAGGGGTATATGTGGGTGATGGGGTATGTGTGGGTGGGAGGTGTGTGTTTGGTTGGGGGTGAGAGGTGTGTGGGATGGTGGTGGAGGATATGTGAATTGGGTGTGTGTTTGTGGGTGGAGGATGGGTGTGTGGGTGGGGGGAATGAGACAACGGGAGAGTTAGTGTGTGTGAAAGAAACAACACCAAAAAAAAAAAAAAAAAAAGAGAGATAGAGAGGGTTGAGCGCATGTATATCATGTGACGTGCTATTCCATATTTTTTCTGTATACTCATCATAATATCATATTTACTGCCACTTGATGTTCTAACACATACTGACAAAAGTTTGTGCCCTGCTTATTCCATCACGCTTATGTCAATTTTAGGAATCAACTTATTGTATTGCATCACTATTTTTTTACGCTACACAATGTATGTGCATAATTTGCTCTCCAATTTTTACATTTTCGTGAGAATGCTCAAGATAATCGTCAGTGTAGGTGTGTGTATAAGTGTGGGAGTTTGTTCAGATTAGCTTTAGTGATTATTTTAGGCATTATGTGTGTGTCTAGATGTGAGGATGGTGTTTGTGTTGGGGATGAGTTTGTGGGTGGGGGTATGTGTGTGTGGATGGGGGAATTGTATGTGGCTTGATGGGTGGGTGGAGAGATGTGTTGGTGGGTGAAGGAATAATTGTTTGGATGAGGGATGTTTCTGGGTGGAAATGTGAGTGGGTCGGTGGGGGAGTCAGTGTGGGCTAGGGATGTGTGTGAGTGTGTGGGTATTGGTGGGTGGGGGTGTAAATGTGTGGGTGGGGTATGTGGATGGGTGTGTGGGGATGTGTGTAGAGGGTGTGGGGATGGGTGTATGGGTTGGGGGATGGGTGTGGCTGATGGTATGTGGATGGAAGAGGTGTTGGGGTTGAGGATGTTTGTGTGTGGGTCGGTGTTTGTGTGTGGGTGAGGGAATGTGTGGATAGGGAGTGTATGTGTGGATTGTGGAGGTAAGTGGGAGAGGTGTGATGGAGTATGGGAAAAGTATATGGGTGGGGAGATGTGTGCAGGTGGGGATGTGAGTGGGTGGGTGGGGAGGTGTGGGATGTGTGGGTTTGTGGGGGATGTGTAGGTAGGTGCGGAGATGAGTGGGTTGGCGGGTGGAGGGATGTGAGTATGGATGGGGCGTGTGGGTGGTTGAGGGATGTGTGGGAGGAGGATGTGGGTTGAGTTTGTGTGTTTGCGTGGGTGTTGGTGAGTAGTGGAATGTGTGGATGTTGGCGGGTGGGGGATATGTGGGTGTTGATAGGTGGGGGATGTGTATGGGGGTGTGTGTTTGCGTGGGAGATGTGTGTGTGTGTGGTGGGGGAATGTGTGTCGGTGGGGGATGTGTGTGTGGTTGTTGGGGTGTGTGGGTGGTTGTGAAATGTGTGGGTGGGCGGGGAAATGTGTGGGTGGGCGGGGAAATGTGTGTACGGATGGAAAGATATGTGGGTATGAGTGGTTGATGTGCGTGTGTGAGGGATGTGTATGTGTGGTTGGAGGGTGTGTGGGAGGGGGTTGCGTCACATAACATGAGAATATGCATTGTTTATGCTTACAACATTTATTTGACAATGTTTTGTCCTATGTGAATGCATCATGCACTGTTGATGAACGAAAGATGAGTGATTGGAAGGGCCGAATGTAAGACGGGCCTATGCGCCCAATTTGTTACCCTTTGAAAATAAGGATAAATTCAATTCAATTCAATTCATTACATCAAACCAACCAACCAACCATATATTCAACTAGCCAACCAACCAACCAACCATACATCCAACCAACCAACAATACATCCATCCAAACAACCAACCATATATTAAACTAACCATTAAACCATACATTCAACCAACCAATCACATATTCAACTAACCAACCAACCAACAATACATCCATCCAACCAACCAACCATATATTCAACTAACCAACCAAAGATACATCCAACCATCCAACCATATATTCAACTAACCAACCATACATCACACTCATCACTAATACATCCATCCAGCCAACCAACCAACCAACCAACCAACCAACAAACCATCCAACCAACCAACCAAGCATTAAACGAACCAAACTATTCAATGCTTAAGTTTCACTTTACACATTCCTCCGTATATTCATTAAGTCTCTAGCAACAAGCACAGTATAAAGCCGCGGTAGCACAGTGGTCAGACGTTTATTTGCCGGCCCAGTATATGGGTTGGAATCCCCGGATGGGCGGATGTATAAAATTGACTTGAGCTGCCAGGTCGACCCAGCCTAAAATAGGTACAAGGAAATGTCTTAAGCAGTAAAAGCGACCGGCGTTATATATTGACTATATCACCCACCGAGTGTCGCTTGGTCTATAAAAAAAAAATACTCACCAAGGGCATGTAACAGGGTCCTTTGACAAGGATAGCGCAATCAGCAGAAGCAGAAGGGGCGATATCTAGGATATTAATTGGCCATGTCCTTGTGTACACATGCAAATGTGAGTTTACACCCCTATATGTATGTAGATAGAATAGTGTGTTAGTGCACTAACAACTGGATCAATCAATCATGTGCCATGCCTGAAAGCGTGGGCGGTCATGACTCGCCATTTCACTCGATCACCAGAGTCGTGGATCAGCTCAGTGTTCCTGTCTCGACCATGCCATGTGGCTAAGCCATCCAGGTATTTACTTTCTTGTCTTATTCTTGGTCTGTTCACTTCGATCTTGCCAGTTGTCACTAAGTTTTCTAATCCATTTCTTCTCAAAACATGTCCAAAAACTTTTGGACTGTCTACGTCTAATTTCTCTAATCAATTTACGATTTTCATTTGTCTCATGTAGTACTTGGTCATTCTCCCGTGTGTTGCCGGGGCCCATAAGGGAAGCAAAGAATAGCAACACTGTAGCCTACCACGCATGTCGTAAGAGGCGACTAAGGAGGCTATGGTTCCATCGCCCTGCTACTGAGTGAGTGCGTGGCGCAACACTGTGAGCTGTGAGATTCATGTGAAATGCTTTTGAATCTGCCCAAGGTATTTTGGAACGTGACTGCATGTTCAGAGCGGTGGCAGCTGGCTATGTCCCAGAGTTGACCAGTTTGTGCCTTATGCAGAAATGCGTGGCTGCTGGGCTTCTGATTGACGGCCATTGCCGTTGACGATGAACTGTAATTTCATGGACTGTGTGGGTGAACATCTAGGAAACATCCAGATGGGAAAATGACTGCCGATTCCATCAGAAATAAACTGGATGTTTCGTGGAGGGCTATTGTGTTGACATTCTGGTGGCGGCATTATGCACAGTGTATCTGTGCGGGCTGTTGTTTGTCGAGAATCCTGTCTTTTCCACTTTTCACATTGGGCAGTGGGGAGCGTTTTATGTGATATTCACTGGCACAGGAACAGAGCATAATGGGGACGACCCGTTGCTGTGAAGTTGGAACCGCGACTAACTAACTAACTAACTTGGTCATTGGCTTTTCTGTCTGTCCATGGTACTCTTTGCATTTTCCTCAGAAACCACATTTCCGCAGCTATCAGATGTTTTTCAGCTAGACTGCTCATTGTCCAAGTTTCACATCCATACAAAAGAACAGGCTCCTCGTTTTAATTGACACCTTTTTATTGGTCAGTATGTTTTTCATCTTGCTAAAGGCTACTTTCGTTATGGCGATTCTTGTTCCAATCTCCACAAGGCATCTCCCATCAGGTGTTATGACTGTTCCGAATTAACTGTACCAATTCACTTGTTGAAGAATATTCCCATTTACTTGTATATTACATTGTGGTATTCCGTTCTTCCTAGTGACGACCATAATCTGTGTCGTTTTATAATTTAATTCTAATCCCAGTTGTTCACTGAGTGCAACAACTACATCTACTAACTGTTGCAGATCCGCCAACTGGAGTGATTGATTGATTGATTGATTGACTATAACGTGCTTAATAGATGTTAAAAATATCAAATAGATGCAATGTTTCAACTATCTCTGAACAGTCGTGACATCGGATGGAAGGTGTCTGATGAGATTCGAACAAGAATAGTCATAGCAAACACCCTCAAAGATGCTTGTCGAAGCCGGTTGTACTGAGCAGCAGGCCTGGTGAAACAGATCTTTTTGTTTTAAATGTTGCATATCCCTTACAGGATGTTGCAGTCAACACCAGTATTTTTCAGGTGCTGTTGATGTACTTTAGTCTGTCCAGAAATGAATGCTGTCATTCACGATCAATTATTTTGAAAACTGTCTGTTGCATCGTTGTGAAATTTTTCCTGCCGTCTTATATTTACCGCCACCCAAGGAATATGTCTTTGACAGGTCCAAAAGCAACTCAAATCATGGAAAGCGGCGACATTTCTTTGAAGTTTTGGTGAAAAATTAGTGATTTCTCGCTAACAAACTTGTTTTACAGTAATGAATGCCCCGCCATTCAGATGACGATACAAGGAGTACCCAAATTCGTATGGGAGTGGGTACAATGTCTACTCTGCTGAGACAGAACATGATTACCTGTTTTGCACGGCGAATATAGCTGTGAATGTCTCTGTAGTGGGCTTCGTTCATAACGGTCAAGATGTTGGTCCTCTTTTTATTGACGTTTATAGAATTATTCGTATGTTCGTGTGTTGTCCCCTCATTTGACAACGTGTTTCTTCTCACGTTTCTTGTTATGCCAGAATATGTCAGTCCCCCACCACAATATTACTCTTCGGTTGGTATTCAATGCGTCTAGAGCTTTTTTGTTTTCAATGCCAGTTATTTGTCACCGTTGAGGGCCTACGGAATTGAAAATTCATCACTGTGGAATACAAACTGTTGCTATTGACAAGTTGCATTGTTTGTGCCGATGCTGTCATGTTAAGAGCCTGCAATTCTTCTTCTGAATAGTTGGAGCAAAAATATCCAAGTAGGTGTGCATGTGGATTAATGTCAGCGATCTGCCCACACCTTACTCTGTGTGGCACGATTCCAGTATGTTGATGACTGCTCTCGGTTGCATAAAATTCAATCCATCCATTTCTCCAATAGTCATCCTTCTCTTTCAACACATGGTCCTCACATTTTCCCACTAACTTTTATCGATATTTAATAGCGCGGACTGGGTTAATATCTTGCCATCAGACAATTTGAATATAGTATTGTCAGCTGCCACCTGTCCTTTAATTTAAGACCACACAAATTCTATGGGGTTAAAATGAGAATGGTACGGCGGAAGTCTCAAGCACCCATGACGATGCTCTTCTATCAACTTGTCGATTTGATATTTCTTGCTTTTTGGCGTCTGTTTTACAAGGGACAACAATTATAGTTAGAAATACGTTTCTGGAAATGGTATATTTTCCATTTGGAGCAATATCTTTATAGCCCCCTTTGTGCTCGATGCCGTAGGCATTTTGTCTTCTTGGGCAACAACATTGATATCATGCATTGTTGATAATTGGACACGACGGTCTATCTAGGGATTGAAGCACTGTATTCTCGAACCAATCTCTAAATACATTACCATTCATCTTATTATGATAATCTCTATTGTCTGTATGCTTTGATACGAACACGAGTCCAGCATTCTGTAGTAAGCCATTATGCGTATTACCAGGATAGGCCATGGCCAAATGTTGTCCCAGTGCATGCATTGTTCTTTTTTCGGAATTTGTAATAGTATGAAACAGTTTCCTGCGATTATCTTCTTGACAAAAACATGTGTACAACTTCATAGCGATGCTTTGAAGTGTACAAAATTTCACATTCAATCCCATTGAACAATATTCACACATTCCAATGTTAGCGATAAGTGGTAAGATTTAACCAAAAAAAAAATAATAATCAGGTTTCATGAAAGAACCCACATTGACGACACCTCTGAATATTCCAAGTTTAAACAACGCGGGGTTCTTGCCATAGGCCAATCCCGTCAACCACAGAGAATATTCAACACTGAACGCTGATTTTCTGGCTGACGGTATGAATTGGAAACAAATAGGTATATTAAACTCCTGCGAGAAAAAACCGTACTAAACAACATTTTTTCCAGATAATTTTGTCTTTAATTTTTCACAGTGAAGACTGTTTTTAATCCATGAACCTATTCATACCCAATTTTGCTGGGTTTAATATCTTAATTACACATAAATGATATAGCGTATTTCGAATCATTGTTTTGTTTCACCAGAACAATATGTAACACTGTGGTGCACTCTACGAATGTTAACATTTAAGCCATGGACTATTGTTGCAAAAACTGTACGAACAACAGACCAATAGTTACATGTTAATGACAGTAATTGTTTATTTACCTGTTGACTTGTTCTTGTTAACGTCTGACTGTTTTCTGTTCTCCAATTGATGTTCATGTGGTCTTGTCTCATAAGGAATGAACTCTCCATGGAATCCTTCATCCACCAGATCCTTCTTGACTTTCTCCAATTCCTGGATTGGGGACTTGGATGTTGACCACTCCACAAGCTCAATTCTGTCGCGCAGAAGACAGTCCAGTCTGATGTTCATGCCCAGCACAGCATCGATAGACTTTGGCAGGTGTTTTACAAAGTACGGAGCTGTAGACAGCAATAGGTCAAAATATGCCCAAAACATACTCATGCATGGCTATAAAATACACATTATATGCAAGCTAATAGTTTGTGTATTTTTTTTTTAGACGAAGTTATCACTTCCATTCCTTTGGCAACCCAGAGAAATATCGGGTGCCTATTATATGCATTAATTGACTGAATTCAATAACCATATAAACCACATTGTGGAACTAGCCATTAGTGCCTAGATCTCTCACTTCAGACCACACATGGGGATTCTTGGCTCAATGCATAAAGTACTTAGCATCTACCAGAGTCAGGGGGAGTTGTGCTAGCACAGTGGCTAGCACTTTTGGTGCAAGTGGTTGTTGTTTTTTTATTTCGAACCCTACTAGAACTGGTGATTATTTAAAAACTGGAACTGTACCTCCAGGTAGAACCGGCATAAAATAGATACCAGGATAATTTTATGAAAAAGTTGGAACAATACGTCCAGGTAGAACCGGCCTAAAGTAGATATCAGGATAATTTTATGGAAAACACTGGAACTGTACCTCCAGGTAAAACCGGCCTAAAATAGATACCAGCATAATTTTATGGAAAAAAACTGGAACCGTACCCCCAGGTATAGCCGGCCTGAAGTAGTTACCATGAGAAACGTCTGTAAAAAAAAGGCAGTAGTGTGATTGTGAACACATCCTCCACCGAATTCTGATTGGTCTATGACAATATGGGGCTAGCACCATATACCCAGGCGACTCAAAGCGTGGACAAGTGTCCTTTACTTTCTTACTTTTCATCTATTCTATTTTCATGAATTTCTTCTAATTTCGGTATTTCACAAGGGTAGTAACCATTACACAAAACTATTTATAATTTACAAGTTTTGTAACATACATATGTAACTTTTTGTAACGTTTTTCAATGGTTTTGTAACATACATATAGGACTTCGTATTCTTTGACCCTATCTAGGTGGGAATACTCCATTTTCACTTACTGTTATAGTTTTCTAGGCATGTATCAAGAAGATAGACTTATACTGATTTTCTTCTTGGCGGTGACCATACTGTTCGATGACAGTAACCATTATCTCAGTAAAGAGATCTTCCGCTTACTGTCGCGAGCTTGAAACAAATAATCAACGACTATCTGTTGGCTGTTCTCAAGTTCAATTCCCCGACATTAGGCGTATTTTCGCGTTGCACGCTTTGGGGAGGTCAATGGATACTCAACAATGCCACAAAAGTGCGGGAGACTTTCGTTGATGAAGATCACTAAAGCTGATGGATTCTAGATGTGACAAGTAATTTACACATGGCAGCATAGAGGAGGGGGGGGGGGTGTAGAATATGTAACTGTTCATTGAGTGACATTTTGATTGAATCTTATGGGGGAGAAGTTTTGCACAGGAGAGACACGAGGAAATTGTTAGACGCCTGGTCCACTACATACGATCATAAGGCATCATTAGGTGTCTCAGGTGATGGTCTGGAGGAGTTAATTACATTGTACTTCCCCTTCAGCTCTTTGTAGTGGATCGGCTTTTTCCTGTGTGTAATTTAGTGAATTGAAATGATTCTGTTGCTTTGGATTATTCCATTCGGATATCAAACTTTTATGTTTTACATTGTCATTTTTTACTAAATTGTCTAATTTCATGTTTCTATTTAGATCTGTTTGTGTTGTTCCTGATAAAGATAGCTAAAATCGAATCGTCAATTTGTTATATTGTGATGTAATATATTTTTAACATATGTTTACGTTATTATTATCATTATTGTCGTTATTTTTACACTGTAATTTGCGTTCGCTATAAGGTATGTACATTGTGTCTGTGTATATTAACTCTCACTTTTTCTTAGCTGTTTTCATTTTGTATTATCAATGTCCATACAACTGTAAACATACTCATTGTGCTGTCAATAAAAGGATAATCGTAATGTGTCCAATGATCGATGCAGACAGTACCGTGCGGTGGATTTTCTCAGTATGATGCAAGTCTTCGAAATGCCGCCCCTTACATGTTATTTTCTTTAAAAATGATTTTATGAAGCCCCTTCACGTTGCCGCCTGATGCGGCCGCCTCTCTGTATCACAGCACACAGCACGGCCCTTTATGCAGGTTGAATCCATATTACCGTAGAATTATATTTTCCTAAAAGAAGCAAATTTGTTTTATGCAAATATACAATATTGGTGTATTAAAATAACAGCTCATTAAAACAAAAACAAGCCCTAAACATGTGAAGATCTCGTCGTGTTAAAACATGGTTAACCTTACACTAGTGTTGTTGCATTGTATGTGTCTCCAGATGTCATATACAGTATGCCAACAACTAAGCCCTCTGCTCATTTAGTCCTTGTTAACTGAACATTAGCGGTTGATCGTAGGAATAGCACAGATGGCTGCTTGCAGAGCTGGTTGTGATCGAATCCGCATTTCGGCAAGGCACATTATTATGATCATTATAATGAGCATTATCTTTTAACAGATGAAGATTACGTTTAGAGCTTATCTACACTCACATGACGTCAATAATGGAATGAAGAAATCTCGTGTGAAAAGATTAGAAAGTCGAAGCTAAGCACTCACCAAACGCATATGTACAAAAACCAAACTGTAAGTTTTTAAGAAGCATTATATATTAGTCGATTCCAGCCGTTACTATGTAAACAGAAGGACTTCCTGCTAAGTGTTAGACTTCCGTGGATATAACGTTCCACACATTCCCGCAATGTCAACGACCCTGTACATCATATTTCCGTCAAAGTATGATCCATGTTTCAACATAACTTGATATATAGCTCTGCAGTATGGACCTGACGAGATGCGGCGAAATATGCCAGTCAAGAAATCATTTCTTTGTTTAAATGTTGGCGTCTTTGTTTAAGTATATAAGAAACAAACAGCTAAATATTTCTTGTGTATATATTTACCTTGCAGGTATTCTTTGGTTACGGTAATCACAGCTTGTCTTTCATAATCAGACAGCGAAAACTTGGACCTGTTCATAAAATTATAAACGAATCTAAGATAAATGGACCGGATAGAAAAATGGGTATATATCATTCCAGCACTCTCTTTCTTATATTAAATGTTAGTGACTAATTGCATAAGATACTTTTCATTTTCTGAAATGCAGTTTTTGCTTGCTCTATTCTGTTCTTAATCTCTGTCGTGCATTTTCCATTTGATGTTATCATTGTTCCTAGGTATTTAAATTTATTAACTTGGTTAAGCACTTTCCCTGCTATTGTTGCCTTTGGTGTCATAATTTTCTTTGATATAACCGTTTTTTTTTTCTGTTTTCTTGGTAAACACAAAAAGTCCTTTGCACTCAGTTACAACAATATCAAGAAGTTGTAGATCTTTCGCATTTTCCTTCATCAATACTGTGTCATCTTCAAAGCGGAAATTGTTTATATTATAACTGTTTTCTCGTATTTATGTCCTTTCTTTGATATCTCTCATTATTATTTCGCTATATATATATATATATATATATATATATATATATATATATATATATATATATATATATATGAGAGAGAGAGAGAGAGAGAGAGAGAGAGAGAGAGAGAGAGAGAGAGAGAGAGAGAGAGAGGGAAAGGGGGGAGACAAGGTCAGGTGGCAAGACACCGTTTGTTACATCATGCTATGTTCATGATTTATTTCTCATCTTAATTGCTGCTACTTCTTTTCCGTAAATACAAAATATCAAACATTGGTACTCGATGATCTATTATGTATGGTCGACTATCTTAACTTTACTTGAATGACCCAGTTAAACAATATAAACAGTGTAACAGTAAGGGAAGAGTACTGGGGTATTATTAGAGTCTAGTGGGAAACAGATACAGCACGATTGAGCATCGAGAATGAAAGGGTGAGAGATGCTCAATCGTGACGTATTGGGTTGGCAAGGGCAGTTAAGACCCGGCTTTGTAGTGAGTGGAGGAGAACATCGAACCTTTGTCATCTTACACCAAAATAAAGATATATCAACAAGAAAACAACTTGACTTCGTATTCTTATACACTACTACAGGATGCGAAATGGTGCCGTATAACCAGGATGATGAATTGGTCCGTCCCGGCTACCACGCGAAGTACTAAGAAACTTTCAAAGAAGTGCATAAAACTAGAAGGTATTTAACGTTTTCTCAAGCTCGGTTTTTTCAAGGTCGGGAGCCGCTTGTTATTGTGCTCTGGGTAACCGAACTATAGTTGATGTCCTCCTGTGAGTTTGGACTGCCGTTGCTTTGACCTGTCTGCTCTGAAGGTCACTTGTTTGTTAACGGACTGAGTAAATTATTTCAGCTCTCAAATTCTAAGAAAATGGCCGTCTATGGGACTTACAGCTATAATTGGCCTGGACCGAAGCTCTTAACCTGTCAAACACTAGTCTAACATGTTTCAAATGATCCTCCACATCTCCCTTCGTATAAATCAGAATATCATCAATATAAGCAAGAGCGAACCTTTGCATACCTTCTAAAACTTCATTAATTAAGAGCATATAGTGAGAGGGTGCCGTCTTGACCCCAAAAGGCATTCTTAAAAATTCGTAAGAGCCCATATGAGTACAAAAGGCGCTTTTCTTTTGTGCGTCTTCTGACATCGGAATACACCAAAACCCTGACCTTGCGTCCAACGTTGTGAAATATGTAGAGCCATTAAGCAGCCCCAAAATATCATCAATTACCGGCAGTGGGTATGCTACATTCTTGGTAATTTTGTTCAACGCCCTGTAATCGCAGCAGAAGCGACTTGTACCATCAGGCTTGGCCACTATTACCACCGGAGATGACCATTCTGACTTCGACCTTTTTATTATTCCTGCTTTCAGCATCTCTTCTATTGCCTTTTCTACGATTTCTCTGTTTCTTAATGGAGTTCTATATGGTTTTAAACTTATTGGTGGATGATCTCCCGTGTCTATTTCCATTGTAACTGTTCGCGTCTTTCCCAATTCTAAATCATTCACCGCAAACACATCTTGATTTTGCTTTATAAGTTGTTCCAACACTTCCTTATTTTCCGGCGGAGCTTTTAACTGTGACAACAATTCCTGTTCCCTTGTTATTTTGTCTAGTGAATGTATATGGGCTTTATTTCTTCTGGATGGATGGATCAATTCATCCATTCTGGCGTTCCCTCTTCTTCTGTGTCCGCGTCTGTCATTTCCCCTTTCACTAGAAGTTTCCAAATAACTTGTTCTCGACACTTCTGCTCTATCCGTTGCCAATATGTCACTAATGTTATGATCTAATTTGGCTATCACACATCCTCTGTATAACTTGATTTCTCTACCTGTGTTGTTGATAACCATTACTGGAAAGGTTAAGTGTTTATCCAACTCCATTACTCCATCTGGAACCTCCAAACCAGGCTCATCTATTATTTCCTCTTGTAACTCAGTGATTCTGACTGTGTTTCCTTCCACATAATATGGGTTTCTCTTCAGCTTCGCTTGTATCAAATTAACCGACTGTGGTTTTAACGTCGTTGTCATTTTAACTCTAACTAGTGCTGATATATGCATATCTTCTTCCATATCTATAAATACGTCTCTGAATTTTAACTTATGTAGATCATAAAAAAGTCTTATTCCATTCTTTATCAAAAAATCTCTCCCTATTAACATGTTTCTATTTAAACCCCTCACTACATGAAAAAGGTGTCTTATTTTGATCCCTCCTAACTTAAAATTTATCATTGTTTGTCCAACTACTTGTAAATTCTGTCCAGTAACAGAGTGTAAATTATTATGACTCTTAAATACTCTACAATTTCTTACTATTTTGTATAAAAAACTTTCTTTTACTACACTAACCTGAGCTCCCGAATCAATTAATGTACGAACTCTATACTTCCCTATTTCTAATATACAGGAGCTATAATCTGTTTTATCTTCTATAAATTTCTTGACTTCATCTAGTTGAAAATATTCTCTGTTCGATCTATTATACCTGTTATTAACATATTCTCTAACCCTTGGGACCTTACTATTTACCCTCCTATCATAGGTCCTGTCTAATAGGTAGGGCGCCGATTTTCCTGTGTTCTTGTACCTGTAAAATTCCTGTGTCCATCAACAACATTCCTACTCACCCTATTATTGTCCTGTCTACCCTGTGTATTTGACTGTACCCGCCTGTTATTACAAAAACGAGAAACATGTCCCCGTTGACCACAAACCCAACAGACAATATTTGTGTTATTTGTGTTTCCCACTGTCTCATTTTTAGGGTATCTCACATTTCTTCTTTCAACATAATCACTCCTATTTCTACCTTGTAACGTTTGTATACCGCCTCTCCTATTCCATCCGAATCTTGTTTGTCCTATTTCCATAGGTTCCTCAACTCTGTCGTCTCGATTGCTTCCCACTTCTCGTCCTGTTCTTAATCTAAACCTTCGTCTCAAATTTTCCTCTTGTACCGCGATATCCACCGCTTGTGATAACCTCTCAGGGTTTTCCCTCATCAGCTTAAGTTTCAAACCATCAGATTTGATGCCATCTACAAAAATCCCTACTAACATCCTTTCCACCTCCTCCCCTCGTACATTCTGTCCTAAGAATGCTTCTTCAGCCAGGTTAATCAATCTATCGCTAAACAATTGTACCGTCTCTCCGTTATTTTGTTTAGCCTGCCTCAACACCGAAAACGCATGTTGTGGATCCGTTATTTCTGCATATTTCCTTGCTAGGTCTTCTTTGAATTGTTCCCACGTCTCATCTACTCTAGCCTCTAATTTTCTTCTGATATGATCCGAAACTGGTTCCGTTGCCGTCTGATAAGCCAGTCTCATTTTTTCTTCATCTGTTGCTGAGATCAAATATGCATATTTTTCTATGGAAGTGACCCATTTCTTATAGTCTCTGGCCTGTCCACTAAACTTTACAATTTCTGTTGCCATCCCTTGTTGTTTAATCACCATATTAAGTCGGCCTACTGCTGTTCCCACTGGAGTTTGAAAGAATGAGAAATTGTATAAGGTCAAAATTTCGATAAAGAATTTATGAGCTGTTCTTACAATATGTATATTTGATACAGGAAACTAGATGAGCCAAGAAAGAACCAGAATAGTAAAGAATGAGAAATTTTATAAGGTCAAAAATTTCGATAAAGAATTTATGAGCTGTTCTTATAATATGTATATTTGATACAGGAAACAAGAAAGAACCAGAAATGAAGAATTATATAGTAGATAACTATATAATGTTGGGGAGAAAAAAAAAAAAAAAGAGGGACTGTTTGGATTAACAGGGTTACCATACGTGGTATTATATAATTAAAAGTCGAAGAAGAAGTATATGGGGGGGGGGGGGGGGGTTATTAGCAGACCATGTCACTGGGAGAAGAATAAAAGATATATTAATTACTCAAACTTGATTTTTGTGAAGATTAGAAGGCAAAGAGGGAATGGAGTATGGGGATTTTGAGTAAAGATTTTTCCTTTAAAAGGAAAATTCTTTATTTAACATGGGGAGGTGTAACAGTAAGGGAAGAGTACTGGGGTATTATTAGAGTCTAGTGGGAAACAGATACAGCGCGATTGAGCATCGAGAATGAAAGGGTGAGAGATGCTCAATCGTGACGTATTGGGTTGGCAAGGGCGGTTAAGACCCGGCTTTGTAGTGAGTGGAGGAGAACATCGAACCTTTGTCATCTTACACCAAAATAAAGATATATCAACAAGAAAACAACTTGACTTCGTATTCTTATACACTACTACAACAGCTAGTTATATTTAGATACTAGGATATTTAGAAACTGTCACAATTTACCCTCCAGATAGAAGGTTAACAATATAAACAGCTACAGATATTTAGAAAGTGTCACAATTTACCCTCCAGGTAGAATGTTAACAATATAAACAGCTACAGATATTTAGAAAGTGTCACAATTTACCCTCTAGGTAGAATGTTAACAATATAAACAGCTACAGATATTTAGAAAGTGTCACAATTTACCCTCCAGGTAGAATGTTAACATAGCACGAAGATTGGACGGTGCCGTAAATGTTGGTCGCCCTCACAATGTACTCTCCGGTGTCCAGCGCCATCACCTGGGGTATCTCCATTGTGTGGAGTGACCCACAAGCTATGATGCGATGGCGTTGGCTATACATCAGGCCTCTGTCTCCCTTGTGCCAGGTCACTACATAAATATAAAGAAGAATCAAGTTTTAATT
Organism: Cepaea nemoralis; assembly: GCA_014155875.1. Taxonomy (NCBI): domain Eukaryota; kingdom Metazoa; phylum Mollusca; class Gastropoda; order Stylommatophora; family Helicidae; genus Cepaea; species Cepaea nemoralis. Next base: position 721,134 of record JACEFZ010013361.1, read on the forward strand.
GACGGTGAAGACTTACTGTTGTAAATTGTAATTGAGAAAATATATAAAATGCATTGCATACCAAACACTTGGGGAGATACAGTAGCAAAGTGAACAGCATGTTTCCCTGCCAGTCCGGTTGTCAAATGGTATTTAAAATATGTAAAATGCTAACATTTGGAGAATGGACGGTGGCAGAATACAAAAGGACATCATTTTTGTGAATTACAGATGAGTAAAAGATTTCGGGGTCGACCTCTACTGCGAACAGATAGAACAACAAACGTCAAAAAAAAAAAAAAACATGAATATTTTCTGTGACAACACATGGGTGACGAAACTTGCATATTTAACAAATCCACCGAGAAGCATTTATCAGCATTTGAACATACATGTTACTGAAGAGTAATTACACATAAATTGGACAGAAAGAACAAAACACAGACTTGTCCAACAAGAGCTCAGTATCGAAGAAAACTGGTTATTAAGACAAAGAAAACTGAGGAAAATGAAATAGCTTGGACATAGATAATTGTGGAAAGTAGTACACTAGAAATGAGGACAGGAGGAAGATCACATCATAGAAACATTCAGTGATTGATAATTTGCGCGACATAAACCGAAACAATGAGATCTAAAAACACTTGGAAAAGAAAATTGCAGAGATGAATAATATTGGGAGGAAATGGAATTAGATGCAGGGGATAGCAAACGATAGGAACGGCCTGGCGCGGTTTAGTTGAGGGACTATGCCTCAATGGGGGAAGAAGGACAGAAGTGAGAAGCCACTTAATGATTGAATAAATACAAGTTTGCGCCTTAAATGTTTGCCTCCAAACGGGGTTACAAAATTAACACTGTTAAAAATAGGATTATAGTAGGTTAATGAATGTAAAAATAGGGTTATAGTGAGTGACTGTGATAATAGAACTATAGTGGATTAAAGAATGAAACAGTAAAGTAAACATTGGATTAGAGTGCATGAATGTAACAATAGAACTAGAGTGGAATATGACTGAAACAATAAAGTAACAATAAAACTAGAGTGGATGAATGTAACATTATAATAGTGGACTAATGAATGTAACAATAACGTAACAGTAGAACTAGAGTGAATTAATGAATGTAACAATAAAGTAACAATATGACTCTTGTGTACAAAGGAATGAAACTATACAGTAACAACTGGATTAGAGGGGATCAATGAATTTAACAATAATGTAAGAATTGGACTAGATTGAGCTAATATAACAGTAAAGAAACTGTAGGACAAAAGTGGGTTAATGTAACAACATGTATAGATCAACGTGTGATGCTTTGCTTGGTACAAAACGGGTTACCTAATGGAATAGGATATCCCTGGACAGAACAGTCCAGTTTCAGTCTGCCACCCACCACAATGTCCAGCGAGTCGGGCAGGAGGAGTTCCAAGCTGGGAGCTGACCCCAAGCAGTGTCCTCTTTCAACAGAACTCTCTTTCCTGGCTTGTATTGTGACACGTTCCTCCTGGTCTTTCTGTTTGTTGACCACAGGAGATGAGGATCTAGCTAGAAACGGATGCGGATGGGGAAGAGAAAATACAGGTTACTATACACTGTTATTTCATAATCATAATTTGTTATGAAGCAACAGGAACATGTTTAGAAACACTTTTATTTATTAACCCGACATATTCTAGATGTTCATTCTTGTACAATTTGAGATTTGGACTTAATTCCAGTTCGGTCGAAGAATACTGAATGAGATATCGATCGTAAGACAGTAGTCAGTACTACCTGCTTTCTATTAGCGCCGAATGTTGGGCGGGGCTCACCAAACCCGACACTCCATATTGTGTCAACGGCTTCGGGCGGAGCAGTGCAAGTGGGATGGTATAATCCTTACCCTAGTACAAGGAAATGCAACCTAAATACTAAAGGTCATGGCAGGGCAGACCAGGCCCTAAGCATTGGTCGACAACTGGTCTGGGATGGAAGATGCAATAGGCGGACAGTTGAACATCGCTTTGATTATCTGGCAGCTTCTGCATCTTGTCGTGTTCCAGATGTATTGGTGTTACCTGTCTGAAGAAAACTAGACAAGCCGAGAGAGGGATCATGCTGCATGGGCAACACATGGTCTCTAAACCCAGCTCAGGCTTTGTGTTATGAAGAAGTATAACTTCATTTTACAAACTATAGTCTGTCAAGACGGCAAGATGCCAGTCAGTCATTCAGTCAGTCAGTTAGTCAGTCAGTCAGTCAGGCAGGCATAACAGCACTTAGGGCATTTCCACACATGCTTCGTTCCCCTCTTTAACTAATTCAGTGCCAAAGAAAAACAGTAGGTTGGTGCACAATCAAATGAACAAATATTATAATGTAAATTTCCTTTTACAGAGCATTAAAAGTTGGAAGATACAGTGAACGAAATAAATAACACGATGACCCTGCATGGCGATGAATCTCCATTCTGTCCAAATGGGAGATCACATTTGGCGATATGTTATCCCTCGGCGGTGAATCAGTTACAAGCCACCGACGGCAGTGAGTCAGTTGCAAGCCACCGAAGGCTGTGAATCAATTACAAGCCACCGACAGCAGTGAGTCAGTTACAAGCCACCGACGGCAGTGAGTCAGTTACAAGCCACCGACGGCAGTGAATCAGTTACACGCCACCGACGGCAGTGAGTCAGTTACAAGCCACCGACGGCAGTGAGTCAGTTACAAGCCACCGACGGCAGTGAATCAGTTTACAAGCCACCGACGGCAGTTAATCAGTTGCAAGCCACCGACGGCAGTGAATCAGTTACAAGCCACCGACGGCAGTGAATCAGTTACAAGCCACCGACGGCAGTGAATCAGTTACAAGCCACCGACGGCAGTGAATCAGTTACAAGCCACCGACAGCAGTGAATCAGTTACAAGCCACCGACAGCAGTGAATCAGTTACAAGCTACCGACTGCAGTGAATCAGTTACAAGCCACCGACAGCAGTGAATCAGTTACAAGCCACCGACAGCAGTGAATCAGTTACAAGCCACCGACGGCAGTGAATCAGTTACAAGCCACCGACGGCAGTGAATCAGTTACAAGTCACCGACGGCAGTGAATCAGTTGCAAGCCACCGACGGCAGTGAATCAGTTACAAGCCACCGACGGCAGTGAATCAGTTACAAGCCACCGACGGCAGTGAATCAGTTACAAGCCAACGACGGCAGTGAATCAGTTACAAGCCACCGACGGCAGTGAATCAGTTGCAAGCCACCGAGGGCAGTGAATCAGTTACAAGCCACCGACGGCAGTGAATCAGTTACAAGCCACCGACGGCAGTGAATCAGTTACAAGCCACCGACGGCAGTGAATCAGTTACAAGCTACCGACGGCAGTGAATCAGTTACAAGCCACCGACGGCAGTGAATCAGTTGCAAGCCACCGACGGCAGTGAATCAGTTGCAAGCCACCGACGGCTGTGAATCAGTTGCAAGCCACCGACGGCAGTGAATCAGTTACAAGCCACCGACGGCAGTGAATCAGTTACAAGCCACCGACGGCAGTGAATCAGTTACAAGTTACAAGCACCGACGGCAGTGAATCAGTTACAAGCACCGACGGCAGTGATCATTGCAAGCCACCGACGGCAGTGAATCAGTTACAAGCACCGACGCAGTGAATCAGTTACAAGCCACCGATGGCAGTGAATCAGTTACAAGCCACCGACGGCAGTGAATCAGTTTACAAGCCACCGCAGAAGTGAATCATTTAACAAGCCACGATGGCAGTGAATCAGTTTCCAAGCCACCGACGGCAGTGAATCAGTTTGCAAGCCAACTGACAGCAGGAATCAGTTACAAGCCACCGACGGCAGTGAATCAGGTACAAGCACCGCGGCAGTGAATCAGTTGCAAAGCCACCGACGGATGTGAATCAGTTAAAGCCACGACGGCAATGAGTCCAGTTGCAAGCCACCGAGGCTGTTGTGAATCAGTTACAAGGCCCACCGACGCAGGAAATCAGTACAAGCCACCGACGGCAGGGAATCAGTTTACAAGCCACCGACGGCATGTGAATAGTTACAAGCAAACGACAGCAGTGAATCAGTTACAAGGCAACCGACTGCAGTGAATCAGTTGCAGCCACCGAGGGGCTGGAATCAGTTACAAGCCACCGAAACGCAGTGACTCAGTTACAAGCCACGACGGCAGTGAATCAGTCACAAGCCACCGACGGCAGTGAATCAATTACATGCCACCGAATGCAGTGAATCAATTACAAGCCACCGATGGCAGTGAATCAGTTACAAGCCACCGATGGCAGTGAATCAATTACAAGCCACCGACGGCAGTGAATCAGTTGCAAGCCACCGACGGCTGTGAATCAGTTACAAGCCACCGACGGCAGAGAGTCAATTACAAGCCACCGGCGAGTTCCATGCTGACTATTCAGTATCATATTGATTAGAAGCCCGCCTGGTTTTCCCTCTATGCTTTAAATATCGGACAGAACAACCACTCACTTTATGAGGCACTCTTTGCAGATATGGATACTCCATATATTTGACTGTACTCTCCATTCGTTTCCAAAGAGCCTTAATCGCATCACCTTTATCATAAAGTACCCAGAGGGGCAGGTAAACGATAAACACTTATTCCGAGCCTGCTGGTGAGGCCTCCAAGCGGTGAGTGCAACACCTGGGTGTAGATTATCTACTATCTTCACGGGAAATTACTGAGACTCTAGTGAGGTCTTTTAGCATGCAAACTGTGTAGTTTTCAGCTGGCCTTTTGACAGTGGACACGAGAAGTGGAATTCGTCAGCTTTATAAGAACTTAGGATAAGAAGAAGATACCACCAACGAGTTAACCCACGAGATCACGGCCCTCAACTTGATGCGTTTGTCAGAGAATTGTTTTATTTAGGTGCCAGTTCAGATGATTGAAGTACATCAGCAAAGAATCTTTTAAATATATGTTTATGAAGTTCTATCAGAGTATGTTTGTTGTGTGTGTGTGTGTGTGAAGTATTTCTGGCCACACAGTCTGTTATGTGAATTATGTGTGTTCTCGTCAAACTGACAAATTCAACTTCTCGTTTTCGTTGATTTACATCCTGCATTTGTATAAACTTATTGCAGTGCTACCAATTTGATTTCTCGTGTATCACCGAGGAGAACATTGTCCAACCTTCTTCTCTTGACAGGACCACGTCTGTCCAGGCTGACCAAAGAGGAGCTGAAAAGCAGGTTTTGGTTAGTACGATGCTCGGTTCTGGCAGATTAATCATTAACGTAAAAGATAAAGGTTGCCGCGGTAGAGTAGTGGCAAGCATTATTGCTTGTCGGTCCGGTGGTAATGAGTTCCAAACTCCATTGAGACGGGGACGGTCTTTTTTTTTTTTTAAATTTACCTCATCCCTGTTAATTTTTAAAATCACACCACCAACGGACCGGAAGACGATCGTCTAGCCATTATCTGATTCAGTGTCGAAGGATAATATATCGCCAAATGTGACTTGCCATTTGGACCGAAGTGTGTTATATCTCCATACTAGGGTCATCGTGTTATTTTATTCGTTTCGCGGTACCTTTCGAAGTGTTAATTCTCAGTGAATGGACATTTACATTATTATAATACGTGTTCATTTGATTTTTCACCATGTTTGGTCCAAGTCTCCGTTGTTGCTGTTGTTGTTGTTTTTTTTTTTTGTTGTTTTGTTTTTTTTTTTTTTTTTGTCTGGCACTGAATCAGTTAAGCTACTACAACTTCCAAATAAAGTGTAGTGTCTATTTGTATTGTAATTTACTGAAAATGAATACAATGACAGAAGCTGACCTTTGACATGAAGATATGCCGTGCACTTAACCCTTCCGGCTTTGGAAAGTGCCACACAATAATATAGGCCATTATCATAGGGTCTCACATCCTTCAAAGTCAGATGAGCATGGCCTTGGCTGTTGGACTCCATCTCCACCCGATCAGAAGGTGTCACGTTGATCATGTCCTTTTGCCTGAAATGAAAATGTCGCTGTTGTCGCACTGTTTCAACATTTGTTTAAAGCATTTTCGGGTAGCAGACAAAGTTAATTGTTAATTTGGGAAATTATGTTGTCAAAAGTCGGCGACTGTGGCTTAGTGGTTAATGAACGCAATTTCACAATTCCTCGACATACCGTGTCGAAGGTTAGCAATCAGGCAAGGTAATTTTGGACTTGATCACTTTGCTTTTGATTATGATAGTATGAGCTTCGGAGTTCAGAAAACAGTGGCAAACTACTAACCCAAAATTGTCAAGTAAATCACGAACAGCCAATAAGTGCTTAGGCTGATTGCAAAGTCCTATGAAGGACAAGCAGCTAACTTTATGTTGTCACAAAATGTGCTACCATGTGTGGCATTCTACAGAACAAATCTGAAGACTGTCTGAATACTCCTATACCCAGAAGGTGCAAACTGTCCCCTTCCTAGAATATGCGAAGCCTAACACTTTACAGCACATGATTAGCTTTACCCTTTTAGGCAAACAAGAAAAGCTATGTCAATAACCGTTAGCTATTTAGGTAAACCAGTAAAGCTGTGTCCATTCGCTATAACTATTTGGGCAATGTAGAACAGTTTTTTTTTTTATTTGGCCTTAGAGAGTTAGGCAAACCAGAAAAGCTACGTCAGTTCGATTTATTTATTCAAACCAGAAAAGCAGTGTCATATGGCTTTATTTAGGCAAACTAAATAAGCTATGTCAATTCGCCCCACCCTTTTAAGCAATCCAGAAAAGCTACATAAATTCGCCCTATCATTTTAGCAAACCAGAACAGCTATGTAAATTCGCATTACCTGTTTAGGCAAACCAAAAAAAGAAATGTAAATATTGCATGTCCTTTATTTTACGTTGCGATCAATTACAGATTGATTTTTTAAGTAATTGTATGTTCAGTAGTTGGTCATTGCTTAACAAGTAAAGCTATGTAATTTGCATAAATATTAGAAGCCTCAGTGTTGGCTAATATAAATTAGAAAAAATACAGTATGTAGTATCGAACTCCGTAGCTGCAGTGTCGACCCCCCAGGAGTCTCCGAGAAATTGCACTCGTGAACCGAAGGACGTGACTCGGAATCGAACACGCAACCTTCGGAGTGCAACGCAGGTGGCATAACCATTTGGCCACGGAGACTCCCTGACAACATTGAAATTGGACGATCACTGTAAAGCTCGTGTCTAAATATTCAAGGACAGCATCTTGAGATAGACTGGGAGAAGCCTGTCTGAGAGCAACATAAAGACACAAGATGGAATATACTGGAAGCGCAGTGCAGACAAAGCTGCATTTAGGAGGCGGCAGCTGATAATGGTGATGATGATGGTGACGATGATGATGATGGTGACATATAGGGCAGAAACTACTGTCCAGTGTACAAATCACAAAGCGAATATCAACGCAAAGATATGACTTCGACAGTGAATGTCATAGAAAATGGAAGACAGATGCAATTTAGCAACAAACTGAATACCCAGAGTCCAGAGAAAATTAGATGACGGCATTGGAATAATAAACATAAGTGTAGGTCAGCATGGCCGAATATATATGAACGCATGTTCTTATACATCCGGTGCACTGATGCCGAGGTCAGGGGTTCAACCCCTACATCGTAGAGTTAGACTAAAATGTTGACCTATCGTCCTTGACTTGGGGACGTGATTTACAAATATCTCTGAAGTTGGAATGGGTTAGCCTCATGGCGAGGGACACTGTTAATAGGGAAAGCTAATCCCCACGCAAAATTCAGTCCAGCACTACTAGAAGTAGTGTGTATGTACTACGCTTAAGTTCAAATCGAGCGAGCGCCAGAAAATAAACAATAAGTGAGGGACAAGGACTCGTAGCATCCACATACCTAGACACCTATTTAGAAAGAATAAACACTTATGGGTTCATCGATAATGCAATACAAGTGACGTTAATAATAAACAATAAATGGTAAACCTATGCAATGATGTACCAATGAGCAAGTCCTACCAGAAACAAATGACAACCGTAAACTGATTAGAGAAGTTAGTTGCAGTCAACAATTTTGGGCGTGTTATGAGAAGACATAAACTAGAGAACTCGGTGACAACTGGCAAAATTGAGGGGAAAAGAACAAGAAGACGGCAGAGAAGTACATACCTGGATGGCTTGGCCACGGGGCATGGTCGAGACAAGAACACACAGCTGATCCACAACTCCAGTGACCGTGTGAGATGGCGAAACATGAACGCCCACGCTTATCGACATGGCATATGATGATGATTCAACGATATCTTACCATTTAAAGACAGGCATTGGTTTGCCTACAGCAGTGCAAGTGAACGTGGCATCCTCCCCCTCTCTGACATTGACGTCCTCAATCTTCCTAATGAACTTCGGCCTTCGGAAGTCCAGCTCTAGCTCTTCGATCCTTTCATCGCCTAAGATGTCACAATAATCATTTCATTACAGAACTAATACGAGACAATCTATCAGAGCAATACTAGACATAAGATGCGTGTAAGTAATCATCATCACGATCTTCCACTTTTGACCGGTAAACATCGTGGGAAGGAATAGTTGGTGTCCAGCGCCCGGTGGGTGGTACAGGAAAGTGTTATACCGTGGGATTGTACAGTGTCTTTGATATCGTCATTGTACAGTGTCTTTGATATCGTCATTGTACAGTGTCTTTGATATCGTCATTGTACAGTGTCTTTGATATCGTCATTGTACAGTGTCTTTGATATCGTCATTGTACAGTGTCTTTGATATCGTCATTGTACAGTGTCTTTGATATCGTCATTGTACAGTGTCTTTGATATCGTCATTGTACAGTGTCTTTGATATCGTCATTGTACAGTGTCTTTGATATCGTCATTGTACAGTGTCTTTGATATCGTCATTGTACAGTGTCTTTGATATCGTTATTGTACAGTGTCTTTGATATCGTCATTGTACAGTGTCTTTGATATCGTCATTGTACAGTGTCTTTGATATCGTCAATACATTTTCTTCTTGAGCATCCTCTTGCTCTCGTAGCACATTTTTTTAAAATGTAAGGCCAGTGCTGGTAGTTGATGATGTTGCATTCTAACGGGATTGCCAAACCATATGATCTTCCGTCTGTCAATAAATGTGACACGAGGTGTTGATTCCACTGATCTGATAACATAAATGTTTTACATAGTCTCGGATAGTTAAGTTTGCAGCTCAACTCAAGCATCTCATCTCACAGATGTTGATTTTGACATTGTAAATATGAGAAAAGTAAGAAAATGACTCTTTCACATGCCGTTCGGCCTACTGGTTTGTTTGTTTGTTTGTTTTTTGCGCTCGCTCGCTTTGAACTCAAGCGTAGTCCATACACACTACTACTAATGGTGCAGGACTGAATTGTCCGTGCGGATTAGCTTTACTTATTAACAGTGTTCCTCGCCATCAGGCGAACCCACTCCGACTTCAGAGGTACTTGTGATCAACGTCCCCAAGTCAAGGACGATTGGTCAACATTTTAGTCCAACTGTCCGCAGTAGTGGTTGAACCCTTATCTCGGCATCAGCACACCGGATGTTTATGAACACGTGTTCTTATCCATTCGGCCATGCTGGCCTATGTATTGGGTGTATGGTGCCGGCTTTGTACAGACTAGTCGATGCTCGCTGGGAAATATGATCATAATCACACTAACCACCTTTACTCCGCCAGACATCTCCTGGTACCTATTTTAGTACTCTATATATCCTTAGTATCGGAGATACAAGAACAAGAAAACGAAAATCGCCGTAAAAACATCTCCGGTAAAGTTCGGCAACACTAAAACGCAGTGCCTAGGTATATGGTGCCGGCTTTGAACAGACCAGTCGATGCTCGCTGGGAGATATGGTCATAATCACACTAACCACCTTTACTCCGCCAGACATCTCCTGGTACCTATTTTAGTCTGGTTCGACGTGGGAGGTTGAGTCATTAATATTTTTTAAAACATGCCTCGATGGGGGATTCGACCACATTACCGTCAAGCTGCAGACATGCGTGCTAGTCACATAGTCCACGTACAAGCAAACAAATGCCTGTACAGACAGGAAAACACGAAATACAACTAGATGTTTTAAATCGAAGTATCGCGCAGTATTCATGGGATAAAATAACAATAATTAATAGATGAACAGAATACACAGAAGATTTACGGGGAAAGGTCACTTAGTAACATGGATTTTATTATAAACTGCATGGAATAGTAATGGCAAGGGAAAATCTTATTTCAGGTGACAAACAGATTCTCAAGCAATACCACAAGTAGGTGTAGTGAGGACTCTTCAGTTTGCATGGCAACATAGTACAAATTGTAACACCTACGTAAGACTAATGGATCATATTGTTACATGTGGGTGAGACAAATGGGAAAACTGCTACATATTGCAACACGTGGGTAAAAGTAATAGAAACCTTAGACATATTGTAATACTGTGTAAGAATAATGGAAGACTGCAATAACTACGTAAGGCTAATGGGATAATTGAACAGATTGTAACAACTGGGTAAGATTAACAGGGGGAAAAGTTAATTGCATATCCTTTACTTGACATCGCAGTCAACCCCAGCATTTTCGGCTGTTTGTGATTTCTTGGCAAGTTTACTTTCAATAGTTTGTCATTGCTCTCTGAACGATCGACACTTCTACCACTGAAAACCAACGCTAGACGGTGTGCTGTCAAATCGTCCGCAGCTGTGTTTCGAACGCGGTATGTGGGATTACAAACCGCGTCCGTAACCCCTTCGCCACAGAACTGACAATGGGAATATAGACGATATTGTAACAATTGGACTAATGGGAAAATAGATCAAAGAAGGCAGCGACAGATATTGTAACAACTGGACTAATGGGAAAATAGATCAAAGAAGGCAGCGACAGATATTGTAACAATTGGACTAATGGGAAAATAGATCAAAGAAGGCAGCGACAGATATTGTAACAACTGGACTAATGGGAAAATAGATCAAAGAAGGCAGCGACAGATATTGTAACAACTTGGACTAATGGGAAAATAGATCAAAGAAGGCAGCGACAGATATTGTAACAACTGGACTAATGGGAAAATAGATCAAAGAAGGCAGCGACAGATATTGTAACAATTGGACTAATGGGAAAATAGATCAAGAAGGCAAGCGACAGATATTGTAACAACTGGACTAATGGGAACATAGATAAAAGAAGGCAGCGACAGAAACCCCAGGGTATTTTTCTCAACAGCCGTATGCAGGGATGTAACCTAATAGAAAAACCTTCCCCCATCAACAACCAGCGAAGAGTTCAAATACCTATGGCACCAATTAATAACATAATGCATTGTCCCAAAGCAGTTTCATACTTTCTGTCTGTGATATTAAAGCGCCATTACATTTTGCAGGCCTGAGAGTAAGGAGGAATGGGTGACCAATCTTTTCCTCACTCTAATAAGCGATGAGCCTAGGTTTCAAACCAGGGTCCGAAAGAGCACATACCATTACCAGGGCATGGCACTATCAAATGGTACCAGTTGCAATTTGATTATGTGTCCGTCTGGCCTTTCCTAGGAGAAATGAGCACCGGCCAGATCCTCTGTTGACTTCCTGCTGCACCAATCTCTCCAAGCCATGATGATTTATCTGTCCTTTCACACTGTTCACATGATCCCAAATATAGCTCTATCTACATCTGCCGTATCGTACACCAATACCGCACTCAGCTATGCAGATCCAGTCAATGTATCCGTGTGCTCATTTCCCAACGCACCAGCATGCCGTGGGGGATATTTTTTTTTATTGAAGCATGCCACTCATGTCTGTCTCCGCCCTTCTCAGCGTGGTCTGTGAGTGGTGCAGTTACGAGATGTGTGTGTTGTCTGTACCTGGGCACTTTGTTCCAACATCTGGTTCACGTTACAATTGTGCGATGTGCAATATTTTACCTTTTAAACTGTTACTTTTTTATTTGTAAAACAAGGAAAATATAATCCAATCCAATAATCAAACCATAAATCTGTTTCAGACATTAAAAACAAAATGTCCATATGTAAATTAAATAGTTCAGTCAATGTTCATTACCTTCAACCTCTAACACACAAGAGCAGGAAGTTGTCCCCTCAGTGTTACAAGCCTCGGCCGTGTACTTGCCCGCCAGGGAGGGTTTCACACAGGTGACCTCCAGGGACGAGAGACCTCCATGATTCTAACAGGCAGAAAACACATTTCTTCTAGTTCATTCTGACTCAAGTAACACGCCGTATTTGAAACATTTTATGTGTGCTAGTGTGTATTTTTTGAGTAAGTGAAAGTCTGAGAATGTGTGAGTGTTTGTTAGTGTATGTGTGTGTGTGTGTTTCTGTGTGTATGTGTGAGTGTGTGTCTCTGTGTGTATGAGTATGTGTGAGTGTGTTAGTGTGCGTGCTAGTGGCTGTTTGTGCGTGCGTGAGCATTAACATGTTTTTGTTTTTCTATTACAGTTTTGAATCACCTCTATCGAATTCGAGCCATATAATATTGATCTCCATCTTTTTGTTGTTTCATTGGTCTCTGTTTCCATTTTACTTCGCAGTCACGTGTATCTTAGGTCGTGTTACGAATGTGGTATTTCAGTTGTCAGCTAAGCACTGTTGTTTCCCCCCCCCCCCCCCCCACCCCCCACAACACTATACTTGAGTCGAAATTTTCAGTTTTCTAAGTGTCTTTTGTTTGTCAAGTGTCTAGTCACAGTTAAGGTTCAAGTATCTAGTCACAGTTAAGGTCCAATAGTCCCTTAATTATGTAATTGTTAAGTAAATGAAAATGCTAGAGCCAAAATATTTATTTTTCCTGCTGCCTTGTTCAACTTACAGTAAACGTGTAATCTGGGCTGTCGAAAATTTCTTTGTCATCCTTAAACCACCGAATTTTCGGTTGAGGAATTCCCACAACTGAGCAGGTTAGTCGAACTGTCACGCCATCAGGGGCTGTTCTGTTCTTCAGGGTAGTTGTGAATTCTGGTGGTGCTAAGAGAGGTTGTTGCTTGACTTCCTTCACTTCTGGCAGCCGATAGGAAACGGGCGAAGTTGCTTCTTCAACAGCTTCTGAAAGAACATTTTAAGATGGCATTAGAAAGAGAAGATAATGTTAGTTAGTTAGTTAGTTAGTTAGTCGACAGATCATCCTCGTTGCACATCGGACCATTCAGTCCATAAGTGCTCGGATCCCCTCCTCAGCAAATCCCGCAGCGTGTAGCGGCTAACGACGCCAGTTCTGTGTTGGTTTATCAATCTTCTTTGGCTTCCTGCGTAGTGTTCTTGTTTGGCCACCCCTCTTTTAATTTGCTGCTCTCGCAGTCTGGCCATTGTTGTAGATTCACAGTCATCACTTGGTTCTTGCAAAAGTCTCACTTCTCGTAGAGCATTCAGAATGTCAGCCTGGTCCATGGCGCGTCCGCCCTCAACAGTAGCCTCACCTGCGAGCTTGTCAGCCCGCTCATTTCCTTGTACTCCCGCATGCCCTGGCACGAAGATGAAACTAATCTTTGCCAGCCGAGACCGCTTCAGAGGCAGCAACCATTCTCTTCGGATCGACCCCTCCTCTATCCTCTTGATCATGTTCATTGAGTCGCTAAGGAAACAAGCCCTAGGGAATGTCTGTGTCTCGAGCCACGTTATTGCTTTACTTACTGCCATGACTTCCATGGTCAGGCTACTTGTGGTTTCAGTGAAAGCACCAGAGTCCTCCTTCACAATTCTCCCTCCGGCCCGAGCTGTAAAGGCCATGAGCTTCTCACATGTCGGACGACCGACCCATCTGTGTAGATGACCGCGTCACTGTCTAGCGAATTCTCGAAAATCAACGCTTGTACTTCAGCCTCAACAGCAGCCGGATTTTCTTGTCTGCATTTTCTATCTAGTTGGATGCAAACTGAAAAGGATGTGCAGAAGTCTGTTGGCACTTGCACCCACTCCTCGCCAGGTTCTAAGTCCTCAAGTGAACACACCTGTTGAAGAATGTCCTCGGCTTGACCCATCCACGACCGTCCTCTTTTTAACCTGCTGCCCTTCACCTTCCTAATTTCACTATGCAGTGGATGCTGTGTGTTTGCGTTAATTCTGAGGTAGGCACGTGCCCTGCAAACTTGCATTCTCTCTTCAATGGTTGGAAAATCAAGAAGGTAGCGCATCGCCCTGCATGCTGTATCTCTTGTACATCCAAGAATAATGCGCATAGCTTCATTCTGTATCCTTTCCATCCTTTCTATCTGCTTATGGCTGAGAGTCAGGATTGCCATTGCATACTCCAAAACAGACATGACCAGCCCCTCGTACAGAAGACATAGATGGCGCTGCTCACAGTTTGCTGCCGCCATCACCCGCATCGCTGCCAAACCCCGCTTGGCCTTTGTTATCACCTGGTCTATGTGCACATTATAAGCAAGGCTTCGATCAAACCGTATCCCCAGGTAATTCATTGCCTGCGTTCTTTCCACCGTCTCTGAACACAGCATTACAGTTGGTGTTGGATTGTTGACAATATGATTATTCAACGAGAACCAAGTCACTGTTGCCTTTGTTGGGTTGACCATTGCCCCAGCTTCATCACACCAAGTACTTATGCGATTGAGTTCGGTTTGTAGTTCCACAGCAACCTCCTCTCTATCCTTACCCTGACGATACACTAAAACATCATCGGCATATGACAATGTCCTGCCAGGTCCAGTGATCTGCTCACTGGTGATTCTCACTGTGTAGGCGTTGAACAGTACCGGAGATAATGGTGATCCCTGTGGTAGGCCAGGATATATTGTTGTTGGTTCCGAAGTCCAACTGCCACATCTAAAAACTACTTTCCGTTGGAAGAGAGCTGCAGCGATCCAACTAAGGAGGAATGGACTTACGTTTAGTTCAAGAAGCTGAAACATTAAAAAATCCAGTGGTACTCTGTTTCCACTCAGGTTTCCACTCAGGCACTGAAACCGTTGCTGCAGCGATTGATCTTGAGGACGCATACAACAGAGAAGATAATGTAATAAATTATATTTGCTGCAAAAGAATGATGGTTGAAAGGGGTGAAATTTACGTTAGGTCAAGCTGTATGGTGTTAGCAGGCATGCATATTTACAGATGGTTGGTTGGTTGTAAGATTGGTTGGTTGATTGATTGATTGATTGATTGATTGATTGGTTCTTTGGCTTAGTGATTGTCTAAGTGATTGGTTATTGGTTGGTTAGTATGTTAGTTAGTTAGTTAGTTAGTTAGTTAGTTAGTTAGTTAGTTAGTTAGTTAGTTAGTTAGTCAGTCAGACTGTCAGTCAGTCAGTCAGTTAGTTAATAAATTAGTTGGTTAGTTAGGTAGTTAATTAGTTAGATATATATTTAGTTACTTAATTAGACAGACAGACAGACAGACAGACAGACAGACAGACAGACAGACAGACAGACAGAAGATGAAGGAGGGTGACAGACAGACAGACAGACAGACAGACAGACAGACAGACAGACAGACAGACAGACAGACAGACAGTGAGTTAGTTAGTTAGTTTGTTTGTTTGTTTGTTCGTTCGTTTGTTTGTTTGCCGTCAGATAATCTTCACTGTACACCGTACAATTCAGTACGTATTTGCTCAGGTGCCCTTCTCGGAGTCTCCCAACACCGTGTAGCGGCTGACATACCAGCTCTATATGGGCTGACAATTCTTCTTTAACTCCCTATTGTTCTTATAATCAGGTCATGGTTGCTTAATCACAGTCATCACGTGATTTGTTTACTCGCCTGCCTCACGGAGGGGACTCAGTACATCAGCCCCGTCCATTGCTCGCCCGCTGTCCACAGTAGTCTTCCACATGCAAAGAATACCATGGACAGACAGAAAAACTAATAACCAAGTCCTACGAGAAGCAAATGAAATCCGTAAACGGATTAGAGTAATTAGACGTAGACAGTCACAGTTTTTGGACACGTTATGTGAAAAAATACAGTGGAGAACTTGGTGACAACTGGCAAGAATGAGAGAAAAAAAACAAAGGGCAGGCAGAAAAGTAAATACCTGGATGGCTAGGCCACGTGGTATGGTCGAGACAAGAACACAATGATCCACGACACTGGTGATCGTGTGAGATGCCGAAACATGACCGCTACGCTTATCGGCATAGCACATGATGATGATGATGCCACATGCGTGTCTACAGCTTCGGGTGCAGCCGTGGCTGAGAGGTCAATGCTCGCCTCAGGCTTAGAGGTTATAAGGTTCCATCTCAACATAGAGCTGGACATTTTTTCAAGAATATGTTATCCATAATGAAATCACACGCCTTTCCAACCTCTTGGGGTGATGAGATAGGAAACCTAGCTTCTCGTATACAGGTGAAATTAAAGAGGTCTCGTGTGCCAGGTGTGCATGTTAAAGCGCTCACTGCAGTGAAAATAACGTAGAGTAGGCCGTAAGGCCGCTTTCTGACAAAATTCTTACGAAAGAAAACCAAGTCACGGTATTAGAGAGTGCTAGTTGAGTTAGTTGTTCTTAAACCGACATCACTGCACTCAGGACATTCCCATACCCGCTCTGTCCCCTCCAGAGGATGTTATCAAGGATGGCATCTGTCTTGAGGAACAAAATCTGACACGATATGCATATGTTGGTCATTGATGTGCATAACCTGGTGTGAAGCAATCCCTCGAAAGAGGCTCGAAGAAGCAGAAACCAATGTTAAGAGACAATCTCTCTCATTGGCATATGTCTGGAATGTTCTGACAATGCATGTGAGCATTACAAAAAGGTGGATTGAAGAAACCACTACTGGGACAGATGAGGAACAAACAGTAGAGGTTCTCGGGCAATACAGGCATAGATCCAGATTTCTTTTGTTTGCGGTCGCCCGCTTTAAACTCAAGCGTAGTCCATACACTTGCTACAACTTCTAGTGCACAGGGCTTTTTTTTTTTTTTTGCGTGTGGATTAGCTTTCCCTTTTACCAATGTCCCATCAGGGAAACCCAGTCCGACTTCAGAGGTACTTGTAATTTACGTCACCAAGTGAAGGAAGAGAAGTCATCATTTTAGTCCAACTGTGCCGTGTATGGGTTGAACACTCTACCGATCCTGATAAAGAATGTTCTGAAAGGAAAAGTTAGTTGTATATCCCTTACATGACATAGTAGTCAACCCCAGCATTTTGTTGTTGTTTGTGGTTTAAAAGGCAAGTTTGATTTAGTAGTTTGCCATTGCTTTCTGAATAACCGATGCTTACACCACTTTGTGAAAATCTACCAAGGCAGTTTGCTGCCAAATTGCAAGCAGCTGTGTGTGGGATGCTGTATGCTAATGGCGTTCGCAACACAATCGCCACAACGCCCATTGAAGGGAATAATGTAAGGAAAATGTGCAAGCCGATGACACCTGTTCATGTAGGAGGACAGCGTCAAGAGATGGACTGAAAGGACGAATATGAATGCACCGTGAAGATCAAGTCTTGGAGACTTACTACAGCTAACATGTAATGTATGGAGACTTACTACAGCTAACATGTAATGTACGGAGACTTACTACAGCTAACATGTAATGTATGGAGACTTACTACAGCTAACATGTAATGTATGGAGACTTACTACAGCTAACATGTAATGTATGGAGACTTACTACAGCTAACATGTAATGTACGGAGACTTACTACAGCTAACATGTAATGTATGGAGACTTACTACAGCTAACATTATATATGTGTAGGTTTACTACACGTCAAGACCTACATCTAACATTTAATGTATGAAGACGTACTCCAGCTAACATTTAATGCGTGAAGACGTACTACAGCTAATATTTAATGCGTGGAGACTTACTACAGCTAATATTTAATGTACGGAGACGTACTTCAGCTAACATTTAATGTATGAAGACGTACTCCAGCTAACATTTAATGCGTGAAGACTTACTACAGCTAATATTTAATGCGTAGAGACTTACTACAGCTAACATTTAATGCGTAGAGACTTACTACAGCTAATATTTAATGCGTAGAGACTTACTACAGCTAACATTTAATGCGTGGAGACTTACTACAGCTAACATTGAATGCGTGGAGACTTAGATCACAAGATCTAGTTCAAAACTCACTCTGCACGCGGATCTTCGATTCGCTGCTTGTAGAACCAGAAATATTGGCAGCAACACACTTGTAAGAACCTGTGTCTTCTACACGGGCTCGCTCGATGGTCACGGATGAGGTCCCGTCGTCGTAGGTATCTATTTTATAACCGTCAGAGTCGGTGATTTGGCTGTTATTTTTGAACCTGTTGAATAATAAGTAATGGAAAATATAACAAATTACCAACATTTAAGGGAATGACTTGGTATGACCTTTCCACATTTTCACTCCAATTTTATTGTTTTGTGTTCGCTCGTTTCGAATTTAAACGTAGTCTATGCACGTGCTACTTCATCTGGCGAACTTGTCTGATTGTCGCGTGTGAATTGGCTTTCCCTATTACCAGCGTCCTTCGTCATCAGGCTAACCCACTCCGTCTTCTGAGGTACTTGTAATTTAAGTCGCGTAAGTCAAGGACGAGAAGTCAACATTTTAGTCCGACTGGCCGGTGTAGGAGTTGAACCAGCTACCTCGGCATCAGCAAACCGCAAGTTTAAGAGTCCCATTCTGCCATGCTCTTCTCCTTTTTACTCTAATGAGGCCATATATGTAGTATACACGTAACTACACAATTATGTATGTACATACACACATATACAGATACACAATTAAACAGACAGACATACACACATGTTCGCGCACCCACGCACGCATACACACATATACGCACTCACACACAAAAACATACATACACACAATAAAACCACAAACCATTGTATTAGCGGCTTTGGGTTTCCATCAACAACACATTCCAGTCTAACCAGACTGCCCTCTGTCACTGTGAGGTATTCCAACTCCTTCAGGAATCGAGGCTTCCGATGTGCTTCTGGAGCATGCTCTGTGTAGATGACATAAATATACATATTTGGTATACAGATGCCGCTTGATATATGCGTGCATTAATTATGATATGTATTTACCAGCTGTAAAATACACGCGCTGGTGAAGAGTCTCTTCCTCCTCCTTCTCCCCCAACTCCTTCCTCGCTTTTTCCTTCCCCGCTTTTTCCTTCCCCGCTTTTTCCTCCCCCTTCTTCTCCATCTTCTTCTCCTCTTTTTTTTTTCTCCGCCTTTTCCTCCCCTCCTCCTTCTTCTCCATCTCCTCCTCCACCTTTTCCCTCTACTCCTTCTCTGCCTTATCCTTCTCCGCCCTCTCCTCCTCCTTCTCATCCCCTTAGCCTTCTTCTCATCCTTCTCCTCCTTCGCCTTCTTCTCTTCATCTTCCCATCCTCCTCCTACTCCTTCTACTGCTTCTTCTTCTTCGTCTTCTTTTTCTTTCCCTCCTCATCCTCTTCCCTCTTGTTCTTGTTCTTTTCCTTTTTCTTCTGCACTCCTAGTTAGTTAGTTAGTTAGTCGACAGATCATCCTCGTTGCACATCGAACCATTAAGTCCATAAGTGCTCGGATCCCCTCCTCAGCAAATCCCGCAGCGTGTAGCGGCTAACGACGCCAGTTCTGTGTTGGTTTATCAATCTTCTTTGGCTTCCTGCGTAGTGTTCTTGTTTGGCAACCCCTCTTTTAATTTGCTGCTCTCGCAGTCTGGCCATTGTTGTAGATTCACAGTCATCACTTGGTTCTCGCAAAAGTCTCACTTCTCGTAGAGCATTCAGAATGTCAGCCTGGTCCATGGCGCGTCCGCCCTCCACAGTAGCCTCACCTGCGAGCTTGTCAGCCCGCTCATTTCCTTGTACTCCCGCATGCCCTGGCACGAAGATGAAACTAATCTTTGCCAGACGAGACCGCTTCAGAGGCAACAACCATTCTCTTCGGATCGACCCCTCCTCTATCCTCTTGATCATGTTCATTGAGTCGCTAAGGAAAGAAGCCCTAGTGAATGTCTGTGTCTCGAGCCATGTTATTGCTTTACTTACTGCCATGACTTCCATGGTCAGGCTACTTGTGGTTTCAGCGAAAGCACCAGAGTCCTCCTTCACAATTCTCCCTCCGGCCCGAGCTGTAAAGGCCCATGAGCTTCTCACATGTCGGACGACAGACCCATCTGTGTAGATGACCGCGTCACCATCTAGCGAATCCTCGAAAATCAACGCTTGTACTTCAGCCTCAACAGCAGCCGGATTTTCTTGTCTGCATTTTCTATCTAGTTGGATGCAAACTGAAAAGGATGTGCAGAAGTCTGTTGGCACTTGCACCCACTCCTCGCCAGGTTCTAAGTCCTCAAGTGAACACACCTGTTGAAGAATGTCTTCGGCTTGACCCATCCACGACCGTCCTCTTTTTAACCTGCTGCCCTTCACCTTCCTAATTTCACTATGCAGTGGATGTTGTGTGTTTGCGTTAATTCTGAGGTAGGCGCGTGCCCTGCAAACTTGTATTCTCTCTTCAATGGTTGGAAAATCAAGAAGGTAGCGCATCGCCCTGCATGCTGTATCTCTTGTACATCCAAGAATAATGCGCATAGCTTCATTCTGTATCCTTTCCATCCTTTCTATCTGCTTATGGCTGAGAGTCAGGATATGCACAAGCCATTAAATAGCATAAGAAATATAATATAGGGAGATCAGTTTCAGTAAAATCCCCGAGGTTTATTGAAATAAAATGAGAAATACAAATCGTGCATATTGATCGCGCAAGAAAATGACTACGGAAAAGATACATTAACATGAAGACACACTAGACAAACAGAATATGAGGACGTTATTACACTGCATGCCACATTTCCTTCCTTCTGTCTTCTGATAGTGCCGATCAACGCTTGTTGTCAAGTGCGTCCTGTAATCTCTACTTCTTTCTTCTACTTCTATGAAAGCCAAACAATAAATGTCGATATATTTATGAACTTCATTGAAGATTAGCGTGGGCAGTCACGGTAGCGCAGTCGTCAGCACGCCAACTGCCGGTCCGCTGGTCAAGGGATTCCCATGTGGACGCAGCATAAAATGGATAACAATAAATGTCTTGGGGAGCAACGGCGACCGGATTGATATTTATCACAACACTGCCGAGTGCTAAATGTTCAATAACAATATGAGGGTAGCACCACATGTCTAAGGACCAGTAAAATGGTCATTTATATACAATTTTACTTAATGAAGGCTAGCGTGGGTGAGTATACATAAACATGGCATCCTTCCATCCATCATGTGCCATGCCGATAAGCGTGGGCGGTCATGTTTTGTCTCTGATCAAGTCTCTGATCAGGCCAGGTTCAACCATGGAATGAGAATACAGATGATAGAGAAGTTCCAGTAATAAAGAAACCATAACTATCATCATCAAGATGTTTCAACCTACGGACTGGTCGTAAAGCTTCCTGATCAGTCCACTGCATGGCCGTCTGTCTTGTGTCGCTGTTTTCAATTCCCTGCACGTCTGCACTGACAGATCTGCGCAAGTTTGTTTCGTCAATTCTGTCCTGTGTCTACCTTTCGTTATGCCTTTGGGCCGAACCTTTCGGATACATGTTTCCGACTCTTCCTTTTGCACTTTTCCCAACAAATTCCTTGTGGCAAATCTTTTCGGCTTCCGGGGATTAGAGGGTGGATCCCAGTAGGAATAACACATTTTTGTATAAGTAAAGTCCTGTTTAGACACATAAAGTTGCATTGGGCACATTTCTGCTAGACCCATATAGTTATAGAAGCTCGGCACTTGGAGGATGATGCAGTCAGAATCACTCTGGCCGCCGTTTCTTCCGAAGAAATTTCCTGAAACCAATTTTAGGATGGGTGGACCTGGGAGTCAAGTATCCGCATATCGAGCTCATGACCGCGGGGCCGATAGCCGAGCGTCTTGTCGCTACGGTGCCGCGGCTCACATATTTTGTGTACTAAACTTACACCCAAACACACAATCTTCGTACATATATATTGCAATGGTTCCAATTGCCTTCTTGTTCAGCCTTTTGTCTTCTGTTGGAACATAGGTCCTCAAGCAACTTATGTCAAGCCGATTTATTATCTTCTCTCTCTTGCAGCTCGTCATACCCCTCCCCATATGGTTCACTATCACTAAATATCATCTGACAATCCACGTCTCAATTCTGGAAACTCTCCTTTCTTAAAGGAAGCAAGTCAACCTCACAGTCTCAGCGGTTTGCTTAACATGTGTGTGTTCTAGAAAAATATCCAGTCATTTTGGTTGCCTGGGTTATTCTTCTTTCATATTTAGACTTATTCATGGTTATTTGGATTGTTCAGCTTCACTTTTCCACGGGATGGAGTAGCCAGTCCATGCCAACCCTCCTTAGTGGCATCCAACGACATACATGATAGGTTATAGTGTTACTATTCTTTGCTTCCTTTAAGAGTTCCGTTAACATACGTGAGGGTCGCAATTGATCAGTCCACAATATGAGTAGAATCCAGCCTCCATCCGTAATTAATTACTTTTTAAACGAGTTAAAGAAATGACTGTGTGAGGAAAGTGACTAAAATAGTCCTAAATCAACAACTAACGATCGTGTAAACCACAAGAATAAGGAAATGTCGTAGGTAAGTAAAACAGTTTTCACCCAACAACCACAGATTGTGACAGTCAAAGGAATGAGTGTATATCGTAAATGACTAAAACAGTTTCAAAGCAACAGCCAAGGATCGAGGCAACATGTCCAACATCCAACCTTCAATGGAAATAGTTGCACTTGTCTCCGATACTGCTGTGGAATTTGTTGGAGTTGTCTCAGTGATCTGAATGATGGCTTGGACTTCTGTGTTCTGTTGTTGGTCAGTGTCTGGCTCATCTTCTGTCTTTAGCCTGTAAAACGCATTTTAGAAATAATTTAAGAACGATTTATAAGTATATCATACATGATCATACATCATAATACTCTGGATTACAACCGTTGGATGGGAATGCAGATGATAATGAACTTCCAGTAATAATTTAATTAG
The DNA here is from genome assembly GCA_014155875.1 of Cepaea nemoralis. Lineage (NCBI taxonomy): Eukaryota > Metazoa > Mollusca > Gastropoda > Stylommatophora > Helicidae > Cepaea > Cepaea nemoralis. The sequence continues at coordinate 744,070 of JACEFZ010013361.1, forward strand.
TTGTTTAACCGTTACAGGACGTCGCAGTCCACCCTGTGGAAAGAGACCGAGCCATATGTGATAAAACCGGTTCAATTAAGTCGATCCTCTTGACTTTTACACCTTCTTTTTTTATTTCTTAGACTGGATGTTGTGGTATCATATGCCAGGCTCTCCTGCACCAAACACTGTCAACAACTTCGCCACAAGCCCTCCATAACTTCTTTTACCTCTTAGCACAGTGCCGTTCCAGTAGATTATTATATATCCTGGTCGCGGATTGTCGTGCATCAATTGTTGCAACTCCAATTCAGTGCAGCCTACCTGCCGACCAATCCCTGCATTCCTGTTGCAATGATCCGGTACATGTCTGACTTTTTCACTGGCATTCTGACCCACACCTCTCCTCTCCAATTTATTTTTTTTTAAGTTGAGCTTGCGGAGACGGGACAGCCACTCAACACTGACCCTATGGAGATGGTTATGGTACCGGGTAGTTAGGCAGGTCTCTGTACCTACCTTCGTTCTTCGTTGTGCTGCACCAGTCATTAGCGAGTCCTTAACGTTCATATATAACCAGTGCCTGGCCAAAAACTACTTTCCATCTGCATTTAAAATTGCTAAAGTGTTTCCGCTAATTAAAAATGGCTCAATCGATAACAGCGTTGTGGGTAATTATAGACCTATTTCCTTACTATCGTCGCTATCAAAATCACTAGAAAAACACATTCATAAAATAACGTTACACCATTTAATTAACAACGATCTAATAATTAACAGTCAATCTGGGCTTCGACCTAAATATTCTTGCCATAGTGCTCTAACAAAAATGACCGATAACTGGCATTTAAACATCAACAACGGTAGAATTTGTGGAGCGGTGTTTGTAGACTTATAAAAAGCTTTTGATATGGTAGATCACGATATTTTAATTAGAAAACTAAAACAAATGAAGACAAGCACCAACATGGTGAACATAATTACGTCTTTTCTATCCGACAGACAAAAAGTCGTGTCCTTCAACAACTGTCTATCAAGACCCACACAGCTTAATATTGGTGTGGCTCAGGGCTCAATACTAGGTATGCTGCTTTTTGCAGTTTATATTAATGATCTTCCTTTATATATCAATACAACTTGTGATCTATTTGCAGACGACTGTACTATATATACTAGTCAAGAAAACCTTAGTGAATTAGAGAATTCTTTACAAAAGGAACTTGATAATCTTACTAGATGGAGCAATGAAAACCGCATGCAAATTAATATCGACAAAACCAAATCCATGCTAATAACCACCAGACAAAAACTACAGACACTAGCCATAACTGAATCACCGCTCAAACTCCACATAGACAAGTTACCTATAGTTAATGTGAATGAACATAAAACACTAGGTCTTTTAATTGACAGCCATTTGAACTGGAGCTCTCATGTTCACGCTCTTACCAAGAAAATAGCACAAAAAGTTTACCAACTTGCTAAAATTCAGCACTTCCTGGACGAAAGCACACGAAAAATATTCTATACATGCTATATCCAATCACATCTCGATTACTGTTCCACAGTTTGGGATGGTTGCCCTAAATCTAATTTAAAACGACTATTCGTCTGGTTTCTGGCATAAAGCACGTTGAAAGTAATAATTTGTACAGTCATCTAAGACTTCTACCACTTCAAAAGCGCTTCCTTTTCAACAAAGCCAAATTAGTGAATAAAATTATATCTCAAAATACCCCAGAGTATCTTTTGCCGCTGATTCAATCTAATGCAATGAATAGCAAGCGCCTAAATTTGTTACATGTCTCAAAGCCTAGATTGGACCTATACAAAACATGTTTCGCCTATTCTGGTGCTCACTTATGGAATGATCTGCCTCCTGATCTGAAAACTCCAATGAGTCCCTACACATTTAACCGAAAACTCTTTCAATACTTAATCCATACCGACTATATGCTACCATAATTCATTTACTGGTATAATTGTTCATTATAATTGTTCATTATAATTGTTTAACTTTAATTGTTCACTATATATGTGTGTGCGTGTGGAAGCGAGAGAGAGAGAGAGAGAGAGAGAGAGAGAGAGAGAGAGAGGGTGTCAGAGAGAGGGAGAGAGTGAATGTGTGTGTGCACTCGTGCATGCGTGTGTGTGGAGAGAGTGATTGAGCGAGAAATGGTGGGGGAATGTGTTAGTGCATGCATTCGTACGTGTATGTGTGAGAGTGAGTGAGGGAGTGTGTGCGTGCGTGTATGCGTTCATGCGCATGTGTATGTCTGAGAGAGTGTGATTGAGAGAGTGAGTGTGTGTGTGTGTGAAGGATTGTGTGTGAGAGAGTGAGACAGTGGGAGAGTTGATGTGTTAGTGTGTGGGTGTGTGAGCGCGCGCATGCGTGTGAGTGTGTGTATATGAAAGAATACAGAGAGAGAGAGAGAGAGAGAGAGAGAGAGAGAGAGAGAGAGAGAGAGAGAGAGAGAGAGCTGAGCAGATGCATGTCATGTAACACGCATGTTATGTAACACGCGAATCCATATGTGTGTGTATTCTCATCTGTCATATTATCAGTTAAATACCATTTGATTTTGTCATGCATGATATAAACTCACTCATGTTCGTTACTGTAGTTTGAGTGAGAGAGACAGTGTGAATGAGAGACAGAATGAGTGAGCGTGAGAGTGAATGTGTGTGTGTGTGGGGGTGTGTGTGTGTGTGTGTGTGTGTGTGTGTGTGTGTGTGCCTTCTCTGTGTGTATCTCTGTGTGTGGGAGCATCACTATTTTTACGTCACATACTTTTTATGTACACATTTTTCTCCATGTTTAAAATTTTTATGAGACTGCTCATGACACGTGTCAGTGTATGTGTGTGAGTAAAGTGTGGGAGTTTGTTCATACTAGTTTCAATGCTAACGTGAGACATTTTGTATGTGTCCAGATGTGAGGAGGTGTGTGTGTGTGTGGAGGATGTGTGTGAGTGTGGGGGACGTGTGGGTGGGGGATGTGTGGGTGGGAGTATGCGTTTGGATGGGTTGGGGTGTGTGGGTTATGGTGGGTAGTGATATTTGTGGGTGTTGGTGGGATGTGTGGATGGATGTGAGGGGGTGAAAGTAGGGGTGTGGGGATGGGTGTGGGGGATGTGTGTATGGGTGGAGGATATGTGTGTGGGACGGATGCGGGGGATGTGTGTTTATGTAGGTGGAGATGTGTGGATGGTTTGAGGAAGTATGTGTGGATGGTTTGAGGAAGTATGTGTGGGTGGCGGGGTTGTGTGGGTAGGGGATTGTGTGGGTGGATTGGGGATGCAAGGGCGGGTGGGGAGAAGTGTATGGTGTGTGGGTTTGGGATATGTGTGCGGTGTATTGGTGGGGGATGTGTGCATGGTGTGTGGCTGGGGGTATGTTTGTGGTGGTATAGGTGAGGATATGTGTGTGGGTGGGGGATAGTGTGTGGTGTGCGGGATGTGTGTGATGGGTGCGGGGAATGTGTGTATGGGTGTGGTATATGTGTGGGTGAGTAGGGGATGTGTGGTTGTTGGGAGAAGTATGTGTGGGTGTGTGGATGGGAGATATGTGCATGGGGAATGTGTGGGTGGGGGTGTGTGAGTGGCTTAGGGATGTGTAGGTGGGTGAGGGAGATGTATGTGTCGGGGTGGGATGCGTGAGTGGGTGGAGGATGTGTGTGGGTAGGGGTATTGTGATCGAGAGATGTTTGGTTGGGGGTGGGTGGGAGTGTGTGGGTGCGTAGTGGAGGATGTGTGCGTGAGTGAGTGTGTGTTGGTGGACGGATAGGGAATGCGTGTGTGGGTGGGGAGAGGTGTGTGGTGTGTTGGTTGGGGATATTGTATGGGTGAGGTGTGTGGGTGGGGGGTTTTGTTGTGTGGTGTGGTATGTGGGGTGGATGGATAAGGGTATCTGTGTGGGTGTGGGTGGGAATATTATGTTTTATGTGGGTGGGGGATATGTGTGTGGTGTGTAAGTGGGGATGTGTGGTGGTATGTTGGTGTGGGATGTGTTGGTGAGGGATATGTGTGTGTGTGGTGCGTGGGTTGGGAATATTGCGTGGTAGGGGATGTATGTGATGTGCGGGTGGGGGATTGTGTGGTGGGGGATTGGGTTAAGGCATGTGTGGGTGGGTGGAAGATGTATGTGTGAGTGGTGGGGTGTGTGTGAGTGGATTGGGAATTTATGGGTGGTTAGGGAGATGTGTGTGGGGGGGGGGGGGGGGGGGGTAGGGACATGTCAGTTGGTGGGGATGTGTGTATGGTTTGGGGATGTGTGAAGTGGATGTGCGATGTGTGGGTTGGTGGGGGATTGTGTGCGTGGGTGGGGAATATGTGGTCGATGGAGATGTGGCTGGGGGATGGGTGGTTTGATGTGTGGGTGGGGAGAGGATGTGTGGGTTAGGATGTGTATGTGGGTGGGCGTGGGATGTGTGGGTTGGTGGGGGAATGTTTGTGGGTGGCGAGTGTGTTTTGGTTGGGGGATCAGGTGAGGGCAGTGTGTGTGGGTGGGGGATGTGCGGGAGGGGGATGGGTCGGTTGGTGGGGTATGTATGTGTCCCTTGGTGTGTGTGTGGGTAGGTGGGTGTGTGTGTGTGGGTGGGGTGATGTATGGGTAGGTGGCAGATGGGCCTCATAACATGGTAATTTGCCTTGTTTATGTTTACAACATTCATTTCACAATGTTTATTTTTCTTCCTATGTAAATGTATAATGCTCTTGATGAACGAAAGACGAGTGATTGGAAGGGCCGAATGTAAGACGGGCCTACGAGCCCAATTTGTGACCCTAATAAAGTTGATTTGATTTGATTTGATTTTGATTTACCTCATTCCCTTAGACGCATACCTTTGTGACTCAGGCGGACTAACTTTGACGCATCCAATTTAATAGCTGAAACTTACAGTCATCCAGGGAATGACTAACCAACCAATAATAACCAACTAACCAAATATCTAACCAACCAACCCTCTAGACATCTCTTGTAAAGTATATCCAATATTAAATAAAATTGCTATGCGTGTGAAGAGCGGCCCACGTAATATAACATGACAGCGTCTGTCTGACTGTAACTGTGATCATAACTGCACACCTGCCCAGTATTATCAGTACAAATGTAAAGGACCCGTTTACTCGCCTTATTGGGTATATGGTGCTAGACCCATATTAGTATAGACCCATCGGCACACGAGGGCTGATGTTGTCACTATCACGTATAGACCAATCGGCACACGAGGTGGGATGTGGTCACTATGACGTATAGACCAATCAGCACACGAGGGGTGTTGTCTCTATCACGTATAGACCAATCGGCACACGAGGGGTGTTGTCTCTATTACGTATAGACCAATCGGCACTCGAGGTCTGATGTCGTCACTGTCACGTATAGACCAATCGGCACACGAGGTGGGATGTGGTCACTATCACGTATAGACCAATCGGCACACGAGGTGGGATGTGGTCACTATCACGTATAGACCAATCGGCACACGAGGCTTGATGTGGTCACTATCACGCTTCCCGCCCTCGCTTCCCAAGACACATCCTGGTATCCATTTTAAGCTGGGTTGGATTGAGAGCCCTTGTCAGTGTTAAAATTTGGCCCGTTGCAACATCAAACCCATGATCTGCGGGCCGGCAGTTGAGCGTCTAGCCACTATCCTGTCATGACTAATCCGTCTACATTAACAATATAAACATTTCTCTGTCTGCCCATTTACACCTGCACCCAGTAGTAATATAGTATTGATGACTGCACATTTCCCACGCACTTCCATTACATTTATTATTATTGTTTTTATCTAAGTATAGCTTCATAAGTGATGTATGGATGAAATAATGTATGAAATAAGAGCGATAAAAAGGAGAGAATGTTAAACGGCCTGCCTGCTCAATTCTTAACATTATGAAAATTAAATTCGTTCGCCCGTTCGTACCGGTTGTAGAACACATCTGTTGTCTAACTGTTACAGCACGTTTTTTTTTGTGTGTGTATGTTAAATCTTGCACATGTTATGGTTTCGCTTATTCGTTTTGTTTCTTTTTCTTATGTCATCCGAACCGTTATTTATGTGCTTCGGGAGAAGATTTTCTCCCGGCTGGGGAATAAATATCACATGCCCACAAGCAGTCGTCATGAAGTGTACAGACTCATCATCATCATGTGTCATGCAATAAGCGCAGGCGGTCATGTTTCGCGTTTTCACTCGATCACTAGAGTCGTGGAGCTCCCTGTTCATGCCTCGACCATGCCACGTGACCAAGCCATCCAGACATTTACTTCTCTGGCTGCCCTTGGTTCTTTTCCCGCTCAGTCTTGCCAGTTCTCACCAAGTTCTTTAGTTTATTTCGTCTCATAAGGTGTGTAAATAATTGTGACTGTCTATGTCTAATTTCTCTGATCAATTTACGGTTTTCATTTGCTTTTTGTAAGACTTGCTAATAAGTTTTTGTGTCTGTACATGGTGTTCTTTGCATTTTCATCAGAAACCACATTCCCAATGCAATTAGATGTGTTTCAGCTTGTCTGCTCATTGTCCACATCTCGCATCCATACAAAAGTACAGGCTCTATGTTGCACTTTAACACTATTTTCTCGTTACAATTGACATCTTTATATTAGTCAGTATGTTTTCCATATTGCAAAAGGCTAATGTACAGACTAGGACTTCTTTTTTTCAATCCAAAACTTTGATGCGGATCTAATAGATGTTGTACTACACGTGAGGTGTACAAGCTGATCTCTCTGTCACTCACTTGTTTGTACTGGACTTCTCGCACCTGCTGAACGGCATCTTGTGTGTTTCTGTTTGTTATGTTGATCTTGCCTAGAGTATCTTTTCTCCGGGACACTCTGGCGTTTTTAGGAATGAACAAGCAGGCAGAATGGCTGGTGATTTGATGCATGATATTGCACTCTGTAAACGCGTGAACAATGCAGAAGAACGTATAGACTATTATGGTCAAGAGAGAATGCGGCATCAGGGGGTGGGTGGCTAGAGGATCTGGTAGAGAGTTGTCATTAAGGGGTAAAGCAAGACAGACAAATAATCAGATTGTACCGGGCACCATTAGTATTAGAACTCTAAGCTGGCTGTTGAAGATGCTGACTGAGAGCAACGATGTTGGTTCTTGACCCAACTCAACTCATTTCTTGGTCGTTGGTGTTCTGGATCAATCCTGCTAATATACCTCCATACCACTGCATCAGTTCACCCAGCATCATTTCTCTTGGTCTCTTGATCTTTCTATTTGTCACGATGTTCTCCAATGCTTCTCTTCACATCGCATGATCAAAGAATGCCGTTTGCCTCTTTCTTATTGGTGTATATAATGTTTCATTAGCCTCGTTCTTATTGGTCTATATAATGTTTCATTAGTCTCTTTCAGACAATCGCTGTTAATTACTCTGGAGGTCCAAGGAATTCGCAACTATCACAGAACAAATTTAAAGTTACAGATACTTTTACACATCTTGAGTAGTACTGTGTAAATGATGAAAATAGTAATGGAGAAAGACGTTTTTACACACAAAGAAGCATACAGTGTATTTGATTCTAGCCTTATATGTTTATAGACATATCAACAATTCGATGAGTGCCGTGGTCATTATGAAAACCGGCCGCTACTACTTCACAAGGTATTTCTAAGTACTCGTTTAAGGATGAACATAGAAGCTTAGCTCAGTTAAATCATTTGCCTCAATGAGGATCTAAACACATGACCATCGAGCCGCAGGCAAGCGTGCTAGCCATTTCTCTACCGCAAAACCGGAGGTAGGATATGTCTGTCGAAAAGAACAACAAGATCTGCAGCTTTGATGTACACCGACACAACGCAACAAAAGTTATTTTCAAAGCCACGGTAGAAGAAGGAGAAATAACATCGCTAGCTTAACTCGCAAAGAAAGCGTGGCGAATCAATCATGATTATTTACAAGAGCTGAGCATCAGCGCCAACAAGCTACATAAGTAAATGCGTGTTGGTCTGTGATGAAAACAGTCCGAAATTATGCATAAATGAGTGTATAACACGACTGTCTTTGCCTGATTATTTGTGTAATCCCTCTCTTTCTCTCCCCCCCCCCTCCATTGTCTGTCTGTCTGTCTGTCTGTCTGTTTCTCCCTCTTTTTCTCTCTCGTTCTCTCTCGTTCTCTCTCTCTCACTATGACTGTCTCTCTCTATCACTCGCTATCTCTATCGCTTTGTGTGTCTGTCTGTTTTGCCCTCTGTCCGTCTCCCCCCCTCTCTCTCTCTCTCTCTCTCTCTCTCTCTCTCTCTCTCTCTCTCTCTCTCTCTCTCTCTCACACACACACACACACACACACACACGTCGACATATCACATATTCCTATTAACACCTTTCATATCGCCCACCTTTCCCAGGTATTGCTGGTGAACTTTAATGCAAACGAACGAGGGAATTGTGAAGACATTTTACCTGTAACTGAACCGCACCCACTAATATTTGTAGTATTGGTCTCATAGCTGAAGTTAAGTAAGTATTTACAAATAAAAAATTCAAGAGAATTACTCGTTAATTAGTGGAGTATTGGATACAAAATAAATATACATGAAAGAGGGATATCTTGTGAAATGTAAAAACCACAACTTGCAAGAGTAGGAAAATTGCAGAAGAAGAAAGCTATTGTAAGTTGTAAGTAGGATGATTCTGGAAAGATTAAGAAATGCCATTGACAAATAACGAAGGGATGAACATACAGACTTCAGACCAAACAGACCCTGCATTGAAAAAGTAGCTACATTAATAACAACACCAGCATTAAAACATTAAAAGTACACAATGCATATTCAATGAGGAGCAGAAAACATTGTCCTACAAATATTGAATTACAGCACGGAATGTGTGAAACTATAAGCACTTTATCACTCTGATAAATAGGCTTTAAACACAAGTCATAGGAAACGGGCAAAAACATACAGAGTTGATGCTATGATGTAATGAAAAGAATAAATTAAAAGGAAACGAACAATGGAAAAACATCCGGATAAATTAAGAGACATGTAAAATTGTTCGAAGCAGATACAAAATAACATTATATCATCGTTTGACAATAACCTACAACACGAAGGCTCCTTAAAGACATTTCAAAGAAAGCAGAATCCTTAATGAAGGACAAAAATAGTGGGACTAATCTTGCCTAAGATAGACACAATTGTTTAAGAAGCTTAATAACAATATTTCCCAAACAACCAAGTGATGTGATAATTCTTTTGATGGTAGTGGTAGTGATGATGATGACGGTGATGACGATGCTGATGATGTTGAATGTAATGATGTTAAAGATGATGATGATGTTTGTGTTGATGATGATGGCGATACCGGTAGCTATGAATGATGATGTTGGTGATCTATTGGCAGTGGGAATGTATTTTCTGAGGAAAAAGCAAAGAATACCATGGAAATACAGAAAAAAACAATGAGAAAATCTTACAAGAAACAAATGAAAATCATAACCTAATTGGAGGAAATAGCCCTAGAAAGTCAAGATTTGTCCGGCACACGATGAGAAGAAATAAATCTTAGTGATAACTGGCAAGATTAAAGAGATCTGAATATTGAAGAAGGTTGTCTACTAAAGACGATAAAACAAAGAAACTTAAAATATTTTGGTCACTTGAATCGTCAGGAAATTTGGAGAGGACAATCATGGAGGAGTATATGCCCGAGACGAGAGGAAGAGGAAGGCCAAAGAGAAGATGGGTGCAGCATGTGGCAGATGATTTCCAGATGGGATTATCGGACGCGGGACGTCTTACTTATCACTGAGAAGTTTTCCGGACGGTTGCTATGGGAGTGTGTTTCTGCAAGGGACATGCTACTGAATAAATGAATGAACATTGTCAATGGTTCATTGTATGGTAAATGGTGTTGAATAGAGAGAATCGGGTGGATAAACATTAACTAATATTGTCGCCTGACTTTCAACTTGCCTACCGGCCCCGTAGTTATGGATTCGAACCTACATGGAAGCGGATTTTTTCAATCTAGTCTGCTCCCAGGTCGACCTAAAATGGATACTAGGAAATTTCTTGAAAGTGAACGCGGCCGGCGTGGTGTTGGTGTCAGAGTGCCGATTGGTTTATAAAAATATGGACCTGATATCTGATATCACAAATCCCATACACCTTAATGCGTGTAAAAATGTCCTTTATTTACTAATATTGTCAATGGCTCTGCGAGTGTTGAATACTTTAGTAAAGAGAAAGTCGGATAATTAACAAGCCTCCTCTGGGATAAGCCATTTACCACCCCCACCCCCACCCCCATCCCCCCACCCCTCGGGTCCACGTCTCTGCCACGGGACGCGGCCAGTTCAACACGTCCTTATTCCACCACGGGCGGACGTTACCGTCATTTCACTTTGCTGCAGAGATTCGACTTCGGACATTTCCGATCCGGGTGATCGTCTCGTTTTAGTGTTTGACCCCTTTCTTAGAGTCCCCTGCTTAGGTGCCCTGGTCTCTCCTAGGTCAAAATGAAACACTAAATGTTGTTTCAGTCTTATATGAGAGAAAGCTTTTATAACATTTTATTCGATAAAATGTTCTAATTTCCAATTGGAAAAATATTCTGGAAACACGTGACATGCGGTATAGATAAAACGCCCTTATACACATACAAACAAACAAGACCTACTGAAGCTTCTCCGCGATGACAATGTCTGGAATGACGACTTCCTCCTGAATCAAAGGAAGAGAGTCTTCATCCATCTCACGATCACTGCATGAGTCAAACGTGACGCCGGAATCCAAGTCATAATCGCTGGCAACAGACTCCTCACGGGTTGAACCGGTAACTGTTTCGCTGCTATAGTGTTCGAACCTAAGACGCTCAATGTCAGCTGTGGGTAACGTGATGTCATGACTGGTCTTCCTTGGGAAATGCAATTTGTTGCCTTCTAATAAGTTACTGGAGATCTGTTGGTTAATCTTTGCCAACTTGTCAGCCAGCAGCTGTTCTGTGATCATTTCGTGGGAGGCCAATGACATAGCCCGTCGCTTGCTGACCAGTGTTATTTCTGCCTCCTCCAACTCTTCCTCTTCTTCTTCCGGTGGGTGGAAAGGACATGTTTTCTTATTTGGACATTTGTGGTTGGGAAGAAGTAGGTACAGTTTCTGTACTGAAATTGGCTGTGATTTTGTTGATGATGTTTCTGAAGTGGACGAGTGGATTGACTCCGTAGAGGACATAGCGGATGCTGATGAAGTATGTAAGGATGTTGATGATTGTGTGGATGAGGTACTGTGTCCTGATGTGGTCAGAGATGCTGACCGATATGATCTGGTCAGTTTTGCGGAAGGTGAATTTACCCATGACATCTTGGTACATTGACCGCAGTAAACAAAAGAATGATATGTGTTTATTTGATTATTTTAGACACAGTCACGTCGTGTTATCAGTTCTACTGAAGATACGTCTGCGCTACTAGAACTTCCTCATGTAAACAGATCGATAGCTTCTATTAATCATTCCTGCATACTCACTGCAATATCCCATGCTCTTTGCGAAAAAATCATTAAAGATCACATATTACAATGCTTAAAATTTCATTTAGCTTCTCTGAAAATTTTTGACAAACCGTTCCGAAATCCGAAATTTCCGAAATAAATAGAAACGAATTACACAGAACACGACGAGTGCTGGACAGACAGTGGATTACAGCCACAACCTGTTTCACAGTAAACGAAAAGGAATGGCACAGAATCTGCACATACGCTTTCCCCAGCAGCTGAGCAAGTTTCCTAACTCACGTCTCACAATTCTGGTGCCAAGTTCGACAATAAAATCCACTGAGTAAAAAAAGCCGCGCTTTCGGCTGATAACGAACAACCAATATGTGCGTTTCATTCATCAAATGTTCCCAAATTTGACAGACTAAATATAGCACGTATAATCTGTTCTAATCTTGGTGCGCTGCTCTTCTCCTTGCATCAACAAATAGAAACTCATGTCATGTCTGTCAGTTCTAAATTCGTGGTTTTCTGGGTGGAATACAGTAACCTTCTTTATCGCAAACCCCAAAGGTTATCATTCCCAAGCTGAGCGCTGATTCAGGGCTTGACAATGTAAAATACAATACAGAACATGTCGAAACATAGCTTGTATATATCTCGCATGCAGTAGCCATCATTGCATGTATGGCGTTCGTAAGTTCTTGTAAATATTCTGCGACAGTTTGTATTTGACCAACAATGAGTTTATTAAGCAACAGTTAGTTGTTTGTTTGCTGTTTGTATGTTTGTTTAACTGATTTCTTGTAGTTAGAAAGAATTCCTTTTTTTTTTTGCTTCGAAAAAATAAATATTTCATAAATGTTTGTCTGAAACCATCGAATTATAAGAAATCACAATCTGAAAAGTAAGCAACCATTTATAATCTCTGACAATATATTTCACGCAGCTTAACATTCAATTAAATACTGAAAGTAATACTGCCTAGAAATTCAACGTCGTGTTGGGATTGATCACAACGTCCTGCAGCATTTGTTTAACATTCACATAGCCAATGGCCACTATAGGGTGTATTTTTAATGACTGTGCAGCGTTTCACAATATTGCCGGTCCAAGTTTAGTATTCACCCTCTGTAAAGTTCATGCAACACAATAGGTGAATACAAAACTTGGACAGGCAACATTTTCAAACACTGCACAGTCATTAAAAATACACCATGTATAAAAACTAATCTCTGTGTCATTATAATCCACAACATGAAATCATCACACCATTACAATTAAGCCACGAAATTAATCCCCAGTACTCAAACTCCAGCTGCTTAGAAAAGACACGGAACAATTATGTGCATTTCTTCACGTTAATCACCAAATCAACATATTTCTAGAAGATTCAGCTAGTTCCATTTTCCTCTCAGCCCGAAATATTTGCGAAGATCGTTATGTAAGATATCTGCTCTTTAAACGAAGTAAATAACATCACACGCCTCCTTCGCTGAAGTTCTTTTCGTCTACCAGAATTGCCCGTTTTCTTTTCCCTTCAAATTGTTCCGTTTTTAAGTTAGAGTTGACTCCAGATTGGTTCGTGATTTCCTTCGCTTTACAATATAAGTGCGCTCCCGCTCTTTCTAAATACATCTTCAACAGTTTATTTAAGCATTCTGTCTTGTGCTAGCAGATGAACAAGAACCTGAAATTTGAAACCAGCAATTTTTTACACCCTGTCTACTAGCGCACCAATCTTTATCTATATTCTAGAAATCTTATACTCACAATCCAGGTAAACTACTTTGAAATTATATATACGAAGGAAACGGTTTACTATTTTCTCATTACAATTTTAATTTAAAATCTTCTTCTTTTCTTCTTCTTCTTCTTCTTCTTCTTCTTCTTCTTCTTCTTCTTCTTCTTCTTCTTCTTCTTCTTCTTCTTCTTCTTCTTTCTTCTTCTTCTTCTTCTTCTTCTTCTTCTTCTTCTTCTTCTTCTTCTTCTTCTTCTATATCCTTATGAAACATAGTCCCTCAAATAATTCACCCTATATTTTGCCATTTCCTGAAGACCTCTATGTGCTCTCAGTGTTAGTCATCTCCTTCTTTCACTCTCTTCTCCGAGTGTTGTGGTTTCCATCTGTTTCTGTTGCCCGTGGGTTCAAGAGTTCCTAGGTATGCCATTAACAGGTTTTCTCAATATGTGTAATCAGCACAGGGTGTCAGGTCTTGTTAGATATAACTGAGCTACTGTGTGACGGTAGACTGTGTTACCTGCTTTCTGTTAGTGACGAATATTGGGTGGCGTCACCAAACCCGACGCCCCACATTGTGCCAACTGATTCGGGCGGAGGTACGCAATGAGGAGGATACAAGACTTATACTTCTGCGATTAAATGCAACCTAAAGACGAAATTTCATGACATGACAGACTAGGTCCTAAGCCTTAGCCGGAAAGTGCTCTAGGATTGAAGCTCTGACAGGCGGACAGTTAAGGCATTTCTTTGCTGATCCATAAGCTTCTGCAGCAGGTCTTGTTCCATATTTATTGGTGTTGCCTTTCCTCTGGAGTAAACTAGGTAGGCCCATAGATAGAGAGAGAGAGAGAGAGAGAGAGAGAGAGAGAGAGAGAGAGAGAGAGAGAAGAGAGAGAGAGAGAGAGAGAGAGAGAGAGAGAGAGAGAGAGAGACCATGGTGCATGGGCAACACATGGCCTCTACAATTCAGCCCAGGCTTTGTGCTAACAAGAAGCGTAACTCCATCCCTGGTCTTACCGCCATGCGTTGTAGTTATTATGTCTTTTGTGTAGCACAATGTAACAAACTATCGCATGTAATGAGGGCAAGGTGCCACTATATCCAGCAACAGCTCCTCCCCCCGCCCCGACCTCTTCATCCGTTTCAATTTGCTATGTGTTCGCACATTGTCAGGAGAAATAAATTGGAAAGCCTAGTGATAAATTTCCGCTCTCCCAAACTTGACGTTCAACGACTTTCTCCGTAATACCGTTTATCCACGTAGGGTAACGCAGCGAGCGAGAATTGGTAGCGGTTCTCGCCGCGTTATTGACTTACGGGATAAGTGAGCCGGCCGCTCAGAAAGCAATGGCAAACTACTGAGCGTAATCTTGCCAATAAATCAACAACAGCGGTAAAATGCTGGTGATGACAGCGATGTCCTGTAAAGGATATGCGGGAAAAAAAATGATAAATTACAAAACACAAAAAAGAGCATGGGCAGACAGACAGATAAATGCCTAGATGGCGTGGTCCCATGGCATAATAGAGAAAAGGACACAGATCTGATCCAAGAATACTGATCATTTGGGATGGCGAACCATGTCCACCCACGCGTGAGTTTAATTACCAGTAATGGCAAGTTTAATCTTCAGTCTAAGGAAGTGCACAAACCTAGTCATGGACCTCTAGACAGACTCCATGTAGGTAACGTGGGTAGGTTTTATTTCCTAACAATTATGCCAGAACAGGAGCTTTCCGCCTCCTCTTTTCATTTTCCCAATGCTTGCACATTGAACTGCCTGCTATTTGCCCTTTTCCTAGAAGGCGAGATATCCAATCTTTCTTTAGCTACTAGATCACAGAGACGTACAATATCATTAGTTCCCATGGTTTGGGGGAACATGTCCCGTACTATGCTGAGATTGAACCTGTTACATTCTGAACCAGAAGCTAACACTGTAACCTCTCAGCCACGGCATGTTGTGATTTGTGCGGCTGGGAGTTTGGTAAACTGAGTACGGGATAATTTTCATAATATGTTGAAGATTTGAAGGGAAAGACGACGAGGAACGGATCTGGACTCCCCTACTTCAATGTATCTTTAACTAGTGTAGGTTGAGATGTAGTATATCACACGCTTAAGATTGCAACAGCGTTTTCATACAGAAGATTCCACACACTTAAGATTACAAAAAAATAGCTGGCACACTCCATGAAATTAGAAAGAACAAACGACAACGCCACAACTTTATATGTTTGTATCATACGCAATCAGTAAAGCTTTCGAACTTGAATGTCACATAAAAATGCTTGCACCATGAAGAGGAGAAATACTGAGATTCTACAAGATAGGATCATGGAAGAACACTGGCTCGTAATTAGCAACATATCTAGGAAACTGAAATACATTGGCCATATAAAACATGGCAGAAATGACAGTGACAGAAGGCACAGTTCCTGAAAGAAGCAACGGGTATACATCAGTGCAAAGATGACCACAGATCATTGAAGACAGCTTGGAAATAAACATGAATAAGGCAGAGGAACTGGCATGGTGAGATCGACGTCCTGCAAAGGACCCCTGTATGGTGATATTTGGGGTGGTAGTTAAGTGATCAGAAGACTCCTTCGTGTGTAGAATCACCCAGACAAGTTGTGACAGTCTTTTCTATGACACTGTACAGAGCGAAGCGGCGAAAACCAGAAGCGGAATCGGTAAGCTTTACATGAACATAATCCCAAACGACAAAATGGG